>JANRMT010062806.1:45855042-45869418 GCA_026402145.1 Polypterus bichir lapradei
TTTTGTCCATACAACCTCACAGAATACTCCTGGAACAGAGTTCTGCTCACAGGCGACAAGCTTTCTGGGTAAAATAGTCTTTACCTCCCATAATTCCAATATTCTGCATGAAGAGAGCTGCTCAGCTCATGCCTCTTTCAAGGTGTCTCTTTCAAACCAGAAATATAGGATATCTCATTTTGTCCATACAATCTCACAGAATACTCCTGGAACAGAGTTCTGCTCACAGGTGACAACTTTTCTAAAACTGTTATAACTTTAATGTAAAACCTCGTTATTCTTTAGGAGCCCTTCTCTAAGCCTGCTGTTCTGTATTGTCCTCATGTCATTATTTAGCTTGTGCAAAATACATGAGGTGCTTTATTGGACTTTTCCAAATAATAATATTTTGCAATTTCCAGTTGCTCTTGATAAGAATTTCACAAGGGTGTGTATATTGTTAACATCTTTTTAAAACATTATATAGGTAACAGCAACCCTACGCCACCACCCCCCCCACCCCTGCTCTTCCAGTGAGACTGACCTTAAATGAACTCTTTACTAAATCTAATCTTCCACAATGACTGATTCACCAGTTTAATTAACACTAGGCTGATGGTATTTTTCCCCTGTGAATAATTCTACAAAGTTGTTATTTAAAATTCCAGGTAGCTACTCATCATGTAGCCCTTTGCTTTTTTGTGAACCTCAACGGATATTAGATTTATTTTGCATGTGACCCTAAGCACAGTGTAACAGTTCACCCTGCAAGCCTTTTATGGTACAGTGATGACATCGTCCCCATGGTGATGCTGGCTGCCCAGACAACAGACGTTTTTTTTTCATTTAGCTCTGCTATTTAGGTCACTTCTGTCCAGTCGGCAGTGGGGCTGTGAGTGTGAGGGCTATGGTCTGGTCCAGGCTGGGGGGTGGGGAGAGACAAACTATGGCAAGTGATAAGGTCAAATCAGACGTCAGATACTGGGATGTCAATTGCCAAGGAGGGTAAGCATCTGCAGGATGAAATATGACAGTGCTTAATGGGGAAGTGCAGGGGGCAATGCCACTCCTGCAGAACATGGCAATGTCAACTACCTGAGCTACAGAAATTCATCTTTCAAACTGCTGACTGGGTGTTTATTTCTCTAGTTGGGGTGATGGCCAGTGTTCCAGCGTTGGATGAACAAGAGCGAGTGCTCTCACATGTCACTGTCAACTCACGTGTCCCTGTCAACACTGAGCTTTGTAATGCATTGATTCATTGTTTATGTTTTAGGCAATGTAGGCAACTAATTATCTTAAAAATCAAATATATTCAACTATAGTGTATAATATTAGCTTTCTAACTAGCTTTGAAATCATTCACTGACTCTCTTGGGGAGCATTTTAAGAGTAAAGCACTTTTTACTGGATGTGAACTCAGTGCAACCATGGAAGCTGCCTTGTTTGAGTATGGACAAATTTTCAGTATTGGAAAAGTTCAATAAAACGTCAAAAAAAAGATTATAAGCACACTTTTTAGGATTCATGCTGTAATTGCTGTAATTTCATGTTTTTCTAAACTTTAAACATTTTTTCCAAGCAATACCTTTAGTTTAAACTTAGGTTTTAATCATCAAGTAAGTAAGTGGATTTAAAGTAATTTTCTAATACTTGCAATAGGAATTACAAATGAATTCAGAAGGCAAATTTTAGTTGGTAGGCTGATGCTAAACTTGGAAGATGACAATGACCATCTTGAAACACCTGAACGTTCCTTTGTATCTCATACCGTGACCACATCAGAGATGAAGAAGTATATTGTCAAACCGCCACTCGCCCTTTAGCCAATATTGTCACTGAATGACGATTTTGGTTCACAGGCCACATTTTCCACATGCCTCCAGAACGACTACCAAAAATGGCCATGCTATACACACCATTGCATGGTAAACAGAAGTAAGGGTGTCAGAGTTGAACGTGATGGCACACCTTTCTCGAAGACCTTTATGCAGTCAACCTGGCATGGGTCAAACCCAAGGCCACTGCTGCTAACCGAGCTCGATGGGGATCGTTTCGCACCCAATGCACCGCCTGGTGCAAGAGGAACTAAGTAAAAAAAGTCTAAAACTTGCAGTTGGGTGTGGTTGTATTTGTTTTATTTTTTTCATTGCCTCATTTTGTTTTGGACATCATCATTTTGAGGTCCTGTTGCTAAGACATGGGCAGGCATCACTAGGGGCGTGTCTCCGGAAGTCACATTGGATGATGTCATCGTCTCCATGGGATTCTCATTTTACAAGCTTATGGACATTTATTGAACACTCTGTGAAGCTTTTCCTAATGATTTCCTAAAATTCTAATGATTACCTAAAATTCTCATCTTTTCATGTTGATTTTTGCCCCTTTAAGACCTAATGAAAGATTGATTTGATTCCTGTTTTACTTTGTGTGACTTTGTTCTCTTTTCCTGGTCATTCTAACTTGCACTCTTCTTTAGCTCCACTAGTTAAAAGGGATGTCTGAATTCAAATCACACTGCTGCTATCCTAAAGCGGATGAGACGGGAATGAAGACATTCACCACTCCAGGCGCCAGAGTTGGGAGGAGGAGGAGGACAAAGCTGCCTGGGAGGAGTGAAGGAAGAGGAGTGATTTTTGGGTGTTTTTGGTGTTTTCTTTGGTGTTTTGGGACTGTGTTAGGCCTGTGGGACATGGGGAAGACGTGCCCTGCGGCTGAAGAAAAATTAAAAACCTTTTTGTATATTTTTATACGTGCCTCTGCTGTCTGTCTGTGTCGGGTCGACGCCTATATAGCACCTTTGCCACACAGTGTAACTGTAGAACTTCTGTATAATGTGCATATTATTGTACTTCAAAAATATTTTATTTGAAAACACACAAACTGGTAAATAATTATACTTTATTCCAATAAAGAAGTGAAACATTCTGATTAAATATGCATTTGGGGACACAGACCTTCAGGCATGACTATACACAGGGCCAATTTGAAATCACCAATTAGCCTAACAGGCACACCTTTGGAGATATGGGAGAAAAGCAGAGTGATTGGAAGAAAGCCCAAGCTGACACATGGAGAACAGGCAGACCTGACCGCTTCCTGAATCCGGACCTACTAAGGTAGCCATATTTTCCAGAGATCCAATCAGAACTGCCTGCTACACATAATGAGGTGAGGTGTCCCACATATTATATAGGCCCAGTAGGTATTCTCCTACTTGTTTGTTCACACCTATGAAGTACAGGGTATTAGAAAATAAATAGGTGCCATAAAAAGTCAAAGACAACTTTGAGTGTCTTTCAGAGTAAACTGAACTATTTTGGACATATCAAAAGAACAGGAGAGTAAAAAATGGAGCAAGAAATGATACAGAGCATAACAGCTCGAGGAAGAGGAAGGAGAGGACCAACAGTGCTATGGATTAATAATACTAAGCATTGGACAAGGGTAACACAGTTGAGAATCTGGTTTGGTTGGCTGAAGACACATAGGAGCATGCAGGAATGTTCTAGCCCTCAGGACTACCAGGACAATTCATGGTCGCCCACACAGCACCCTCAGTGTACCTCCCTAACCATCACAATTCTACCAACTCCTTAATCTTCCATTTTTCAGAAATGGTGCTGATAACTACTAAAGAACCTAAATCACTCTTAAATCACTCCAGAAAGTGGCAGCAATGTCTCCGAATATTAGAGATTTAGGAGCAAAAGGGCTACAGTGAGGTTAGAGTGTATAAGTGGTCAACTCAGGAGTCTGTTCTTTATGACTACTCAGGAGGACGAGCTATCAAAGACAGTTCATCTGAACATTTAAATTAACTGAAATTTATTAAGCCGCAATTGCAGTAAAGAAGGGAACGTTTTATGAACATCCAGCATTAAATGAGACAACATCATATTCAGAAGACTTTTGTTTAACTTTATTTCAGGGCAGAACAGCAGTGTTGGTGAGAAAAAAGAGACAAACAAGTAGTGGAGAGAGTCAGGGGAATAGGGCAGCATCTACACAGCCTAACCTTCTATGCGGGCAAGTATTAGACATACACCAATTCACTGAGAGGGGGTGCAAAGACAGTTGGTGTCTGATTGACTATCGCGAACCAGCCTGGACAGAAGTCTACAAACAATTTTCAATGTTAATCCTTCCCTAAAACTGTTTGGTTTGCAGTTGTTCTGCCACTCAATGTAAAGCTGATATACAGTAGTTTTGAATTAAAGATTAGGATATGAAATGCAGGGCTGTTTCTAGATAGATAGATAGATAGATAGATAGATAGATAGATACTTTATTAATCCCCACGGGGAAATTCACATACTCCAGCAGCAGCATACTGATAAAAATACATATATATATATTAAATTAAAGAGTGATAAAAATGCAGATATAACAGACAGTAACTTTGTATAATGTTAACGTTTACCCTACTGGGTGGAACTGAAGAGTTGCATAGTGTGGGGGAGGAACGATCTCCTCAGTCTGGCAGTGGAGCAGGACAGTGACAGCAGTCTGTCACTGAAGCTGCTCCTCTGTCTGGAGATGATACTGTTTAGTGGATGCCATGGATTCTCCATGACTTACAGGAGCCTGCTCAGCGCCCGTCGCTCTGCCACGGATGTTAAACTGTCCAGCTCCGTGCCTACAATAGAGCCTGCCTTCCTCACCAGTTTGTCCAGGCGTGAGGCGTCCCTCTTCTTTATGCTGCCTCCCCAGCACACCACTGCGTAGAAAAGGCGCTCGACACAACCATCTAATAGAACATCTGCAGCATCTTATTGCAGATGTTGAAGGACGCCAGCCTTCTAAGAAAGTATAGTCGGCTCTGTCCTTTCTTGCACAGTGCATCAGTATTGGCAGTCCAGTCCAATTTATCATCCAGCTGCACTCCCATGTATTTATAGGTCTGCACCATCAGTACACAGTCACCTTTGATGATCACAGGGTCCATGAGGGGGCCTGAGCCTCCTAAAATCCACCACCAGCTCCTTGGTTTTGCTGGTGTTCAGTTGTAGGTGGTTTGAGTCGCACCATTTAACAAAGTCCTTGATTAGGTTCCTATACTACTACTCCTGCCCACTCCCGATGTAGCCTACGATAGCAGTGTCGTCATCGAACTTTTGCACATGGCTGGACTCCGAGTTGTATTGGAAATCCGATGCATATTGGCTGAACAGGACCAGAGAAAGTACAGTTCCCTGCGGTGCTCCTGTGCTGCTGACCACAATGTCAGACCTGCAGTTCCCAAGACGCACATACTGAGGTCTGTCTGTAAGATAGTCCACGATCCATGCCATCAGGTATGAATCTACTCCCATCTCTGTCAGATTGTTCCTGAGGCGCTAGAGAAGTCCAGAAACATAATTCTTACTGCATCACTGCCTCTGTCCAAGTGGCAGAGGGATCGGTGTAGCATATAGATGATGGCATCCTCCACTCCCACCTTCTCCTGGTATGCGAACTGCAGAGGGGCGATGGCTTGGCAGACCTGTGGCCTCAGGTGGTGAAGCAGCAGCCGCTCCATGGTCTTCATCACATGTGACGTTAGGGCGACAAGCCTGAAGTCATTCAGCTCATCAGGACGTGATACCTTTGGGACTGGGGTGATGCAAGATGTTTTCAAAAGCCTTGGGACTCTCCCTTGTTCCAGGCTCAGGTTGAAGATATGCTGTAGAGCACTTCCTCTTAGGTTTTTGACCTATTGGTGTCCCAGGAAAGAAAATCTTTCATCCCTCAACCCCACACCACCATACATAGTCAAGACACACAATATGATACTAACATGGGTTAATCACTTATTTAATAAAAAATAAATACATGTAAATAGAATAATAAAATAATAATACCAATACAGCTCTTTTGCATGTAAATCGTGTATGTACCAAAACATCCATCCATCCATTATCCAACCCGATATATACTAACACAGGGTCACGGGGGTCTGCTGGAGCCAATCCCAGCCAACACAGGGTGCAAGGCAGGAAACAAACCCCGGGCAGTGTGCCAGCCCACCGCAGTGTGCCAAAACATACAAAACTTATATAGAACAGTAACATAACAAAACAGAACCACTTTGCATGTAAATAACTTATTTAACAGACTCCACAAATGTTATATAGAAAAAGGAAGTTTAACAAATAAATAATATTAGAAAATGTTTGTGGGTAAATGGAAGGACTTAACATTGCAAATAAGTTTTTTTTTTACAATCGGACACAACTTCATTATTTATAACATTACCATATGATATACTGCATTCCTAGACACGTCTCTGTTAATGCTCTTCACTGCAAAGCCATTAAGACAGTTTTATTTGTTTCCATGTAACGTCCCAATGAAGGCAATGTAATGTTTAAGAATTCCTGATGGTGTAGTGGCCACAGTGTCCCTGCTGCAGTGCCGCCAGTGCTCCTGCTTTCACAACCTCCTCGCCTCAGGCTCACTCTCCCACTTGAGGAGTAAGCCAAGCGGGTGGCCAAAATGACAGGAGGAAACTGCCTGGATGGACTCGGTCACTCACCGGAGTCTGGACTGCACCTGTGTTGGCCGTCACTCACCCCATAGCACCATACTTGAAGAGGAGGAGGAGGGGACTGGGACTCAGGGTTGTGTCCGTCTGGCTGGCTACATGCCATGTGGGGGTGAATCCTGACTCCTGGTTCTGGCAGTGGCTAACTGCCAAAGCTGAAGCGGCTTTTCCTTACTCTCACAAGTACCACGCAGTGCACAGGTAGTGAGGAGGCCTGCTACATGTCACACGACATGCCTGGCACTCTGCCTGCACTAGTGTGTGAGACTGCACACAGATTGCGCTGTGCATAGTGCGGACAGCGCAGATGCTGCAGAGGTACACAACAAAAACATTTTTTGTGCTCCGGTCCCGTCAGGACAGCTTTTTCTAAACAAAACAATGTCAATGTCAATTTATTTATAGAAGCACATTTAAAAAAACACAACCTCAGTAATGCTTTACATTAAAACATATAATATACTGTCACACACGTGCAAGTAGGAGACAGCTGAACGGCTTAAGTAATGTTAATACCACATCCGACCAGGGGAGGGCGGGGTGCACTGACTGTCTTTCTCAGTTCCCTGCAGACCTTTCCTGAGAAATCCTACCAGGTTCCAGTACCTTAGAAGACGTCACTTTCGGGTCCCGCCTCCTCGATGACATCACTTCCGGTCCAGACGAAGCCACTTCCGGTTTCTGCCCCATTGATGATGTCACTGCCGGTCCAGACAACGTCACTTCTGTGTCACGCCCCTTTGATGACGTCACTTCCTGTATGGGCCTTTAAAGCTGCCATTTTACCACCATGGAATCAGTTCTGTTTTGGACTCAGTGTTTTGAACATCTCTGTTCAATTCTACAAACCTTTTACAGCTAGGGATCTTATACGGGTGGCTGCCCCAAACCTTTTTATGATGTCTGGTCTGTGTTTATATCACAATACATAAATAAAATACAATAAAACACAATACAACCAGCAGTAAACTGAAACAAACAAATGACTAAGAGGAGGGAACCATCAGTATCACTGAAGGTCATGGAAAGTGAGGGAATAGAAATGCGTCTTCAATCTAGTTTTAAACAGTTCAACTGAAGGCGACTACTTAATGTAATTAGACAAAGAATTCCACAGACGAGTGCAACAGATACAAAAGCCCTGTCCCCCTTAGTTTTACACTTAGTACAAGGGACAACAAGAGACAACTGACTGGTGGATCTAAGCTCTCTGGATGGTTGGCGTAAAACACACAATTCAGATAAATAGGCAGAAAAGCATACTCATGTATTGATTGAAAAACCAGAAGCAGAATTCTAAAATCAATTCTAAAGCTAACTGGCAACCAGTGCAAAGTGGCTAAATTTGGAGATACAGAGGCAAACTTTCCTGACCCAATCACAAAACAAGCAGCAGTATTCTAAACCAATTACAACCTGCATATCTGGGATTTACTAATCCCATAATACAACAAGTTACAGTAATCAAACCGAGAAAAGATAAAAGCATAAGCAACTTTCTCAAGATTCCTAGGAGATAAAAAGGCTTAACCTTGGCTAAAAGATGAAGCTGGAAAAAGCAAATCTTCACCACATAATTAATCTATTTCTCAAAAGAGAGGTTACTGTCAAGAATAACCCCAAGATTACGAACTTCAGGTTTTCAAAAATCCATGAAAGAGCCAAGAACTTCAAAATCAGTTTGAGCTTCAGCTACAGGACCAGCTATAAGCACTTCCGTTTTATTTTGATTAAGATCGAGAAAATTGTCAGCCATCCGGGCTCTTAGTTCTACAAGACAATCCTGCAGCCAATTTATTGCAGAGTTTCACACAGGAATATCAGCATATCAGTAAAAAGAAATATTAAACTTCCTAAAAATAGCTCCTATAGGATGAAGATATACAGAAAATAAAATAGGACCCAAAATGGACCCCTGAGGAACACCACATTTAACAGGAGCTGTAGATGAAAAAGAGGAACTGAAATTCACTGAAAAGTGTCTGCCCAGTAAGATATGACCTGAACCAGTTTAAGTCCCACAAGATGCTGAAGCCGCAACAGCAATATCTCATGGTTAATAGTGTCAAAAGCTGCAGAAACGTCTAGGAGGGTAAGAACTGCTGCCCCACCTGAGTCAGCAATATGCCCAGAAATGGCCCTGATGAAACATGCTCAAAAGAGCCAAGACAAGTTCTATACCAAAAAGTCGAACAAATTGTGTTGATTAACCCCAAACACTAAATCAAAACTCCCAGTGAAACACACGCTGAGAAGCGTTACCTAGAAAATCAAGTAAAGTCTTTATAAATGATATCTGCAATCTCAGATAACCAGGAAGTAAAGGACACTGAACGTATTCACATGCACACACAAAACCAGGATAAGGTGAGTAACCTGGTTAAGGCGGAATTCTTATTTGCTTAAAAACCTATGTTTACATGTGTAAGTCCACTTATGGAGTTCTCCTTTGGCAAAAAGTTCTGTTGTAATAAAAATGTGCTAAAAAAAAAAAAGATTAGACATCACCAATGGCTGCCGTGAATCTGAAAACGAGCGTGGAGCCTCTGTCTCCTGAGATTGTGCTCCCAGGAATGAATTTAGCATTGAACGTTCAGCTCATTTGCATATCGAGACAGATTATTTCACTTAGGAGAATGAATAATGTGATAGTCCAAGCATTTGCATTGGGACATTTATCTTTGTGGACACGTCCACCATCTTCTACCCGTGGCTGCTGGATGTGAATGCAAAGCTAATCCATGGGCAGGAAAACAGCATGCAATGGACATGCGCAGACTACAAAATCCTTAACTGTGACCCAGTTATATCTGTTAACTGTTATATCTGAGCCAAGGTTCCTTCCAAAGGAAAACAAAATGGTGACACAGGAGAACGTTAAACATTTTTAACATTATGAAATTAAAAGGGGTGGCACGGTGGCGCAGTGGTAGCGCTGCTGCCTCGCAGTTAGGAGACCCAGGTTCGCTTCCCGGGTCCTCCCTGCGTGCAGTTTGCATGTTCTCCCCGTGTCTGTGTGGGTTTCCTCCCACAGTCCAAAGACATGCAGGTTAGGTGCATTGGCGATCCTAAATTGTCCCTGTTGTGTGCCCTGTGGTGGGCTGGTGACCTGGCCGGGGATTTGTTCCTGCTGTGCGCCCTGGGATTGGCTCCAGCAGAGCCCCGTGATCCTGTGTTAGGATATAGTGGGTTGGATAATGATGGACTGATTGAAATTTAAAAAAAACATACACCAGCAATAAAAATCTATTTTGTACCTTTTGGCATGAGTCCAGGGAAAGTAAAATAAATAAATAAATAAATACAGCTGCTGATCAAAAAGATAGTGTGACTTAATCTTGACTTCAGGATGACTGAGCTCAGATCAGAGGCCATTATGTCACAAAATCAAATTCCCTGGACTCGTGCCAAAAGGTTCACGTACAGAATAGATTTTTATTGCTCTTGTTTTGATGTTTTTTTTTGTTAATTTCATAATGTTAAAAATGTTCAGCGTTCCCCTGTGTCACCATTTGGTTTTCCTTTGGAAGGAACCTTGGCTCAGATATAACAGTTAACAGATATAACTGGGTCAGAGTTAAGGATTTTGTAGTCTGCACATGTCCATTGCATGCTGTAATGTCCTAATGCCAATAAATTAAATAAGGAAGGAGCACATTTTAACATTTAAATGTATCTTCCAAATTTTATACAATAACCTTACATATTAAAATTATAATATAAATACTGATTGAAATTTATCTAACAAAAATGCATTTTAAAAAGAAAAAAAAGAGAATATCTTATTGGAATAATGTAAAAATTGGTAATGTTCACCAAAATACTCCTTAGTGTGTGGACTTTAATTTGTATACTGTCATGGATAAACTGGCATCTTGACTGAGATGGACCCTGTCTTCTAATCTGGCCGGGATGCTGATATAATGGATGGTCCCTGCCAGGTGGGTGGCTTTGAAAGCCAGAGTGACAAAAGATACAGCAGGGCTGTCATCTTGGCATGGATAGGGGAAAGTTCCCTTACCCAGCTGGGAGGCCAATATAGTAGGTGGACTCTCCAACTGTTTTGGGAGGCCAGTACGGATGAGGGACAGAGGGAGACTGCCTCCCATGCTCGTATCATCCCTCAACACACTGGGAGCCAGCGGGAGACAGGAGGAGAACAAAGCTTGAATGGGAAGAGAGGTGGAGAGAGAAAGAATTGTGGTTGAACTAATTGTAAAATGATGAAAGGTATTTTCTTTAAAAATAAAAACATCCTTTAAACCCAAACTGGAGTTTGAGTTGTGTTTGACATCTGGGGGTCTGTGATGCCTTCTGGTCGCTATAATACACAGAGTGAAACAAGCAAACAAACGATATCAGATCACATCTCCCTTTCAATGGCTGCAGCAGCCTAACAGTGCATGCAGTCAATTTTTGATTGTTTGCTTAACCTTTTTCATTTGTCTGGCAGTATGCCTTCATTTTGTGAGACTTTGGCAGGGACAGTGAGTCCACTCTCAGCGCAATATTTTCTCTGGAAGTGCAGTATGTTCTTAACATACAATAACTAACTTTCAGAGCATACTGGGCTCACAAGGAATAATAACAAACTGTGATAGTGCTCTGTCTGCAAAGCGTGAAACACAAGCTGATTGGATTTTTAAATTTAAGAAGCACTTGCATTGGTCAAGTGAGTTTTTGGGCTTTTTAACTGCTTTGAAGTCCCTGCCACTCTAAAACAAAACCAGCCAGGTGAATACCTTTATATATATTTTAAAGATTTTAATCTCAACTCTCATAAGAAATCTACTGCACTTATAATTATTAGATATCTCAAATTGACAGTAATAGGATTTATTCCTTCGTAAGTCAAATTAATGTCTCTCAAGGAGAGTTTCTAAAGAAAATGATTAAGAAAATAATCACAAATTGTCTAATTCTGAACTGAACATCAACAAAAGGTGACTTTTAACATTTTATATAGTTTATACATGCCAGCTCTTCCTAAAATCTTCACAAAATCTTTAAAATGGCAGTGTGGAGTAATGGCTAAGGCACTGGACTTCACTGCACTCTGTGAGCCCGAGCCCAACACTTGATCTGTCTGCCTGTGTTCGGGTGGGAAAACGTGTAAGTAAACAATTATACTGTGGAGTGATCTAGTAAGTCACTTTGCATAAAGGTACTGGCCATATATACAATAATAATAATAACTAAGGAAACATGCAGAACTCTGGTCCACAAATAATGATGGTTCATTGCTTGAGGCTCAGCAAATGTCATCACTCTTATTCTTTTACATGCCGTTATGGTGGTAAACACTTTGTTTGCTGATCAGTTTGCTATTGACACACAAGCACAGACATCTATGCTGTCCTTAATGCACATGTAATAAAGTGCAATGTTCCCTGATCGATAAATGCAATACGCTGGAAAATAGGATGCTGTTTTTGTTAGCATGTAATTTTCTGAAAGTAAAGTTAGGAGACGCAGCAACAAAACACAAACAAAAGGATAGATACAGTATAAACAACTATAAATACCTCACTTTGAATTCTGAACATGGATGGTGCATGAATTTTTCCTTCTGTTTTTCTTGCATTTTGCATCCCACAGTTGACACATTTGATGATTGCATGCATTTCTCTAGGTTTGTCATTTTTGCACTTTATATCTGGCACTTGACATTCAGCAGATAACGCTGTGCTTCTTTTTCTAATTATTATGGTGTTTGATTGACAGTTCCACAAAGTATCACGTCATAAGGTTTCAATTAAGGTCCAAACCGCAGTAGCTCATGAGTATTTGCATGACAGACAGACAGACCTTAGTATTTTATACACACACACACATACAAATATAGTTATGAAAAGGCGAACACATCGCACCCGCTGTTCGACTGACAACCATCTCCCTGCCATTTTGGAGTTCAGGGCAGGTGCTGCCATCTATCGACAACAAAAATAATCTTTTGTGAATTCTCTATGTAATAAACTTAATAAGTGATAGCGTAATGAAAATTGCATAATTAGATCTGGACCACCCTATATATATAGGAAAGGATGGATGTTTTTTACAAAATCACAAAACTGTTCATTTTTTCTTACAAAGAAATTTATTGAAAGATTTGAGGTCATATTGAAATAGCATTTGACAATTTGTAGGGATGGAAATGCAAGTCTAAATGCAAAATACACCTTACCGAACAATTACTAAGGCCAAGTTCAGAAGAATGCTTCCAAGCAGATCGACTTGGACTGCGCAGCAGGGCTAGTCGTACGCTTTCCACATTTTCAGGGGTGCATGCCGTTCGTATAGCCCCCAGCGGTCTTTTGTTCATTAATGTACCTTGTGTACGAAGTGCTTTAACCCAATGTAGGATAGTGTTACGAGCGGGAACAGCTTTATTTCTGTGGATATTGAAATGGCAACGAAACTCACGCTGAACTGCAGTAATAGATTGGTTGTTCTTGACAAAACAGTCGTATGCAAAAATGCGGTGTTCTATCGTCCACACCTCCATGGCTTCAACTAAAAAGAAAATAAAAAAATGCTAAGACTTCGCAAACCTGACGCCACCTACCGCACATCTGTCACTCCACCTAGCGGTGAGTTCTAGCCATTTCAAAGACGTCCGTCCTTTCTGCCTCACCATATATATTTATATATATTTTATATATATATATATATATTGTGAACTCGGACCCGGACACAGGCAGACAGACATCTTAAATTCACCACACAGTTTATTTACACTATTTACACAAATTAAAGTCACATGCACAAACCCCAGTGCCTCTTGCACCGATCCCCCAATTGTCCAGGCCACACAGTCCTTTGTGCCTTTCTCTCTTGACCGCCTCCCGTCCTCTCTCCAGCTCTGTCCACTTCCACCCGACATCCACTAATGACTGGAGGGAGGCGGCCCCTTTTATAGGAACCCGGATGGGCTCCAGCTGCTTCCCGGCAATCTCCCGCGGACACACCCCCGTGTGGCGGAAGTGCCGGCTGCGCACCCGGAAGCCGTCCGGGTGTCCCCTGTCGTCTTCCCCCGGCACTTCCTGGTGTGGCGGAAGTGCCGGGCTCCCGGGATAATCAGGCACTGGGGCGCCGCCTAGCGGGGGCCACGGGTCCCTACAGGGCTGGGCTTCCAAGCCCTTTACCCGAGGCCCCCAACATAACCAGGACGGACGCCCCCTCGCGGTCTGGAGGAGGCACAAGCCCTCCTCTGGTCCTCCTGGGCGTCCCGGCCGGGCTCCAGCCCCGACCGGGGACCACAATATATAAATATATATATATATATATATATATATATATATATATATAAACATTGTGAGTGCTGGGTCCGAACACCATCAGACAAAACACCACCACTTTATAAAACACATGTTTATTACTCTAATAAAGTCCGCACAGCACACAGTGCTCACAGCACCAATCACCCTTAACATGAGCCTTTCTCTCAATGTCTGTGGACCACCTTTCTTTCTCCTGTCCCTGGAGCTTCGTGCTGCTCCAGCTCCCGACTCTAACTCCCTGACTGTAGGAAGGCAGCCCCTTTAATAGTCACCCGGACGTGCTCCAGGTGCTCGCTGACGTACTTCCAGCAGCACTTCCTGGTGTGGCGGAAGTGCCACATGAGCACCCGGAAGCACTCCAGGCAACCTGGAAGGTCCTTTCTCCACCTTCCCAGGTGTGGCGGAAGTGTCGATCTCCCGGGTTCAATGATGCTCGGGGTGTCCCCTGGCGGTGGCCACGGGCCCCAAGGGGCTTGAGCTCCCTTGCTTTGTCCCCGTGGTTCCCTTTTTATCCACGGCGGTTGCCTTCCAGGTGTCCCGGCTGGGTCTGGCCCCCAGCCTCCTGCCAGAACATATATATATATATATATA
>JANRMT010062806.1:45874242-45887030 GCA_026402145.1 Polypterus bichir lapradei
CACCCCCAGCCGCATGTGACAATGTAATATATATATATATAATATATATATATATATAAAATTATATATATATCTATACTAATAAACGGCAAAGCCCTCACTCACTCACTCACTCACTCACTCACTCACTCACTCACTCACTCACTGACTCATCACTAATTCTCCAACTTCCCGTGTAGGTAGAAGGCTGAAATTTGGCAGGCTTATTCCTTACAGCTTCCTTACAAAAGTTGGGCAGGTTTCATTTCGAAATTCTACGCGTAATGGTCATAACTGGAAGCTGTTTTTCTCCATTTACTGTAATGGAGATGAGCTTGAAACCCGTGGGGGCGGAGATTCGTCTGACATCATCACGCCTCCTATGTAATCACGCAGTACATAGAAAACCAGGAAGAGGCCCAAAAAGCGCTTTAGAAAACATGCATTATATAATTGAGAAGGCAGCGAAACAATAAGAAGCGAGCGAGTGATATATACAACCATATTCATGAGTTCTGCTACTTCGGAAACAAAGCACAGTGTAAACCTACACTTTAAATTAAGTTCATAGACAGGCTGCCGCTGGCGTTTGTAATTTAGTGCCTGCCCATATAAGACCGTCCGTCAGCGGCAATCCAATAGCAAACTGCCGCGGGTAAATATTCACGGGTGAAGGACTGTGCTTATGCAGAGGAAGATAAGATGGTCAGGGTGGTGTTTGGCACAAACTCAGCGAAACTGCGAGAGAAAGTTTTAAGTACCGGGACTTCGGTAGCATTAGATACAGCCATGGAAATAGCACGACATGGCAACAGCACAGCTGGGAACCTTCGATACATGTACACCGAGCGGCTCACGTGAACTGACGCAGTGCACAGACAAAAAGCACGAGTTCCGAAGAGCGCTGAACAAAAACCGAATTACACAATTGAAAAGGCAGCAAAAAAATATGAAGCGTCTGATACATACAAGATAAGTATGTAATAAGTGCAGCTACTGCAGAAACAAAGCACACGTTGGAAAAAGTTTTTTTTTTTAAAGGAAGACAGTGTTAAAAAAAAAAAAACCCGTGTGCATGCAGTGTGTCAGGTCTCAGATAAAGAAGAAGACGAGCTGTTTATTGATGCAGTAAGAAACGTGTATATATATACCCCGATCTACATACTCGAATAATGAATACTTTATTCGCAATCAATGATTGTTTTGGTAAAGCCATACTCAGTGTATTCATTAGATGAACGGTAAAAAAGTAAGAGCGAGGGGAGGGTGACTTATTGAGGCATGCAGGCAAAACCACAATAGCACGCGGGCTCGATGTACGAAAAAATATTTCTTTTCAAGTTCTATTTAGTCCATATGTGTCAAACTCAAGGGCCACGGGCCACATCCGGACCGGCGTGTAATTATATCCAGCCCGCGAGATCATTTTATATACTGTATTATTGTTATTAATGGCCCGGGTATATGAAGCGCTGGTAACACAATAAACTACAGATCCCATAATGCAGCGCTTCAGCTGCCTTGCCGAACACTTACCGCGTTAATCAAGTCTAGCTTGCAAGTTATTGCGAAGCTAGCCCACACGATGCTGAAGAGAAAAGTTGATTCTGAAAATAGAGCCTTTAAAAACCGATGGGAGGCTGAGTATATGTTTACTGACATTGCCGTTAAACCCGTGTGTCTCATTTGTGGAGCTAATGTGGCTCTAATTACAGAATTTAATCTAAGATGGCACTATGAGACAAAACATCAGGGTAACCTGAAAGACCTGAATGCAATGCAGAAGATACAGAAAGCAGAAGAATTAAATAAGAATCTGACAATTCAGCGGACGTTTTTACCCGTGCACAATCACAAAGTGATTTCAAGTGAAGCTACTTTTATGGGAGACACAAATGCTCCAGTTTTGAGTTGATTTATTCAGGAATAATATTCCTGTCTGTTTTTACCATTCCTACCAAAGATATTTCTGTCGACTAAATAAAAATTCCTTCTGTTTAAAATTTAAATAGAACTTGAACAAATACGATGGTTCATAATATCCACGCAGACTTGCACGTAAGAGCGGGAGTTATCCGTTTTAACAAGCAGCGTATTGCACTGATACGAAATAGCTGTGTGTGTATATATGTAGATATGTATGTATATGTATATATATGTTTATATATGTGTGTGTGTATGTGTATATATATGTATTTGTGTATATATATGTGTGTGTATGTATGTATGTATGTATGTGTGTATGTATATGTATGTGTATATATGTAGATATATATATATGTAGCAAAGTGTAAAATGTTATCTATAATTTTATTTATTTATTCATTTTTTTTTTGTTATGAACTTCCCCAAAAGTGTTGATCCCTGTAAATAGTTTATAGTATACCAACAATATAATCGGTTGTAGCACGAGCGTTAATTAGCGTCACACCTCACAACCTGCGTGCATGGCATTTTTGGCTTTAACGCCAGAAGCGCGGTGAACGCTGTAGGGGTAGGTTGTGGTTTCAGTTTTTTTCCCGATATTTTTTTATTTTTTTCATTTACTTTGTGTTAATTTATAATCGATTTCATTTATTATTTAATAGGCAGAGGGAAGAAGACGTGCATGTGACGATCTGTCTATTTCTTTCTTTTTGTTTTGCAAAGGTATGCTATATAAATATATATATACATATTTCCTTTTCATTTGTTAAGAGTATATAATTATAAAATTAGGATTTTTTTTGTATAAAGCTATGTGTATTGTAAATATTTTCCTTTGGAAATTGGAGTAATTTTTTGGTAAATAGTTTTATATGTAATGTGTTTGTATAAAAACGCGAGAAGCGCGGTGAACGCTGTAGGGGCAGAGGGAAGAAGACGTGCATGTGACGCTCTGTCTATTTCTTTCTTTTTGTTTTGCAAAGGGGTTACTGAAAGAGGAAAATAAAAGCTTGTGTTCTAACCCAACGTGCCTACGTGATAATTATTTACACAACGCAGGAAAAAGCAGAGTTGAGTCGGTTACATATATGTATGTGTATATGTATAGATATGTATATATATATGTTTATGTGTGTGTGTAAATATATATATATATATATATATATATATATATATATATATATATATAACAGCAACACTCATCACTTACAACGGTGACAAAACAATTGCATTGACAATCATGTTACGTTATTTTCAAAATGTTTCCTTTTCTTTTTCATTGCTTCTTTAACACACTACTTCTCCGCTGCGAAGCGCGGGTATTTTGCTAGTATATATATATATATATATATATAATATATATATGTAATGGTATGTTTAATATTGTCACTAGCAATGAACAATGCACATGGATAAATATTGTGAACATTCTTCCTGTCAAACATTTTATGTGGCCATTATAAAATTTTCCAACCCATTCATAGACACTAGTTGAGGTAAAACATTATTTTCATACTGTGCTAAAGGTTGATGGTGGAGCTGTTCTCTTAATATATCTTTAGTCCACTAACAATGCATAACAGGACCTGGCTCTTCTTTAGGGCAAATAGAAAGGGATGAGGACATGTTATAACAGGCTAACATGGTATAACAGGCTAACTATTAAGCAGACCCATTTGAATGTGCCACAGCACTTTATACAAATAAAGTGTGCTTACGCATTTGCAACTATCACTACAAAAACCAACAGTATAAAAAGTTAAAACATCACTCTTGCCTGGGTAATCTAGATTTTGGAAAACAATAAATCATTCTATTCTGGTAGCCAACTTACTCAAAACTAGATGGAGGATATCTGATGCATCAGGTGTAAACCACCAGCCACCCATGTATGGGGTGCCAGTCTGGTAGGGTGTTATGATTCATGTCACATAATTCATAAATTTATGGTACATGCTTCCTCAGTTGGTTTGCCCAGTTGATTTCATACAAGAGACGCTATTGGCGGATGGCTGAGAAGCTACCCAATCAGAGCACGTATTACGTATTAAATAAAACTCCTCAATGATATACGATATGCTTCCCACGTGGTGCTTCGCATACTTAAAAGCTCTAGCAGCGCCTATTGATTTTTGATTGTTTGCTTTTTTCTGTCTCTCTCACTCTTTCTGACATTCTCTGCTCCTGACGGAGGGGGTGTGAGCAGAGGGGCTGTTTGCACAGACGTTGTTTGCCTAGAGGATACGGATGCTCCTCTCAAAAATGATGAAAGACTACCTTCACATTGCTCCCTTCCTTGCGGCCGCTTTACCGCGGTGCTTTGTATACTTAAAAGCCCAACAGCACATATTGATTTTTGATTGTTTGCTTTTCTCTCTCTCTGTCTCTCTCTCTCTCTCTGACATTCTCTGCTCCTGATGCGCACTCCTTTGAAGAGGAAGATATGTTTGAATTCTTTTAATTGTGAGAAAGAACTGTCATCTCTGTCTTGTCATGGAGCACAGTTTAAACTTTTGACTAAAGGGTGTTATTTCATGTCTAGAGGGCTCAAATAATGTTAAAAAAACATATTTAGAAGGTTGTAAACAGGTTTTCTATGCTCTAACTGCAAAAATATTAGATTTATAAATAAAGAATCCTACTTCGCGGAAATTCATTTATTGTGGTAAGTCTGGAACGATTAAACTCGATAAACGAGGGTTTACTGTATTTTAAAACTTACATATATATGTTTGGTATCATTCTTTTCAGAATTTATCAAACTTTAATGTGATGTTAGATTTTCAGATTCTTATTCCATTTTTAAATTATAAACTAAAAAATATCAAGAACTCATGTCCTGCGAGACGGGACTTTGTGCCAAGAGATTTAACCACGCCCAGGGCCGTAAATAAAAGACAAAGAGTAGGACAGCTGCTGTACAGGCTTTTAAATGTTTGAAGCGCCGCACGAGATGCAGATCACGCAGCACGGTGGCAGCAGCAACCCAGCAGCTGATTGAGCAAAGAGGAGGTAAAAAAAAAACGATTTGTTTCCCATTGTCTCAATGTTTAAGAGGGGGTTTCGTAAGAGCAACCACGTCTTCTTGGGGTGCATTCAGCACCCCTCATCACAACCGAGCACCAGAAACCCCAAGTGGCTGGCGCATAGTGCAGGCCTTGGGGGGTTGGTTAGCAAAGCGAGCAGGGGGTGAACCGCCTAGTTAAATATAAATTGATAACATCCGAAAAAACATTTTTTTTCTTACTAGTCATTCAGTACAATTTAATTACCTTTTGTGCTAACATCTCAATGTAGTCACTGCTGTCAGAAGATGCCAAGACTGGCAAGGTTTCAACATCACCTCCAACACTCTGTTCTTCATGGCAGGCGCTGGAGTTTGTGAAAGACGTACAGGCTTTTGCGATAGTCCATTAGCAATGTCTGCTTCATGTGGCACCTGGTATCCTTAAAGATCTTGGCTTAAGTAAGCATACCAGAGGCAAGTTGATATTTAACATTGAGGTTGCAGTCAATAACGGGCCGGGAAGCCTTGAAGTCTCTAGCCTAGCTGGTGGATTCGTTAACGTCAAACTCACAGTTGACAGTGGCTACTGAAGTCTGGGCAAGTTTATCTAACACCGCATCACTGACTTTGCACACTTGGACTAAGCAACTGAAGCACTAAGCACTAAGCTTTGGGGCATATTTGTGACCCAAAACTTGATATTATTAAGCAAAAAAAGAATTGAAATATGCAAAGAATGCACAGGGAGCCCCTTACTCTGCAACGGCAGGGTTAACAGGACCGTTAAAGTGCGTAGTAGGATACTAGCCACTCCTCAAACTTCTGCGCCTCTTATATTTTTCTCTACTGCACACGGCTGCCAAGCCCACAAATGTGCAAGGCTACTAGCACGAAAGTAAAAAAAGAGGTTACAAAAGCAAAATTTGTAAAATGTAAACTCACAGATATTGAGGACTGACATACATCAAAACAGTTCTCATAATCAAAAAGTAAGTAAAAAGGACTTGCCTAGCAGGCAATCTAAATCAAATGAGTCCCAATATGGAATCTACAAGAAAATTCAAGGAACAAAAGCAAAAAATAGTCCCTTAATGGAATGGATAGGTGGCCCTGCCTCTTAAGAGAATTATTCCACCAAATACAAAAAATATAAGAGAACTGCAAAACACACATAAATACTTCTTAACAACACACAGTTAGACAAATAATAAATGAACAGATGAAAATTACAAAAAATACAGGAAAATAATAAATAATAATAATAAAAAGTGAACAAAGAAGACAAAAAGAAGCAATTTAGTGAGGGAAAGCTCACTATGCAGAGAAACCATTGGTGATAGTGTTTGAAATGCGTTACTTCCACTCAAGACACTGATCTAAACTCAAGGCTCTGGAGATGAGAAACAGCAGCAATAAACACAGTGCTGTCCTTTACGTTAACCTATAGTGGTATCACATACTGTATGTTCTTGTTAGTTGTTTCATCAGTTCATTGTCAAACCTGTTTATTCCAGTTCAGTATAGTAAAACACACACACACACTCTTACTCACACAGACCCTGTTTAGGGTCATCACATGGATAGTAAAATGAACCAACGGTTTTGGAGTTAAGAGACAGCAGTAGTGTATCTGTGTATTTTAATCTATTGTACCAGAGTTGAATTTGTGCAGTTAGACAAAGAGTTGTCAAAGTTCAGTGATGACAGAGGACAGTCCTGTTTCATTCACATCATACTGTATGCGCCTATATGTGGATGTTAGGGCTGTTGGCTCAGAGTAACAGCATCTTGGATTTAAATTCCTTGCACAGACATGAGTGTGGAGTTTACAAGTTCTCTGTGTGTCTGTGTGCTTTGATGAAGTGACATGTACAGGTAAATGAAAATATTGAGATTTTCTAAATTTGCAACTTAAGTATGTTCTGATTTCTTCTGTACAACTCTGATGATGGAGGCACACCCACAAGAGGGATTGCATGGACTTTGTTGTGTAGAATGAAATGCTAAACTGATATTACTGGAATTGCTTGAGTTTGATTTATTCTACGCAAGATAGAGAGCCACGCCCGCCAACTCACAGAGCCCTGCCCACCAACTCTAAGACCATGGGATACGCATGACAGAGCCCCGTCCGCCATCTCTAATCCTACTTCCGCGTCTACAGTCGCTCTCGATCAAACAGCAATAATTAGCAAACAAACAAAGATAACTGGCAGTAACAGTGCAAAATTCACAATTGGTATGCCAGTTTGAAAAGATAAGTTTTGAGGGTAGTTTTAAAATCTGTTATTGAATCGAGCTGATGTATATGAGTGAGAAGAGAATTCCCGAGTTGAGGAGCACTATGAGAGACGCTCGAGCTCCCATAGCACAGAGTTTGATGTGTGGTACAGAAAGTACAGCTGCAGATGAGAATCAGAGTGAGCGAGACGAGTGTCAAGTCTGTAAGAGATCAGTGACGTTATGGAGAGCTTTAAATGTTAAGAGCGGTATTTAGTATTGTATTCTGTAGTTAACAGGGAGCCAGTGAAGTTGAGAGAGAATAGGTGTAGTATGTTCAGTGGATTTAGAACAGCAGGTTATTATCCTGGCAGCAGAATTTTGAATAAATTGTAAGCGATGGATACGTTTTTGTGGGAAGACAGATAGAATACCATTACAGTAATCTATACGTGAGGTGACTCGGGCATTAACCAATACTTTAGGACTGTGTTGCGTAAGAACAGGACGAAGTCTAGAAATGTTTCGGAGATGAAAGAAAGCAGTCCGAGAAATGTTACTTATATGGGAAGATTATTTAATATTAATAATAATAATAATAATAATAATTATTATTATTATTATTATTATTATTATCTAATAATTGCCATTATTAGTGTATAAATGGATATAAAAAATTGCATGTAAACGATTCACTAAAATCTGTTGTATGTAAACGATACTGTTTAAAACGTTATTGTTTTTTCATCAGAAAACCAGGTTTCCACGTCTACCTGTATTAGTTTAAATGGCACTTTTGGACAACACTGGACTGGACTGGACAACACGGTGAATGCGGCGTTTATCTATATATGTCTATGTTTTCCGTAGCCTGCTACAGGAAGGTACTCTCTCGACCATTGGCATTGGTTTCGCTCCTTGCTATTTTCGTTATACTGCGACAGTGGTTTCCTAACCTTTGTTATACAGAATTCCTTTTTCACCGTTTTCCGTTCCTATTCTTACTTACACCGCTGTATGTTACGGCGGGCTCCGGCTAGTTATTATTATTGCATCATCTTATTACACAGACCAGTGGTTTTTTATCCTCCCACTATATATGTCACTCCATGTTATTAGGATACATAAGACAGTAAACGCACTGTGTCTCATTTCACTGGTCTACAGTACTGTATAAATAATAAGCCAGATAGAAACCAACCTTGAGGAGCCATCTGTGTTTAACTGAATACCCTTTGCAAATGTTTTACCTGCTGAAAGTATCTGCAAACAAGTTCAAAGAAAATGGTTATATGATATACAATATGGGCTACCATTCATATTCCTCAGTTTATTAATTAATATGTAAGACTGTATAGTACTGAATCCTAAAGACAAATCCAGAAATACTATAGGAGCAAGGCTTATCAAGAAAAGACTAGACATTATGTAAGATTACCAGCAGCACGTCCACTGCTTCTCTGCTTGCACAGGCTAACAATTAATTTCAATTCTTTCTTGTCATGTGTACAAGTACAAGTACCATGTATAATGAAATGCTTGCTTTCATGTGCCCCTGCAGACAGTGAACATAGACAAAAAAAACCAAAAAAAAACACACACAATAAATAAATGAATACAATAATAATACTCTGCCCTGTGGTGGGCTGGCGCCCTGCCTGGGGTTTGTTTCCTGCCTTGCGCCCTGTGTTGGCTGGGATTGGCTCCAGCAGACCCCTATGACCCTGTAGTTAGGATATAGCGGGTTGGATAATGGATGGATGGATGGATAATACTCTGTATTATTAGGCTGCTTTTCATCAAATACACAAAGTATTTCTTTGGCCCATAGTTGTTCAGAAGGCTTGGCTTAGAAGGTTTAGAAACCTGGTGAGCAGATGTAATGAATAAACACAAAAATAATCTTGACCCCTCTGCCTTTGAAAATTTTAGACCTATCTCTAACCTGCCCTTCTTAAGTAAAATTCTAGAGAAGGCAGTCATTTTGCAATTAAATGACCACCTCAATAAACTTGCTATTCTTGATAAATTTCAGTCAGGCTTCAGAACAAATCACAACACAGAAACTGCACTCGTTAAAGTAGTAAATGACTTGCGGGTAAATGCAGACAGAGGCCATTTATCTGTTCTCATCCTCTTAGATCTGAGTGCTGCATTTGACACCATTGATCATAATATTCTTAGAAATCGCCTTAGTCAATGGGTGGGCCTCTCTGGCAGTGTCTTAAATTGGTTTGAATTCTACCTGGCAGGTAGAAAATTCTTTGTGAGTTGTGGTAATCAAATCTCAAAGACACATGATATCCGATATGGTGTTCCACAAAGCTCTATCCTGGGTCCGCTGCTTTTCTCAACCTCTGTGCTTCCGTTAGGTCAGATTATCTCAGGTTACAATGTGAGTTACCACAGCTATGCTGATGACACACAGCTGTACTTATCAATAGCACCTGATGACACCGACTCTCTAGATTCACTTACACAATGTCTTACTGGTATTTCTGAATGGATGAATAGTAATTTTCTCAAACTAAATAAAGAGAAAAACTGAAATTTTAGTACTTGGCAATAATGGATTCAATGAGGTTATCAGAAATAAACTTGATGCACTAGGATTAAAAGTTAAGACGGAAGTAAAAAACTTAGGGGTAACCGTTGACTGTAGCCTGAATTTTAAATCACATATTAATCAGATCACTAGGACAGCATTTTTTCACTTAAGAAACATAGCAAAAGTTAGACCTCTTATATCATTGAAAGATGCTGAGAAATTAATTCACGCTTTTGTTTTCAGTAGATTAGATTACTGTAACGCACTCCTCTCAGGACTACCCAAAAAAGACATAAATCACTTGCAACGAGTGCAGAATGCAGCTGCTAGAATCCTAACTAGGAAAAGAAAATCTGAACACATTTCTCCAGTTTTGATGTCACTACACTGGTTGCCTGTGTCATTCAGGATTGACTTTAAAATTCTGCTTATGGTTTATAAAGCCTTAAATAATCTCGCTCCATCTTATATATTGTAATGTCTGACACCCTATATTCCAAATCGTAACCTTAGATCTTCAAATGAGTGTCTCCTTATAATTCCAAAAGCTAAACTTAAAAGAAGTGGTGAGGCGGCCTTCTGCTGTTATGCACCTAAAATCTGGAATAGCCTGCCAATAGAAATTCGCCAGGCTAATACAGTAGAGCACTTTAAAACACTGCTGAAAACATATTACTTTAACATGGCCTTTCTATAACTTCAATTTAACTTAATTTAACTTAATCCTGATACTCTGTATGTTCAATTTCCTCATATTAACTATTCAGGGTGGCTCTAAAATCCGTACTGACCCCCTACTCTCTTTTCTGTTTCTTTTTCCGGTTTCTTTGTGGTGGTGGCCTGCGCCACCTCCACCTACTCAAAGCTTCATGATGCTCCAACAATGATGGATGGACTAAAAGGCAGAATTCTACGTGACCATCATCATCAAGCCTTTCCGTGAGAACCCTAAATCCAAAGAGGACTGTTTCATTTATGTTAGGTAGAATGCCCAGAGGGGACTGGGCGGTCTCTTGGTCTGGAACCCCTACAGATTTTATTTTTTTTTTCTCCAGCTTTTGGAGTTTTTTTTTGTTTTTTCTGTCCACCCTGGCCATCGGACCTTACTTATCCTATGTTAATTAATATTGACTTATGTTTATTTTTTTATTGTCTTTTTTTTTCTATTCATTTTGTAAAGCACTTTGAGCTACATTTTTTTGTATGAAAATGTGCTATATAAATAAATGTTGATTGATCGATTGACTTCCACATCTTACAATCTAACCTACACCTTAGGGACATGTGAAAAAGAAAATGGAAAACTGGACAAGAGCTGGTTGAAATGGGATTTCAGAAGCCGTCCTGATGTTCTGACCTGGTGCAGAGATTTTTCCAAAGTGTCTCAATAACTTGTTTATTTTGAATGCTAAAATCAAACTGTGAAACAAAGACATTTAGGCCATTATAACATGCTCAGCATTTTTTAGCACCCATTGCAGAAGTGCTTCAGATTAACATTATTAAAGCACCTCTTGATTTTTTCTCCGTTAAGATAGTTTAATGAATTTATTTATCCTTATCTATACAGCCTGTATTTCTTTCCACTTGATTTTCTTGGATGGCGTGTTATTTTTTTTTTTTAAAAGAAGTTCTTTCATATTATTGGTAGGTCATACTCGTAGGTTACTATAAAGATACGTCTTGCTAGTTTTCCCCTGAATGATCACAGACATACAACTTGCACTTAGTGACAGTATAAACAACCTCAGCCAGCATTCCTTCAAGTTAACTGGCGTCCCTAAATTGGCACTGTGTGAGGGTAGGGATGGGTGTGTGTGTTGTATGAGTGAGCCCTGTGATTGGCTGCTGCCCTCATCCATAGTTCCTGTCTGATGCTGCCATGCTCTGCAGCTCAGAATTGGATTAAAAAAGTGTGCAGGTGTCATGATTTATATGTGCCTTTAAGTTAATAAAGACAATATTATGAACTGAAATGTGAGAAGTATTTATTATTGTTACAAAATATCACTGATGTAAATAAAATGTAATCCAACTCAGATTAAACTAGAAGAATTTTAAGAATTTTATCTGCTACTCATAATGCTAGATTTCCTTTTTTTCATTAAAATGGAATAATTTGTCCGTGTCTTTGGCAGAAGAGTTAATACGCAGCACAGATGGTTCATTCATTCATTGTCCACAAAGTTAATCTTGTTCAAGAGCACTTGAAAGATTTTAATTAAAAAGAAACCCCTATGATAATACTGACTTTTCAAAAGTGCAATTAGTTTATTCCCATTTATTTTGATCATTACATGAGGTTAATGACCCTTTACTGTAGCATGGTGTAAGGGAGGATGAGTTTCTGAGGAGTAGTTATTAAGTTGAGTTAATTTTTAATCCTCCAAGAAAACAATGCTTTAAAAACCTTTACAATAAACTAACCATTATTTTAAAAAGACTCTTTTTTTTATTAATTTACTAAGGTAATTCATTCTGGACTGTCCAAAGGATAGTATCTGAAGCCCTGGTAATAAAGAAAAGGTAAAATAATTAATAACAAGCATCAATGAATAAATATCAAATATCAATAATAAGTCTGTATCAGACCCTCTTCTTTCAGACATATCGTCTTTTTATTTTCTGACATTAAAGAGTGTTTGTTGTCTTTGAGCTTAAGCTCATCTAATGCCTCTATTTCAAATAAGGTGCCCAAAGGACTCTATAAAAAGTGGAATTACACTGTTTATAAGATATTTTCAGTAAACAGTTTGGTCCTTAATGCATACATTTGGACAAAAACTAAGATTAAAAGCAGGTCCTCAGCTAATAAATGGAGACTAGTGGTTGCCTTGTCAGCAGGCAATGAACTATTGAATAGCTGTACTTCACTGGGCAGAAAAAGCAGGAAACTAGACAGGCATGCAACAAAATTAGTGTGACTGGACAACCGTATAGACAATAAAAACATAACAATACTGTAATCTATATATATAAAATTCTTTTCGCATTTGAAATGGAAATTACGTATGACCACAGAACATATTATAATACACTCGCATACTCGCGTTTGAAACGGAAATTACGTATGACCACAGAACATAAATTACGTATGACCACAGAACA
>JANRMT010062806.1:45887040-45955996 GCA_026402145.1 Polypterus bichir lapradei
AAATTACGTATGACCACAGAACATAAATTACGTATGACCACAGAACATATTATAATGCACTCGCGTTTGAAATGGAAGTTACGTATGACCACAAAAGTCAGGTTACACAGAGAAAGTGAGACAGAAGCAGATCAAGAGAGAAGGCTCGCAGGCTCGCTGATCAACGTATACGGCAATCACAATTGATGGCCTCACAAACACCCGAACAACGTGCTTACGTATGACCACAGCAGTCAGGTTACACAGACAAAGTGAGACAAAAACAGATCGAGAGAGAAGGCTCGCAGGCTCGCTGATCAACGTATACGGCAATCACAAATGAGGGCCTCACAAACACCCGAACAACGTGCTGAACAGAATCTAATTCGACGGATGCAGTATTCACAGGCTACCACGTCACACAGGCGTCAGGGTCTGTATATGGAGGGATTGAATTATAACATTGAAAAAGATTATTGCCTACATCCAAAGGTTACAATAGGAGAAATGGACATCATGTATGAGTACTGCCAAGCACAGAGGGTTAAATTTGAATCACGTGGGATGTGTTGTTCAGACGGCAAGGTGAAATTAACACCTTTAAGCCATCCACCTGAACCATTGTTGTCTCTTATTTCTGGCGCAAATCCACATTTAACTCATTTTCTACAGAACATTAGGAAATACAATTCGTCTTTTCAGATGACATTGTTTGGCACCACGGCTGCTACCGAGGAGTCTGACTTTATCATAAAATTGGGTCATTAATGTCGTTGCCTCAAGAGAGCCACAAATTTTTCCCTTCCTCTCAGTGAGCGAAGCCACTGGGTAATCTGCTAGTCTTCTTATATAATATGCTACGGTGGCTGTTCGTTTGTCTGTCTAGGATTTTAAATCACCTATAGCTCGCAAACCGTTTGAACTATTGACCTGAAATTTGGTACAGATATACTACGTGATGTCTACTATCCGCTTTCGGGGTGATGATTTTTGTTACTCTTTTTATTTTAATTTTATTTTATTGTAGAATCAACTCATGGCAGCGCGCAGCAGGGCGGCCGTGCGGCACATGCGTATGGGCGCTGTTCTCATTCCCTACCACCTTCGCTAATCATTCTTGAGGCAGATTGAAGGCTTAAGTGCCAGCTTAAGTAAAAAATTAAAGAAACCGTACTAAGTAATTGCAACACAAAAAGTAAATCAGTTTTAACGCGAAAAGATTGCGACGAAAGAAGTGAAACAACGGGCTGCTAGGGTGGAGAAAAGAAGAGCTGCTCAGGAAGCAGCAAGTGCATCAACCTCTGAGAAAACGAATGCTAAACAGAGACAGAGAAAGAGTATGAAAACTGCTCAAGTCAAGTGTATTCACTGCACGATATCGTGCAGTACGCCATTACTGATATTAGTAATAATATCCCAAATAGTAAACTGGAATGTCAAGTGAAGAATGAGTAATGATAGCGACACTGAGCTGGGAAAAGTAAATCCAAATGAAAGGGCTATCAGAGCCAGGTGGACTGTGGTGGTTAGGTCAGTCTATCAGTGACGTTATAAGTGAAGGATGACAATCTTGTTGTTTAGATGCAGTTGCAGTAACCAAAGTGTCCTAAACGGTGGAACAACGAAACGAGCCAGTAACACAACATTTCAAAAGCAGAGTATGTTAAGGTTTTGCACTTCTTTATCTGTTCAACATGTTTTACTACATTATAATAGTCTTGTAAACATGGCAAATTGCAAAATATAATCATTATGAAGGTTGAACAAATTACAGAGTCATTGTACTGCTTCTTTATTAACTTTATGAGAAAAAAAAGTACCAGATATCTTCCATCAATGTATTCATTTTTGAAGTACTTTAACTCCATGCTGGGTTGTAGTAGTCAGTTTATCCTGGCAGCACCAGGCAGAGGCACGGACCAACCATGGAAAAAGCTGTAGGAAGAAATAATTCTGTCTAAATGTACAAAAGCAAAATAATTATTTTTTATGGACAATACACTTATTTTGATTCTAATTAATCACAGTATAAGGGAGATACTAAATCCGAAGCTTGTTTTTCTTTATTAATGTCTAAGAAAACAACACATACAGTATATTAAATGATACTCATGATGCTATCTCACCCACACCACCCACTGTTAAGTCTTACCATTAGCCATGTTACTTGTCTTGTTTCTTGTCTGCCACTGCCAGGTAACGGCAATTGCTCTTTCATTACTTCACACAGTTTAAGCTTATTAGCTCCACAATTTAATCAAGTTAGCATTTATCAGACTCTTTTGTATATGAATTTAATTTGATTTTGTTTTTCAGTCTTTAGCCTTTCATAATTTAAACCCATTCTTATCTACAGATATGGACAAGCTTACTGTCTGCATCAATAAGATGAGTAAATAAATGTTCACTAATGTCTTGCAACCGGAATAAAATATAGCCAAAACTCTTCTTGTAAATCTTCAGTTCACCTTCAAAAACTTGAATCTTTCTCACCAGAGCCTGATCATGTCACACATCTCCCATTATAAACTGCCACCAGCCTTGGGGGCATGCGAGACATTGCTTTTATTTTTTTTAAATCACACCTATGCAGCAGCCGAGAATACATTCCTATCCTTTATTACACATTCATTACTTCTCAACAATTAAATATTCTTGTGCCTAAAAGTAGAACATTAGAACCATTGGTGGCCTGCGCCACCTCCACCTACTCAAAGCTTCATGATGCTCCAACAATGATGGATGGATTAAAAGGCAGAATTCTATGTGACCATCATCATCAAGCCTTTCCGTGAGAACCCTAAATCCAAAGAGGACTGTTTCATTTATGTTAGGTAGAATGCCCAGAGGGGACTGGGCGGTCTCATGGTCTGGAATCCCTACAGATTTTATTTTTTTTTCTCCAGCCGTCTGGAGTTTTTTTTTGTTTTTTCTGTCCCCCCTGGCCTTTGGACCTTACTCTTATTCGATGTTAATTAATGCTGATTTACTTTGTTTTCTTATTGTGTCTTTTATTTTTCTATTCTTTATTATGTAAAGCACTTTGAGCTACTGTTTGTATGAAAATGTGCTATATAAATAAATGTTGTTGTTGTTGTTATCAACACAAGAACAGGCCATTCAACCCTACAAAGTTCACCAGTCTTATCCACTTAATTCTTCTAAAAAAATCAAGTCTAGTTTTAAAATTCCTTCTGTTTTACCACACTACTTGGCAACTTATTCCATGTGTTTGTGGTTCTCTGTGTAAAGAATAACTTCCTAATATTTGTGCAAAATTTACCCTTAACAAGTTTCCAAATATGTTTTATTATTAATTCTCTTCATAATTTTGAACACTTCAATCATGTCTCCTCTTCTAATCTTTCCTCATAATTCATCCCCTGTAGCCTTGACATCAGCCTAGACACTCTTCTCTGGAGTTTTTCTAGTGCTGCTATGTCCTGTTAGTAGCCTGGAGACCAAACCTGTATGCAGTACTCCAGATAAGGCCTCACCAGTGTATTATAAAGCCTGAGCATAATCTCGTTGGACTTGCATTCTGCTCATGGTGCTGTATAACCTAACATTCTGTTAAAGTTCTTAACGGCTTCTGAGCACTGTCTGGCAGTTTAAACTGTAGAATTTACCATGACTCCTAAATCCCTCCCATAAGTTGTACTTTCGATTTTCAGACCTCTCACTGTGTTTTCAAACCTAACATTTTTATTTCCTACATGTAATACTTTACATTTACTTACGTTAAATTTAATCTGCCACAAATCTGCCCATGCCAGTATGCTGTTCAAGTCACTCTGTAATGATTCAATGGATTCTAGATTACCTGCCAATCCACCTATCTTGGTATCACCAGCAAATTTAACCAGCTTGTTACTTATATTCCTATCAAAATCATTTATCTCTTTATTACATTAAAAAATCCTGAGACAAGATGAGACTTTTTCAGAGAGATAATTTCAAGTCCCGCTATACGAGACTTTATGCAAAGAGAGTTAACCATGCCCGGGGCCGGAAATAAAAGAGGTTCTAAAACTTTGGCGTGATACACATGCAGCGCAAGTTAGAGATAATGAAAGTACTAAAATTCGAAAGTCTCAAAAAAATGATAATAAAGATTTAAAATAAATTATTACTTGGTGAAATAAAAGAACGAAAAGAGATTGAATATATGGACAAAGGTGACATGACAGAAGTATATATATATTGTTTGGCTTTAAAGTTTATGTCGGAGACTTGTAGATCGTCTAATTCATGTTGCCATTAGAGAAAAGTAGTATTTCTTCCCAATGCAGAGGTGTATCCGTGAGAATTAAAAGATTTGTTATTTGGTGAAAGTGAAATCCACAAACACTACAGGCAAAATATCCGAATCTACAATAATCTGCTCGTGTTCACATCATTCAATGCTCAAAATGTAGATTTACACGATTCAGGACCATACGCTATGAGAATCTGTGGTCCCAAAACAATTAAAGCTACTATAAGTTTAATTTCAAAGAAACCACAATTCGGTCAAGGTTTATATTTATGATCACAGAGAAGCGCTGCAATATAGAATCAAAAGAGTTAAATGATCAGATGTATTAGAAGTTTTACAGACAACAATGGATACAAATCCATTCGTCCAAAAGTATTGCACTTTACATGAAATTTATCTGAAAAACACAAAGAAGTTTTCTTGGATTTCTATATGAATCTGAAAGATCACGGTCGCATATATAATAAACCAACCTGTGACAAATTGTCAGCGATAATACGCTCGTAGTTTCAAAAGATGGAGATATCAAAGACAGAACTGATATTCGCGTTTATCCAAAAGCACAGCTTTTTAGATCTGGGAAATGACTAGTGCATAGGATATGCCTGGGTGTTGGCAAGCGAAGCGAGCAGAGGGCAGAGCCCCCTAGTATATATTAAAATAGCATTGGGCCTAGCACTGACCACTGTGGAACACCACTATTAAAGTCGGCCAATTCTGATAGGGTTCCTTGCTCCATGTATAATAAATACTGTGTCTGAGACAATTTTGCACCATTCTACAAACATCACCCTGAACTCCCACTTCTTTTAGTCTGATGCCCAACCTCTCATGTGGCATCTTATGCATTTTTTTCAGAAAGTCAAGATAAATAATATGATATGCTCATTTTGATCATATTCTTTTGTTGCTTTGTCATAGAATTCCAGCATATAAAACATGACCCCTTTGTTCTTGTTCCTTGTTCTTGTCATGAGTTTCTCAATCATATCCTTAATAACTTCATTAACTTACCTGTGGGGCACGTTAAGCTTACTGGCCTGCAGTTGCTTTGATCTGCCCAATCACCCTTTGTACTGTAGCTAATTAGAAACTATTTGCCATTTATATACGCACTCGCTAACTTCCTTCAGAACTCAAGGATGTGACATGTGAAGCCCTCAGAAAAATGTGAGTTCAGAGAATCTGCTATTTCATTGACTGCATTTTTTTCATTCTTCTTTACTATTCCTGATATACTTCACTTCCTCCTTGACTGTTTTTCTACTACTAAAATACTGTAGGAATCTCTTTGGGTCATCTTTAGTCTTATCTGCTAAATTCGTCTCTAACTGCCTTTTAGCCTCCCTAACATCTTTCTTAATCTTTGCCTTCATGTTCTCATATACCCTACAATTCAAAATGGAGTTATTAATCTTATAAACCTTATACAGCTTTTTCTTTGCAGCTTCTTTCTCAACTCTTCATTAACCCACTGCAGAGTTTTTTTTTAATTTCCTACTAATTCCAAATTTAGGTATCTACCTAAATAGTAGCCATATAGTGTATTAGCAAGTTTAAAATGCTTCAACTAGAGTTTTAACAAAATGTATAATGAGCACTAGTTTAAAATGCTACTGCTCGAGTCCTCGCATGGACCAGGTATAATAAATACAGTGTACATTAGTCCTCAACTGTCTCAAATGCTTTAATGCAATTTTTACTAAACACACATTTAGTTTCTGGAACTACAGTATCTCATTAGGTCTGATCATGAAACTCCAAAAAGTGGTCGAATTGTAATCACACTTTTCCTCTCCAGAATTTAATCTGCTGTAGTCAGCGTTGCCAGTTGCTCTTGATCTCCTTGTTCCTCAATCAAAGTGCTCAGCATGGATGTGCAAGACAGAATAAAAAGCTGATGCGATCTGAGGGAAGCAACCTGTAGTCTGTACCAATCTAATGTCAATGTCTGGAAAGCAGGACACAGGTCAAATTCTCTGATTTGCTGATACATTTATTTATATACTTCAATGTAAACATAATTGTTTTTTATGCACAATATAACAAAAGCACTAATACAACAAATACAATTGAACAATATAGTCATCAGTACAGGTTTCAGCTAATAAATGAAGCTAAACTATTTCTTAAGGCAAACTGAAAAACTACCTGTCGTATTGTTTAGCACGTGACAGATACTCTGCTCGGTTTTGTAGGCTGTACACTCAAGGCCATTAAAAAGGAAGGTCAAAAGTGGACACTGAGATTACAATGCACCATTCTTGAAACCAAGGATGTAAAAAGAAACATAATTACTGTTAAAAAATTCAATACCTTCATTGAATTAGAGATTTATGTTCTACATATTCTGCAACAAATACATGGCTCAGCGAGACAGTACTAACAAAATATATCTCTGTGAAACACCGAGTGAGAACTCTGAAAGTAAACCTTGATCAATAGAAAGAGGCAAACTAAAGATTTCTGTAAGGAAGCATTTTTACTCTTCAATTTGATTTCAATCAAGCATGTCACTTCTAAGGAGCTAATCATCATTGGCACAGCTTTGGATTTATGTGAAAAGCCTGAGTAACCATACCTTTATTATAAAAACAGTGAAAGTATTGGAGTGATTTTAACCATTTATGCTGTTGGTCCTGCCAGACTAGGTTCTCCTCTTTTAAAAAAACTTGGAATAAAAATGATCAATGAGAAACATACATAATATTGCTAGGATAAGAAACAACTTATTGTGCACTTCTCTATTAACATGCTCCTTGCTGAATCAGGTATTTTCAGTAGTTTGGAAAACTCTCCTAATAATTAAAAATGAATGGACTGTGAACATGGAGCATGAGCATTTAATTTAGCTAAAGATGAGAGGCTGTAACAGATCGATACTGAAGTATATCCATCCATCCATTATCCAACCCGCTATAACCTAACTACAGGGTCACGGGGGTCTGCTGGAGCCAGTCCCAGCCAACACAGGGCACAAGGCAGGAAACAAACCCCGGGCAGGGTGCGCACAAACACCAAAGACAATTTAGAATTGTCAATGCACCTAACATGCATGTCTATGGACTGTGGGAGGAAACCGGAGTACCCGGAGGAAACCCACACAGACACGGGGAGAACATGCAAACTCCACGCAGGGAGGACCAGGGAAGTGGACCCAGGTCTCTTACCTCCGAGGCAGCAGTGCTACCCACTGTGCCACCATGCCGCCCACTGAAGTACAGCCTCTTGGAAAAAAAAAGCAAACAAACAAACAATGCTCGGGGATTCTTACCAAGCTGAAATAGTTCATAATTTATTCATTGATTACAGATAGATACTTTATTTGACCCCAAGCGGAAATTAAAACATTACAGAAGCTTAAGAGCTTCTTATATATTTGCCTAATATAACTGCTTCTTATGTATTTAATTGGGAATAACACAGAACACGCTATGGTCCCAAACACTTAGCACCGTGCTCAAGTTGACAGTTAGGCTTTATTCATTGATTACAGCCTCTTATATATTCACTTAAATAATTGCCTATTATATATTACATGGGAACAGCACAGAATGATATATGCTCTGCAACCTTTCACACTATGTTCACAGCCACTATACTTTAATACACTATACTGGTTGAACTATAATACTTTTTGCCTTAAATGTATTTTCAGAGTATTTTGTACATGGTTTTTCCTTCAAAATTTTTAAGTGCTCACTCTTATTTTCCACATAGAATTTATGTTCCTTCATTTTAGGAGCTGTTTTTGTGTACATTATATACTTTGGAAAACTAAATTTATTAATAAGGAATAATGGAGGATGCAAAATGATAAATTCCTACTATACAAAAAGAAGTATTGTTGTATCGGCTAAGGTTTAAAACTGAATAGATTCTTCAGTTACAAATTTTGCAATTTTGGCTTTCACTGGGAGGAGTGAAAATTATCAATGGCTACATAAGAGATCGTTTGGAAGGAAAAGCCTAAGACATGATTCACCATGTAAGAATTAAGGTAAAAAGGTAATGAGCCTCCACTTGCATTAAATATTGTTGTCATTTTTGGCACAGGTTGTGTCGAGTTCTGCACATTCTGCAGGAACTAATAATTAAAAGATACAGTATAGCATATGGCGTTAACCATTCAAATTAAGAAACAAATAAATGATAATTATGAATGTCTGCTTTAACCACTGCACTGCCTTCTTAGACTTTTTTTCTTAAAAAAATAAGATAGATGTTTTTGATTAATAAAATATTGTATCATTTGCTAGTGGAAAATAGAGTATCTCTTTGCATAGAGGGTAGAAACAAATCCCATATCATACCAAGCAAACATTGGGCCAGAAAACATTCAATATAAACTTAAAACTTAACTGACGAAAGAAAAGTTCCCTGTTCTTTGATTTCATATTACAGTATTCTGTAACTGCTCTAAGAGTTTGTTATTTTTTCATACATACCAATTTCTTATTTTTAAGTAACATATATCATTAGTTTGTAATTAAGTAATTAGATTTTTAAGGGTACAATCAGACCATCTTGATTCATTAGTAAAAAGTAAACATGACAAGATGGTAGATGCTTGCATATATTATCTGAACAGCTACCTTTGGATCATGCTCTATGTAATAATTAATTACACTAAATAAATCTACAGTACAATTCAAAACAAACTGAGGCAGGAGCAGTTTTTACCCAACTGTGATCAAACTGCTCACTGAGATGAAAGTGGCATTGTTGGACTAAATACAACATCTTAAGCATATTCTTAAGAATTACTGGGTCATATGAGTATTACAGTTTTAACATATCTTCAATTTATAGCTTACATTTTATCATATTCTTTGTATTGCCTAATTGACTGAATGTATACCTGTGCAATATTTTGTTTACTGGCAGGATCAGAATAAATTTCAAACAAGAAATATAGGATGCTTTTCAAAATAAATGTCCTGTTAACAGTAAAAAGGTGAACTGAATTTGTTCATGTGAGAAATTACAAATACTAAGCAAATAAATGCCTTTAAACAATTCATTTAGTTTGCATGAAAACAGAAATAATGGCAACATCATATGCTTTATCAGATGCCCATTTCACAGTAACATCACACTTTACGCATCATCAACAATGTCAAATATTACCATCATTTTTAATGCCCCTTGATTGTCAGCCTCAGTATCTACTGTATGTATGTGAGGTGTTAGTATTGTTAATGCAGCATCATATGTTGATATTGTAACTTTAATATGTTATCAACAGTATACTTTGTGTAGGAATTACTAATGAAGCTATAATTATTCCGCATGTAAGGCTGACATACAAATGTATAATTAAAAATACTGAAAATGCACAAATGTTGCTTTCTAAGTGCAGCACATTATATACTTATTAATACTATTTTTGTTGATAGTGCATCATATTTACTTCAGAACTTTATGGGCAAATATTTATAAAATCTTAGGGGTACAGAGTGTTACTTCATACCACCACATTCAACTGTACCAATGTATTTTTTGAGAAAAATATATGATCAACATTCTCTTAAAATTTCTATAAAACCTGGCACATGTCTATAAAATGCAGCATTCCCAAAAGCAAAATATGCATCTGTTTCATAACAATTTTGGCAACATTTCATAAATTTAAAAAGCTTCATTGACCAAGGATTTAAATCAGCCCAACCAGTGTTTTATTCCCTATACTCTTCATACTAAAGTACACTGCCATGATATTTAAAATGGCAATAATGATCAACCTCTGTATGATGATCTTATATTTTTTAGATATATAAAATAATTTAATCATAAAATAATATACATGACATATGTACTTAGCTTATAAGTATAATTTTTGTGCCTATAGTTTAAACTGAATCCAACAAAGATTCATTCTCTTCGTAGGCTAAACAAAATAAGGCAAATATTTTACTAGTCCAAATACCCTGTCACAAATTCTACTAGTTCACCATACCTTTTTGCTTCAGACATATATTTTAGCCGATTTGTTAATTTCTGAAATTATGCTGTCTGTCTCAAGAGACCACCGACACATGCAACACTTTTACTGAAAGGTAAAAATTCCTATAAACCTCATAATTAATTATTAATAATAAAATAACTAGGATTTTTAAAATATAAGAGGTTATTTTCTTTTCTTCTGGCAAAAACTTACTTATTAACAAGCCATCTTTAGAGCATGATCCCAGCATAAAAGCACTGAAAGCTTTGTTTATGTGCAGTATTGGTAACTGGGGCTGTCTAGGGGAATAGTTATGATTGATCGTCAAGGGACCAGAAGGTAGTGATTTGCTTAAGGAATGCTTCAAAAACATGTCACACACAACAGGAATGGTTTGCAAAAAAATCAACAATAGTTTAGTCAGTAAGACATAAAGTAACATCATAATAATACTTCATTGAGAATGGCACTTCAGTTGTTCGACAAGCCACAAATTTTCAAACAGCTCAGCTGAAAGGCAAACACAACAACACATATTTGTACTACAGCATTTGTTCACTGATACAAAGGGTCCTCCTGATGCCTCTTGTCTGCTTAATGAGATGAACTCTTTCACTTGATTACTGGATGAAAGGCATCCTTTCCTTGTTGTCATTGTCACCTTCATGATCTTCTTCCTCCTCTCCTGCCTCACTTGTCTCTGTGCTGTCATTGGCCATCTGGAAGATAATATATATATATATATATATATATAAATACATATAATGCATTTTTTGACATGTTTTACTCGTTAATTGACCATTAAGAATATGCGCTAAAATTTAGAGTAGGATAACACTGACTCCTCCACACAATTTACCATTTTTACTTGTTCTAAAAGGGCCAATCCCAACATTCTATAAAATCAAAAACCATTATTTTTTCTTTTAAATTAGACGTATTCAAAATCTCACACATAGTAAATTCTTAAAATCACCATAACCATAAAGTAATCCTTGTTCAGCGACTTCCTCAGTTTCTGACCATTTGTACATAAGACCATTACAAATTATCAGCATAGTGACCATGGCGTGCTTTTACGACCAGCAACCAGCAGCCTCCATATGTATGAGCAGCATGCCTCCCTCAGTGACTCAGTGTTTGTTATTTGCTGGTAGCATTAGTACTTTCCAGTATTTTCATATTTTATTTAGTTATTTACACTCATTTACACCACATGCTAAGATGTCTTCAAAGATGAAGCACTCCAGTTCAGATGAAGGAAGTAGCAAGTTGCAATGGAAAGCTATTCTGTATTGTACTAATTTTATAACATTGTTTTACACATTATTATATTAAGTTAGTTTTGTGCTTATAAAATAAACCAACTTTTTGTACATTGAGTTTACATTTAATCTCTTGCTACTTAGACTAATTTAAAAAAATGTGGCAACCTTAGGTCTGGAGCTGTGAGGGACACACTCCTCACTCCTTATACCTGTCACAGGGAGCAGGAATACTTGGAGAAGCAGGCATAAAAGCTAAGTATATATCTCTGCATCCCTAAGCCTCCACACTGGATCTACAAATAGTTGTATTTGACTCCAATGGGTGGTCCAAGCAGGTGAAATTGACTCAGATTGGTGCCAGTAGAGTCTAGATGCAGACCTCCAGAGCCCCAAATAGTTATATTAAGGTTGAGATTAGGGTTGTGGGAGGGTTATCTGACTCAAATAATACCAAGAATTGTCTAGTAAGTGAACTCTTCCTACTTGAAGCTTGAGTGTGAGAGATACCAAACTCATAAAAGCAGCTCTGCAAACAATGAGCAGTGGGAAAGAGGGAAGCACACACGCAGCACTTACAGACAGCCCTTTGGACATGTCTCCCAGCTGCTAAAGCCCATTGGCTCATGGAACTGGGTGATAGTGTGGAATATGTGTCTCTGACTCTGGGTGATAGGGGCTGGAAGGCATGCACAGGACAAAAGGACAAACCAGGTGGGAACACCTGGTAGAAACAGCTGCTGAAGAAATCTTTTTAGGGCACTCATGAGCAGCTGACATAAAGTGGCTGATTCCTCTGTCTCACGCATGCCTTGGTTTGTCACAATATATACAGTATGCTTACTGTATAAAACCAAAACTTAAAAGGTCTTCAAAAGTTTTAAATACAGTACACTCTAGTCATACAGTAATGACATGAAAAGATTTTAAGTGTAATAAAGGATCAAAGAGAAAAGATCACCAGGAATGAAAGCAGTTGTAAAAAAAAATATGCATGCATTTACTCCTGTGATTTTCGCTTAGTGACCATTTCCCTTAACAATCTGGCTGCTGGAACAGAACTCAGTTGCTTAATGAGGAGTATTTATAATAGATACCAATAAAATAGTTGCATTATTATAGTAATGGCTTCATTTTTTCGTAACAGCATTTAGGAAATAAAAATTCTGATTTTAATACATGTATTAATCAAATAGGCATAACAAGAACTAATAATAAAGGGTCTTCTCATTTTTAGAACTGCTTCATTTTCAGCATAAGTAATACTTACAGAATTCAGGTAACAATGCTATGGACTTCTAGACTGAACTCAATAAAGGAGTCAGCTAGCTGTGCTTGAATGTTAATACTTTATAACAGTGTTCCACTGAATAATTAAGTATGAATATGCAGATGCCGTGCCCCCTCCACAATCAAACCACAGGTGAGCTGTTTAGCATGGGTTCTACAGGTTCAAACAATCTGTATATTGTTAAATCAGAAAATAGACAAAATCATTTCATAGTGATGGACCACTCAAACTGTTTGTCAATTCTGGCTTCTGTAAAATTTAATGAAAGAACCACATTTTAATGACAATGCATATAAGGATGCACATAACAGAATATCTTAAACATATTCCCAGAAAATGAAGAAATGCATTATGGCCAGCAAATGAATAAAAAGTAGTTGTCAAAGATGTAGATGTCCTGTTTAATTAAAGTTAATATACAGATACAGAATGATTAGAAACTAATTATCAACAAGATAAAATGAAGGATTTTTTCATGCAGACCATAGGTACACGTGGGGTAGATGGCTATTCAGTGAGAGACGGCATTGATTAGAGCTGCAAACTCATATGGTTTTGCCAAGTTTTAGTTAGACATGTTAAGGTTGCAGTCTATAATGAATTCTGAGAGTACAAGTGCTTTGTCATTGGTAAACCTTGTGTTAAACAATATTATTGGTTGAGAATTCATTGAGTACAGATCTGCATCCTGAGTTTCTTTCAAAATAGTGCAGATTTGACACACTGACACCCTTATACCTAAATCCTTGGGTAAGATGGCATATCCAGTTGCAGCCTGGTGATGGAGGCGTGCCAATCCTCAGTGTAAATATTTTGGTCGCTGCACAATACCAGGAATGTCTTTTTAGGACATTCCAGTCTTACCATTTGCTCTGGACAAATTACTTAATATGCAGAAGTTTATTGACAGAGTATTTTAGCACAGTGGAAAGCCATTACTTATTTGAGAATAGCAAGTTAACTCAAGAGCAGAGCAGCAGAAGGTGCAGTCGTGGCGGGTTGTTACAGGTGAGCAGTGACAACAGCTCAGCAACAGAGAGAGAGAGAGTCCAGAAGAAAATACAATTCAATGCCACTGGAAGTTTAATCCATTAAAAACAAAGGAAATATACCATGCACATTAAGATAATTACCAGAGTTCAGAGGTTCCAACACACAGGTGTATGAAATCACAGGTGTGACTAGCACTGCAAGCCTCCAAAGAAGGAAAGCAGATGGCAAAGGGATAACAATACACACAAATCTCACACAAATGTCATGAAATACAGCATGAAGTACACCAAAAGGCAATCAAAGGAGTCAACAAGACAACAGCATTCGTTAAAGACTCACAAGTCAGTGTGGGCATCAGTTAATTTCTCTACCTGAAGCACATATTGTAGATGACATTGGCAGCAATCCAGTATATCAAAGGAAACAGAACACTCCCAGAGTCTAGATCTTCATGACACCAAGAAAAATGTTCACAAGTCAGGCATCAAGCAGAAGTGGGTAATCGAAAAAAGTTTCATCCATTGAAACACATGAAGATTCAAATCAACTGTCCCTGAGGCCACAAACCCAACCAAAACATAATCCATGAAAATAAACCTTCACAAACATATGCAGTTTTTAATATCTGGAAAAAATTTGGAATTAACTTGTTTACAGATCTTTATATAGACTTTGCATCCTATGAACAATTACATTCCAAATTTAACATACCAGCTACACATTTCTTTCACTATCTTCAAATCAGGAACTTTGTTAAACAGAACCTTCCCGATTTTCCTCATCTTGCACCCTCATCCATGCTGGAAAAAATATTGCTCAATCCCAAGGATTTAGACACCATCTCTACAATATATAAAATCATTTTACAATCCCTCCCTTTCAAAGATCCAAGAGGACACTGGGAAAAATATCTCTCAATTAATATATCAGAAAAAGAGTGGAAAGTAGCAATGCAGAGAATTCATTCGAGCTCCATATGCGCAAAGCATACAATTATACAACTCAAAATTATATATCGAGCACATCTGTCTCGTCTAAAACTCTCCAAAATGTTTCCAGGGCATGATCCAACCTGCGAACGCTGCAACCAAGTCCCAGCCTCACTGGGTCACATGTTTTAGGCCTGCACCAAATTAACATTATTCTGGACCAAAATTTTTAATTACCTTTCAGACAGCCTTGGTCTCACAATCCCTCCTAACCCATTAACAGTTGTGTTTGGGGTTCTTCCAGATGGGTTTAAAGTGGAGAAAGACAAACAAATTGTGATTGCATTCACTACACTTTTGGCACGCAGACTTATTCTGATAAACTGGAAGAACCCAAACTCTCCTCTTTCAAGTCAGTGGGAAACCGATGTGTTATACTATTTGAAATTGGAAAAAAATCAAATACTAAGTTAGAGGATCCGTACAGACTTTTTTCAAAAAATGGCATCTGATCAGTAATATTTTAAAATAAGCTCATAAAACACAGAGAATTTATTAATTTAGGTATGTTTACAAGCCTTAAATTTCACACCATTTGCCTTGCTCTCTCTCTCAGGGGTGGGGATCGATTTGTCCTTAACTCAATTTTTCTTTTTGTAAAAACTTGATTGATTTGTATGGATTGCAATAAAATTAATAAAAATATAAATAAATAAATAAATAAATCAAAATTCAATACAAAAAGTAGAAATTTCCATCTATAACTAAAACACACAGTAAAAGTGTGTAAAAATTTTAATGAAAAGTTATTTACAGAGAGGAGCTGTAGCAAGCATGTTCTAGTGATCACTCCCTGCAACCCTACAAATAATGTGTTAACTTCCCCCTTCTGAAACTTTGACTAGTGCTTAAAACTTTTAAGTGGTTAACACAGTTGGCTACTTCTCAAATCCTAACTGACAAAGGCTATTTCTTGAAATGCAATTGAAAAATCAACATTTTTTGGCTTCAACTACATTTCAACTATTGTTATGAAAATATTGGTCACCTTTTGCTTATGGCTTCATTTTACTTTTTACTGTTTTGCTTTAACCATGTCTAAAAGCTAAGTCCTTCAAGATGTTGAAGTGTTCATCTTTAAACTATTAATTAAAGGTAATTTACAGCAATTAATTCAAGGTAACTAACTGCGGAATATAAAACCTGAGGATCTGTGAATCATACTTGCACTAATAGCCTTTTTAGATGTGTAAAGCATTTACTGCAAAAAAGCATGTTTGTCTATCTCAGGCTCCCAGTAAACCAACTTTTTTGAGTTTGGTACCCTTATTTTTTCAAGGACATTTGCCATAAAAGTTTAATCTTGATTGAGATATCTCTAGCATAGAGTACTGTACAAAAGTTTTGAAATTTGAACACATCTAAATAAAAAGCACTGGCAAATTTGCATATAATATATCTTATCTCATATATCTTAAATATATCTTATCTCATATATCTTAAAAACAAAGGTACATTCTGCGCAACTCAAATTATGGATCAGTTTAGTGTTTCCAGTTTATCATGAGAGAGGTTACTACAATTTTGCACATTTTGTATACTTTTTTTGTATACTTTTTTCTTTTGTTTGTCTGACAGCCACTACTGACTACAAAATGGATCCCTAATATGAGTTAGATAACTTTGGCAAAGTTACATTTCTTCTGTTGCTTCAGTTAAGTTAACCATAAACATGAAAATCAAAAAGAAATTTATCTAAAAAATGAATTTATGAGGAAAAGAAATATGCAAGCATCTCTCTGCAGGTACAGAGTGAACAAACATGTATCCAGTATTTATGTTACACTAAAAATATTGGCATGACTGCATTATCAGCACATTATAATAAGTCAATATTTCTAGTAAAGCTCCAGATATGTTCTTCATCAAAGTCCACAACAGCCAACAATTTTACCTTGTGATTTCTACAAGAGATTTAACACTCTATTAGATTCTTCTTTTAATTTTAAATTGTTATATTTTAAAAAATTGAACTACAGTAAGTCACACATTCCCCACAACCAAAATCTAACAACACAACATCAATCAATGACATTTTTACATTACTTAAGTTGAAACCTGTTGTGTATGAAAGTAAATATATTCTGGTGCAGGCAGCTGCAGATGTGGTTGTGCACAAGGGCTCTGCACCATAGTCTGTTTATAGTTCAAGCATTACAATATGTAACACTATGTGGCAGCAGAATCCCCCAGTCAGTTATTTAGATATTTCCTTCTGTGTGCAGAAACTTTCATCCTTGTCTAGAGTCTGGGCGAATTCTCACCATGAGTTTGGCCACATTTGGCTATTTCTGTGTATTTTTAATGTTGTACTGAACAGGTCTGGGTAGAAATGAATCATTTCACACAGCTGTTCCTCAAATAAGCCTATGTGTTTCTGTCAAGCATATGCACACTCAATGCACACAGTTGCACCCAGGACTATGCAGTCACAAAATTTTGAAAGCACACAGTCACTGATGCGAGGGTCCAGGCATTAGGACTGCTGACAAAATTTACATCGCACACAGCCTACTGGAACTTCACAGAGACCTGGACACATCAATTATAAACAGGTCTTTACTGAGCCACCACAAGCCTATCTAGGCTGTGTTTCTGGCTACATAATATTTTAAAGTACTGTTAAAAAGCATGTATTTAATGTAGCTTACTAACACAAGTATCTTTCTATATAATATGCTACCGTGGCTGTTCATTTGTCTGTCCAGGATTTAAAATCATCTGTAGCTCGCAAACTGTTTTACCTACTGACTTGAAATTTGGTACACATATACTATGTGACGTCTACTATTCACTTTCGGGGTGATGATTTTTATTACTCTTTTTATTTTTATTTTATTGTAGACTCAACTCTAGGTAGCGAGCAGCATGGTGGCCGTGCAGTACATGCATATGGGCACTGCTCTCATTCCCTACCACCTTCGCTAATTATTCCTGAGGCAGACTGAAGACTTAAGTGCCAGCTTAAGTGAAAAATTAAAGAAAATGTACTAAGTAATTGTAACACAAAAACTAACTTAATTAGTTTTAACGCGAAAAGATGGCGACAAAAGATGAGAAGCACTGGGCCGCTAGTTTGGAGAAAAGAAGAGCTGCTCAGGAAGCAGCAAGCGCATCAACCTCTGAGCAAACGAATGCTAAACAGAGACAGAGAAAGATTATGAGAACTAGGAATACTCATGTCAAGTGTATTCACTGTACCTTATTGTGCAGTACGCCATTACTGGTTATTATATATTACCATTGCATTATATTAAGCCTGATCTTTTTACACATGACACACTATTAATAAGTATTTAATAAAGAAAATGTCATAACTACAGTAACTCTTTGATGAAGTAACTAAAAAAAGCTTAAACTGCTCCAACTTTCAAATCAATTACCTAAGTTCCCAAATCCACCTAAATGTTATACCATGTGTACATTTTCAAACTTGTTGACTTTTGGAGTCTCTAGGTTATTTAATCACAGGAACTTTTAATTCCACTGTATGTTAGCAGATGTAGCTGTATAAAATCCCCACACTAGTCATTTCATGAAATTACCAATTTGTTGTTTACATTGGCAGTGCTGACTCTTTGGCTCGTTCCCTCTGTCGTTGAATCTGATGTTTTGCCCACTCACAAGTTATGACTGCCATGTTATCATAGATCAAGCAAAAATAACGATTATCCATAAGTCCACTTCAGAAAGAGGTTATAGAAAGACACTGTCACCAATGCAACAGATCTGAGACTGCCTCTCTGCAGGTAGATGCTTTTGGTTTAACTGGTATAAAGAATTTAAGCATCTCCATCTGAAACAAATTGTTAGAGCATATTCCTAAATTCAGCTTCATGAAAAGTGCTAAAATTAATTTGTTTCTGAAATAATGTGTTAAATCATATTTGATATTTTTAAATGAACTTTGAAATTATTAAAAAAAACAAGAATGAAATAAAGCAAATCTTACATCAATACGTAACCTATGATCTTGCATCTGTTACAAATACAGTACAATACGTGCATACACTCTTAAACTTGGTTAATCCAATTAAAGGTAGCGGGACAGATGGAGGCAGTCCTGGTAGCACTGGGCTCAGGAAAGTAAACAACCATGAAATGGATGACCATCCACTGCTGGGCAGAGACATGCTCACCCAAACTCATAATTACATAGGCCCAATTTAGCGTCTAAGTTTAACCTATATGTTTTTGACTTGTGGCTTTCCTAACTGTACAGCTCTCAAATAAATATGCTCACAAACGTCTAAGATTGTTCTGTTATTGTTGTTTCGTGTAATATTATGTTGATTTTGGATAATGTTGCTATTTATCAAGAACTAGAGAATCAATTTTTATTGATATGAAAGCTTGGTTTAAAAAATGAAAAAATATTTTTTTCTTTGTAATTATTAAATGTGTCTCATTTTAGAATCTTTGCTGGCAGATAATGGGTTGCTAAGAGGTTCTGCCTGATTGGAAAGGACTGCCCCCAAAAGGCACCATGATTCACATTACAAAGACTTCACCACTAGCTCTTTGTCCATGATTATGGATTTGACCTACAAACAAGTGTGGTTTAGTGATTTAGGTTCAGGCATTTTGGGTTACAATTGAAAACTTTCTTGTTTGACTTGATTCTCTTAGTGATTTGGCTTCTGGTTGAATAAAAGAAAATACTCTAGTAAATAACTCCTTGCAATTTGTGTCTGACTGCAATAACAGAGTATAATAACTGCTTTGTTTTCAGTTTCTTTTTCAAAAGACACATGCATCTCCTGGTCTGTTGCTAACCGCATCCTAGCAGTTGCTCTCTTTCTCTCTCTCTCTCTCTCTGTTTTGTTAACAGCTATTTAATGGGCCGGCTGAAGATAAAAAGCCACGCATATAGCTAACCATGCAGTCGTCCAGGTGAGCAGCTTTGGGTTCCGTGACTTGCATAGCAATATTACAACACTGACAACTGGAATAGTTACTTAAAATTTCTGTTATATTTACTGTACTGTTTTTCTCACAGTGGCACACTTCAAAGATAAATGTTTACAGTATTTTTGAGTATTTTAAAGCTTGTTTCAGAAGAGCTTAAAATTTGCCACACCTCTAAGTAAAGATTTTGGTTAACTCAAAATGCTCAATACTGCTGACTTATGCTGGCTATGTTGTGGTATATTTGGACTGTGTATCTAGTTTGGAGTGAATGTGATTGTAAAAATGCAAATGCAAAATTCATAGTTGATATTGTAACATTCCTTTGAAATTACACTCGATTAATGCAAATCTTTCATGAATGATTACATTATAATTCTTCTATTATAAATTTAAAGAATATGCTACAACTCATATACAATTTAATGATGTAACCTGCTGGTGGTCAGATATTTTTTGAAGATGCACTTATTTAGAAAGGCATAGGCACCCCACTGTCTCCAAGGATAACTACATCTATGCTGAACCAACCAACCATTCAGAAACTTTGATATTGATTGAGTTCCAGTTTTCATTAGGTCTTGGTATTAGCTATAATACTTTATTTCTTGTGCTCAACTTTTAATTTTGTTCTCTATTGCTTGTTAATTTTGGCTGTATCCCAAATTGGAACAATGGATAGAAGAGATCTACTATCAACATCTTTAATCCACTTATAAACTGCATAAAGATAAGTGAATTTCTAGTTAAGTGTCATGAAGTGAATTATCTGTCATTTTAAAATACCTCAAAGACATATAGATTAGTGGATTAAGCAGAACTGTATATGAACACTCAATATAACTCTGAATATCTTAAGACGTCGATATAAGGCAAGTCATCGACTTCACAAAAACTTGATCTTCAAGGTTAAACTGATCATCTGAAACACTGATTCAGATGAAAGAACTTAAGGGTTTTGGATGATAAGCAGAAGTGAGACAGAAACAACAGGATAGCATTAATGTGGACATTTTTGAACATATACAGTAAGTATACTCTCTGATCACAGTTGGGACTTTGCATGTAAAAGTGCTTCTTTCAATTATAATTAAATGATGCTGTACAGTATTGCATAAATAAGATATGATTAAACATTTTAGCAACAAGACTGAAGGAGTTAAAAAGATGAATCAAACTTAAATACAAACCAGAGGAGTAGGAGACTTTTCTACATCCAGGATTAGTTTGCCTATATTTCCCCGGTCATGAATCCTCTGCATTGCTTCTTTAACCTATGAAATAGAACAAAATATTGCAGCTAAATTCATACAGTATCTTAATTCCATCAACAATATTTATTTTTTATCTCCTATATTTATCACAAAGCTACTGTGCAGAACAATTCACATTGAAAAGCAAGTTGCAGTCTAATGACACAAGAAATTGGGAGTTTTTGAAACATTACCTTAAGACCGTATCACAACCCAGTCACAGGGGATGCACAAACCAGTGTGTTTCTTTGTGCCAGTCCCAAGCCCAGATAAATGGGGAGGGTTACGTCAAGAAGGGCATCCGGTGTATAATTTTGCCAAATCAATATGCGGACAACAATACAAATTTCCATACCAGATCGCTCGAGCCCTGGGTTAACAACAACTGCCACCAGTACTGGAAATCGGGCTACTGTTGGCCAAACAAGATGCAGAGGACAGAAAGATATGGAAGAAGATGGTCCGCTGTGGCAAACCCTAACGGGAGCAGCCAAAAGAAGAAGAAGAAGATCTTAAGACCGTATCACACTAAATGACTTTCCCATTGATTTTCAGATGTAGCCTTCATTTGTTAATCTAACGTCAAGATAATCACCATTTGTTTAGTGTGACATCCCTAGCAGCTGAGTCATTGCAGTCTGTGACTTGCTACGACAAAATCAAAAGGTTTGATTACTGTAGTTTTTAAGTTATAGGGGCAGCTCCGTTGTGTATGAGGGCTAACAACCATTAGGTGATCAGCCAGAAGTGCAATGCATTCAAAGTGTATGAAAGGCAAGATGGAAAATTGATGTTTTGGAATGGAAAAACAGAAGAGATGCTTGCCATAAAAAGGCAACAACTGGACATGGTCGGATAATGGTGATACACATTACGTGAAAACAGTAAATAAAAATGCTGTAAGAAGGTCTTTATCAGTTGAATGAATAAATAAGACTGAATTTGATAACTGTTAAATTGGAACTGAAACTGGAATTCATCACACCAAATGGACAAACACAATATACTGCATGAGCAGATGTGACAATGGAGAAGTGCTAAAAAATTAAATCTGAAGGAGGGCTTTCAAGTCAACTGGAAACTTTGAGGCACAGGGTTGTTATGTTTCAGCTAGGATCTTACTCTTTGTTGACATTTCTTTTTTGTTTTTGTTTGATTCTTTTGTTTATATTCATACTATTATTTCATTTTTAATATAGGGCAGCACAATGTCACAGTGGTAGCATAGTTGCCTCGCAGTAAGGAGACCAGTGTTTGCATCCTGGGTCCTCTCTGCATGGAGTCTGCATGCTCTCCCCATGCCTGCAAGGTTTTCTTCCAGGTGCTCCGGTTTCCTCTCACTGTCCAAAGACATGCAGGCTAGGTGGACTGGTGATGCTAAATTGGCCTTAATGTGTGTGTCGTGTGTTTTCACACTGTTATGGAATGGCACCCTGTCCAAGGACTGTTCCTGTTCCTGCCTTGCGCCCTACGTTGCTGGTATAAGCTCCAGCCCCCTGCGACCCTGCTTAGGATTTGGCTGGCTTAAAAAATGGTATGGTATGTTTATTATTTGCATTATTCTGTGTTTTTGTTGTGTATTTTGTTGTATTTTTTGACCATTCTCTCTGGATTTGTGTTTTTGGCACTTGTTTGCCACTGGACTGTCTATTTTGTTAAGGCAATTCCTTAAGGCGTTTTGTGCTCCTCAGAGCTTCTTGTGCTACAGAGCACTTACTTAGATTCTTTGTTTACCCATTTTGTAATACAATCTAAAGGTTGATGGTGACCCCTTCCTCTTGTGAGGCTTTTGGCAACAGTTGTTGGGACTTTAAAGTATATTGGCCAGTTACATATTTTGATTTTGCAGTGCTACTTTGGAAGACTCCTTTTGCTGCTTTGGAGGACACCATTTGGGGTTTCATTTGGAGGAACTCTAGAACATGACAGAATATACCACCTGGAAAAATTGTCCCATTTGTAGAGACACTGCACAGAGCTGCATTATTTGAAGAAATTATTAGATTTTGTGGATAGCTATTTCCAAGGTTACTGTGATGCCCTGAATAAATTTTGCTCGAATTATATGCCTTCATACATAGTTATTTAAAAGACATCCTGGGGAGCCAACAACAAAAAACAGGGAACGTGGTAGAAGTATGGACACATCTAAATTAAATAATACACAATACTAATAAAAAAAAACAGAATAATGCAAATAATACACATAAATAACAATACCAAAATAAAAGAATCAAACATGAACAAAAAGACATATATAAAAGGAATCTGAACCTTAGCCAGGGGAGGAACCTGGCTTGAAACATAAGAGTATTTATAGTAGTGACCAATGCTAAAGATGCATAAAAAGAAATACCTTAATCACCATTAAAACATCTTTTATTTGAGAATGATAAGTGCAGTTACTGAAAACAACATACTGTATAAACAAGTACAAGTAATGAGAAAGTTGGTGGGTCAGTGTTTGTTAATTTTTTAGTTGACGAGATCATAAGAGAATATAATTATGAAAACAATGCTGTAATTCTTTCAGATATGTATAATATTTTCAATAAATGTTTCTGATAATTTAATACCTCATAATGTGCTGATTATATTTAATCATACAATTTGCTTCACATCCAAAAACAGTTGCTTTTCTTGGTAAATACTACATAAAGGTGATAATTTCCATTGTCTCTTCAGTAGAAGTGTAAGTTCAAGTAATTATTTTCCATTAATATATAATAATAATAATTATTATTTTAGATAGATAGATAGATAGATAGATAGATAGATAGATAGATAGATAGATGTCTGATGAGCTGTGAGGTACCTTCACTACCCAATACGCTAGAGCAGCATCTATATTTAGAAGTTAGGACTTTTACCTGCACAAATGAGAGTCTTTCCTCAGAAACAATAAACAGCCTATTTTAGCACTTCTCATAATGTTCTTTGTACAGTCATAAAGAAGTTTTGTATAGCTAAAAAGGTTGCAAATACTGCATTTTATAAAAAAAGATTTTCCATTTCACAGCCAGACGTCAAGTTATTTATTATTATTTCCATATTATCACTTTGAGTATTACAACCTTCAGCTTTGAAGCACAGGAGGATCTGTTAACAAAATTATTTTTTTTTATTTTGTTTAAAGAAGGTGTTTTCATAATTTATTTTTCAGAAAATCAATTAATTCTGTTTTTTTTTTGCTTTGACTATTGACAATTTTCAATTTAGAGTTCACGTTATTTATATTAATTCATCTACTTGTACATACTAATACATCAGCTTTTTATTTTTTAAATCCATCCATCCATCCATTATCCAACCCGCTATATCCTAACTACAAGGTCACGAGGGTCTCCTGGAGCCAATCCCAGCCAACACAGGGTGCAAGGCAGGAAACAATCCCCGGGCAGGACGGCAGCCCACTGCAGGGCGCGCATACACACACACCAAGCACACACTAGGGACAATTTAGAATCGCCAATCTGCATGTCTTTGGACTGTGGGAGGAAACCGGAGCACCTGGAGGAAACCCACGCAGACACGGGGAGAACATGCAAACTTCAGAAAGGGAGGACCTGGGAAGCGAAACCAGGTCTGCTAACTGCGAGGAAGCAGCGCTACCCACCACGCCGCCCATGAAACAAACAAAAAAATAAATAAATTCTCGGCACAATATGAGAAAACACACTGGTTGGGAGTGTCTCAGGTCCTATAGCTGTCTAGGGATGGCCCAGAAGATGACTATTGCTCTGTTCCCATCACAGAAATGCACCTAATTGATTGACCCTTCAGACCTTAAAATTTCATTTTCTAGTTTGCACATACAAATACTAAAACATGGAAAAATACACAAGTGGGATGCTCTTTTGATCAGAATACTAAATACTTCCAGGATAGGCTTTGGCTTCTACTGACCCTAACATTAGGTAAGTAGGGTTCACTAGAAGCACTGGATGGATACACTGCATAGCTAAAGAACTAGATATAATAGTCATAAATTAAACATTTATGCAGCAGCACAGCACAAGCAAATAGAACATAAAGATAAATCAAGACTGATGTGGCTTTATTGTTATGCTGCTGTGAGTCTAAGGCCGGGTTTAAACTTCACACGACGCAACACATGCTGCAGTGGATTGTGTGCTTACTTTACGCACATCTGGAGAAATCCACCAGGTGGCAGTGCGAGATATTATCACGGTAAGAACAGGTTCGGCTTCGCTGTGTTGTGAATTGCCTGGAACACGCATTAAATTTCGATGACACCTTAATGCAATATCTCTGAAAAAGATTTTTAATGACTAAATCCATCAGTCCAGGGATTTGTCCATTTCAGCTAGCATTGGGTACGAGGCAGAAACAATCCCTGGACAAGGCATCATCTCATCGCAAAGTGAATACAAGCACTCACATACACTAGTGTCATTTTAGTGTCACCAAATCTGCATATCTACAGAATGAAACCGGAGCACACTAAAAAAACCCAGCAGGAAAACATGTAAACTCCAGGCAGGGAATATCAGTGACGTGACATCCTGCAAGACAGCAGCGCTAATGCTCCACCACCGTGTCACCCCTATGTGTGTAATTATTAACAGTATTCATTATTTAAATGAAATTACCGATTTATCTGTAAAATGTAACATACATACTTTAATGCATTTAATGCAGAGAGTTGGAATATCATACATTTAATGTGCTCAGTTTGGCGATCTATTGCTGTTTGCCGCTGCTGTCAGGACCGGAGAAAGCCCTAGAAAAAATGACAGCACAGAAGACAGTATATGAGACTTTTAAAATGTATTGTGTCATTACAATTGGGAATATGCGATGCTTGAATATAAAAGCACCATGAATACATCTGTATGTCGGCATTTTGCTTCACCACATCGAACCATTCATCTAACATCGAAGCGCGCACACCGATCTCATAGGATCCGCAAAGTGGCTTTCTGTCACATGTAGATAGTAAAGAGAGACTCTGACGTCACATTCCAACTTTTAGCACACTGCGCCCCCCAACTTTTTGCTGGTACTGCAACTCGCACACGCGTCGCGTTAATTTCTGAGGACCTGCACAGAGGACGCAGCTAATGAACGCTGGAAACATGCAGTAGCCATGATGCGGGCGCGTACGCGTTCTGAGTGTGAAGTATAAATGAGCCCTAAGAAGGAGTGAGAGAGAAAGAGAACAAGACAACACATAGAAAAGCACAAATAAATAAAATAAATAATAAATAAATAAATAAAGCACATAGATCCATCTAACATCCAAGCAGACATGAATTTTAATCTGTTTACTTTTAATGTGCCATGTCATCTCTCATGTCATCTATTAATGCCCACATTGATCTCTTAGCTAATGTTCTTCTTAATGTGACAAATGGAGAACTTTATTACAGGTTTTGTTTCAAGAAGGCAAAAAGCAAGACTATATTGATTCCAGTTTTTCCTTTTCAAACTGTTTTCTAGATAACGGCCTGAATTTATAATTTTCCTACAGCCTGTTCTAGCCAAGCTTAAAAAAAAGTTAAGGAAGAATGCTTCAAAAACAAAGCAAGGTTTTAAGGGTATCATTTGCACCTTCAGTGGTTAGCATGACTTGTTGTGGTTCCCTGGAATTATTGTGTATTGAGTCTGCTTGGGGTTTCTTACATACCAAATCTGTGTGTGGCAGGTTTATCTGACACTCTGAATTGACCAGGTGTTGGTGTATACATGTATGATGTTAGTCTGGGATGGACTTTCATACTGTCCATTATTAGTTCTTGCCCTGTGCCAGCCATACACAGTTAGGCTACATGAGAATCGGTTATGGAAAAGCAGTCACAGAAAATGGAAAAAAGCATCCAAGAACATAGTGTCTAAATTAAATAAAAAGGAATAAAAATACAAAGAAAAATTATTTAAGAACAGTTATACTGTATGTATACTTTAATTGATGCCATTAACAAAATAAACTGATAACCACCCAGTGGAGACGAGCTTGTATTAAACAAATACAAAATGATTATAATTCAGTCATTAATAATATATAGTTCAACAGGGTAATATTCATGTTTTCTGGTAAATATTTTAGATCACTACTTTTACTTTAAAAAAAAAGTCTATATTTGAAGGTCAGTCTTTCACAGAACAGATGAATGTGTTCTCTGAAGTGAGGCAACAGTATAGCAAATTATTTCCTTTATTTCTGAAACATCTTGTATTGTGAGTGCTAAACATAGCAGGCATTGCTGCTTTGGCTAAACCTTGTATGTGTATGTGCGTGTGTGTGTGTGTGTGTGTGTGATGAATACATTTTTATTAAAGAAAGTAAAAGAAATACAATATAAAGCAGGATGCATGAAGTTACAAACACCCACCCGCCAGTGCCCATACCGCACTCCCTCCCCAACCCTGTGAGGAACAATAATAAAACATATAAGGTGAAAGTAACTAAATGCAGCCTGCATGACTAATCAAAAAGGGTAGCGGAACACAACCCAATTTAAAAAAGAAGGACAATAGGAGGATGAGTCCCTATCATCACTGTTGTGATGTGAAATTTTGCATACAAGTTGATAAATATTTTGTATTTCTTTATTTGTAACTTAGACAAAGCAGTGTAATATTAGTGTTACATTATAGATAATAACAGTAATAGTTTGATGGTTTAAGAACCCCTTCTCCTCTTTTAGGACTGAGTCTCTTTGTAATTTTACGACAGGGTTGGGGGAAGTGCCACAAACAAGTTTGACCAATGTTTCTCTGCTAAAGTCTCTCAATCAACCCCCACAGGAAGGCCAGGCTGCCTAACTGCCAAACTTTACCTTAACACATGTTTTGGAGGGCAGGTGTGAAGGTGTTCTATCCCCCCATTGGTCTGAAGTATGGCTGTTTGGAACTGGCTTGTATCAGAAGCGTTTAAGTACCATGATGTCCTATTGGCTCTAGGGGTTGGACAGAAAACCTATAAATTTGCTTGCTTTACCTCACCGTCTCTCTCTCTTGCCAAACTGATGAAAGACCCTCTCACACACCATGAACTGAAAAGGACAACACAATGAAAAGCACAGCTCGGCAGCCATATTGAGACAGGGATGTGCCCTGTTCTGAAAAAAGCTGACCATAAAAATCATGCCTTAACTAGAGACATTTTAAGTAACTAACAAGTCTGTGTGCTGCCTGAAACACATCAATATTTACAAGGTTGTATGGTTGCCAATATTCAAATGTACTTTGCATATTGTTATTATTTATGAATATTATCAATAATACATTGTTTAAATTGTAACTTAACTTCTGCTTGTCTTTTACTACACCTAATTGCCTGAGGTTATACTTGTAGAAGGGAAGGTGGGGAGAAGTTATATGGTACAATACCTTATAAACAGTGGTAAGTCTGTGAGACCGGAGGCATTCTGATAAAGGCTACATATTAATAATACAAAAGGGGAAAGTAGAGTAACATAATGCTCTACCAAGACAATACAATCACTATCCCCCAGATAACCACCCACCCAAATGCCACTCTCTGATGTCAGGGCCAGACACTACATTTATCCTTAATAACAAGAACTCAAGAGGAGTTAAGTTATAGAAAGCACACTTTTATGAGTCAACAAAAATAGAACAGGGGGATATACAGCAAGACGGCAGTGCCCGTTTGGCAGTGATGGTATCCAAAGGGAACAACCTTTGCTGGACTGAGCTGAAAGAGAGAGTAGAAAGGTCCAGGAGAATAAAAATATGAGGTTAGAGAAGAATTTGGACAGAGGACCGAAGAAAGGAAATTGAAAACGGATGGCCAATAGGAAGGTTTCAAAACATGTGGAGTAGGGTTTCAGAAACATTTAAGAAGTGACAAAGGGGAACAGTGAATAAACCCATAGCAAAACATTTAAATGGGTAAACACACAAGCAATGGATAAAATTAAACTGAATATATTGATTAGTGAGGTCTGTTAAGGACAGAGTGATGATCTTAAAGATTGTGTTCCATGAAAAGGTAATGAAGAAAGGGAAATCATGTTTCCACAATGAGTACAAGGGCATGTGGTTGTAGTAAGCTTTGTACAGCACAGCAAACTGAGTTTCAGCTGTTTTTATATGATAAAAAAGAATGAGCAAAGACAAAAGCAGATGAGGAGCAAGAGGGGAGGAAAGCGACATGCTACATGTCCTGAGAACTGACTTCAGCTGATGATAAAAAAAATGAAGAGGAATGGATGGAGAACTTGGAGCTTAATGTCTGGAATGTCCAGTGTCCCAGGTCATCAAAGGTATCTCCCAGAGTATAAAATCTAAAGCAGACTAATGTGGGAAAGAAATGGCATGTCTGCTGTGGAATATGGCCGGCAGCTTCTCCCGGGGAATACCCCCAAGCTGCCAGGTGGAGGTGGTCCAAATTCCAGCAGGGAATCATGGACAATGGAGTCTTTTTTCATAGCCCTGCTGGATAATGTGGGGACCGCCAGGGGACGCTGCAGGGAGGCCCAGGGACTTCTATTTGCCTTATAGCCCGGAAGTACTTCCCAGTTGAAGGGACAGAGTAAATGACGTACTTCCGGGCTGAAGAAAAGGAGTTTTACCCGACCCGGAAGTGTTAATATAGTCACATGGACTGGAGGGACAGAAACACTTCTGGGTCAAGAAGTATAAAATGAATGTGGGAGATCCCAGCAGTGGGCTGAGTTGGGAGGAAGGGTGACTGAGCTGCTGGGAGGTGTAGAGGATTATTGATTGTTTGATTATTGTGTATTTGATTATTGATTTATTGAAGTATAGTGGAGGTGAAGGTGCTTGTGCACATTATTGTTATAAATAAAGTCAACATTTGGACTTTTATCTGGTGTCTGGCGTCTGATCTGAGGGTTCAAGGGGACGAAAACGCCCCCTATCTGTCACACTGCCAATAAGCAAGGCTTCACTATGAAATATGAGGGTTTCTGAGTTCAAGCAGGAATGGAACCCAAAAACTATCCTACCATTGCCAGGACTTTAAAGGATAAAAGGATCAATATCAAAAAGAAAGCACTTTAACCTGAAGGAAGTGAAGGGGAGAGTGTGAATGGGGCAGGGAGTAAACAAGCCTTTATTCAATGGAAAACCAGGATGGAGGAATAGCAGGAGCATCAAGCCAGTTCCAGACAGGCCTGAAGGTATATACCCGATGTTAAAGTTTCAAATCCAGAAAAGAAAAATGCCCATTAGACCTTCTCGGATTAGGGAAGAATGCTTAATAGCAGGCCTTTTGCCATTCCAAAGGCATTTGGTAAGAAGGGTTATAACTTCAAGTAAATAATTGAGAGAAGAAGAGAGGCAGCATTGAGCTGACACAATTTATATAAGGAATTATACTAATTTTAATAATAGCCGTGGTAGAGTGGTATGTGTCCAAGCAGAGGACTTTACATTTATATTTACTCACTTAGCAGATGTTTTTATCCAAAGCAATTCACAAAACAAATCAAGTTAATTGAGTAAACATCAGTCTGGGGGATTTTTCTGAACATATGTTCTAGAGAAGGTTACAAAATTAGTCATCACAAGCAAGGATGCCGTCTTGTGAAGTCCAGCAGCCAGATCGGCTCTCAACAGATCAATGTCTGTGTATTTATCCCACGCGAACCTTGCCGTAGATGCATCGGCTACGCGAATCCGACTCTGTGATAATGCGCAAAACATTTTCTGCCGAGTGTTTTCTTTTCTGCACTCGCTTCGCTCCCTCGTCACATGTGGATGCCATCTTGTCATTGTTTACATTTCGCAACTCACGCACACGCAAGGATTAGTTGCCGAGTCAATGAGTCTAGCATTCCTCCAAGCACAGAGGGAATGCCTGTGACGTGACAGTGAGATTTGTCGCCATTAACAGCTGATTATCGCCCTCTATCCCTGGATGTCGACTTTAGTCGACATTCGCCCTCAACCCCTCCTGTCGACAAAAGTCGACATCCGCCCTAAAAGAGTTAAACCAAATGAAACATAAAACTAGTTAATCGTTCGGCTCTTGAAAATTTTAGTACCATCTCTAACCTGCCTTTCTTAAGCAAAGTTCTGGAGAAAGCAGTCATTATGCAGTTAAATGACCACCTAAATAAACATGCTATTCTTGATAAATTTCAGTTGGGTTTTAGAACAACTCACAGCACAGAAACTGCACTCGTTAAAGTAGTAAATGATTTGCGAGTGAACACAGACAGAGGCCATATATCTGTTCTCATCCTCTTAGATCTGAGTGCTGCATTTGACACTATTGATCATAATATTCTTAGAAATCGCCTTAGTCAATGGGTGGGCCTCTCTGGCAGTGTCTTAAATTGGTTTGAATCCTACCTGACAGGGAGAAAATTTTTTGTTAGTTGTGGTAATTACAACTCGAAGACACATGATATCCAATATGGTGTTCCACAAGGCTCTATCCTGGGTCCGCTGTTATTCTCAATCTACATGCTTCCGTTAGGTCAGATTATCTCAGGGCACAACGTGAGCTACCACAGCTATGCTGATGACACACAGCTGTATTTATCAATAGCACCTGATGACCCCGATTCTATTGATTCACTAACACAATGTCTGACTTGTATCTCAGAATGGATGAATAGTAACTTTCTCAAGTTAAATAAAGAGAGAACTGAAATCTTAGTGATTAGCAATAATGGATACAATGAGGCTATTAGAAATAAACTGGATATATTAGGATTAAAAGTCAAGATGGAGGTAAAAAACTTAGGGGTAATTGTTGACTGTAATCTGAATTTTAAATCACATATTAATCAGATCACTAGGACAGCATTTTTTCACTTAAGAAACATAAGTAAAGTTAGACCTCTTATATCACTGAAAGATGCTGAGAAATTAGTTCACGCGTTTGTTTTCAGTCGACTAGATTACTGTAACGCACTCCTCTCAGGACTACCCAAGAAAGACATAAATCGTTTGCAACTAGTGCAGAATGCAGCTGCTAGAATCCTAACTAGGAAAAGAAAATCAGAACACATTTCTCCAGTTTTGATGTCACTACACTGGTTACCTGTGTCATTCAGGATTGACTTTAAAATTCTGCTTATGGTTTATAAAGCCTTAAATAATCTCGCCCCATCTTATATATCGGAATGTCTGACACCTTATATTCTAAATCGTAACCTCAGATCCTCAAATGAGTGTCTCCTTAGAATTCCAAGAACAAAACTTAAAAGAAGTGGTGAGGCGGCCTTCTGCTGCTATGCACCTAAAATCTGGAATAGCCTGCCAATAGGAATTCGCCAGGCTAATACAGTAGAGCACTTTAAAACACTGCTGAAAACATATTACTTTAACATGGCCTTTCTATAATTTCAATTTAACTTAATTTAACTTAATCCTGATACTCTATATGCTCAATTTCCTCATAATAACTATTCAGGGTGGCTCTAAAATCCGTACTGACCCCTACTCTCTTTTCTGTTTCTTTTTCCGGTTTCTTTGTGGTGGTGGCCTGCGCCACCTCCACCTACTCAAAGCTTCATGATGCTCCAACAATGATGGATGGATTAAAAGGCAGAATTCTACATGACCATCATCATCAAGCCCTTCCGTGAGAACCCTAAATCCAAAGAGGACTGTTTCATTTATGTTAGGTAGAATGCCCAGAGGGGACTGGGCGGTCTCATGGTCTGGAATCCCTACAGATTTTATTTTTTTTTCTCCAGTCGTCTGAAGTTTTTTTTTGTTTTTTCTGTCCCCCCTGGCCTTTGGACCTTACTCTTATTCGATGTTAATTAATGTTGATTTATTTTGTTTTCTTATTGTGTCTTTTATTTTTCTATTCTTTATTATGTAAAGCACTTTGACCTACTGTTTGTATGAAAATGTGCTATATAAATAAATGTTGTTGTTGTTGTTGTTGTTGTTCCCAAGTTAGAAGAACCCATCAATGTTATTAAAAATGTGTCAGATATTATGAGAACAAAAGAGTATTCAAACACTTCTTAAAGACACTGAGCACTTCTTATGGCGGTGGGAAGCTTGCTCTATCAGCTAGGAGGTACACATGAAAATAGTCTGGATTGAGATTTAATGCCTCGCAGAGTTGGTATCAGAAGATGTTGTTCACTAGCAGTCCTGATTGGGTAAGAAGGAGCATAGGAACTCATAAGTGCCCCCATATACACAGGTACTGATCCAATGAATACTCTGTAGATAAGAATCAAATATTTGAATATTTTTATAGGCACAGCGGTAAGTGGAGGTAAGTATGTTTTGGACCGAATTAGAAATATCGATGAGGAGATATTTAAATTAATTTGTCTTGGGGATGGAGGAAGGGAGAGGAGAGTATTGACAAAGAAGCTTTAAAAGTAGAATGGCAGAGTTGGACCAGTTAATTTTGCACTCTGAGATGGCTTCATAAGCACTGAAGAAACAGAGTACATGAGGTATGTCTGAGGTGGCATCATCCAGGTGCAGCAGAATATCATCAACAACAGCAACATTTATTTATATAGCACTTTCCATACAAATGATGTAGCTCAATGTGCTTTACAGCATGAAGAAAGAGACAAAAGAGAAAATATAAAAAATAAAATTAGGAAATACCAATTAACATAGAATAAAAGTAAGGTCTGCAGGGGTTCCAGACCATGAGACTGCCCAGCCCCCTCTAGGCATTCTACCTAACATAAATGATCTAAATCAGTTCTCATGTTTTTCAGGCTTCAAATGGAAGAACAAGATGATGGTGGTCATATGGACCTCTGGCCTTCAATCCATCAATGTAGGGACAGCTGGGTGCTTTAATCGGATAGTGGTGGCGCAGATCACCACCACAGAAAACCGAAAAAAGAACAACAGAGAATGTAGGGGTTAGTACAAATTTCGGAGCCACCATGAATTGTAATGATAATTTAATGCATATAGAGTATCATTGTTAAACTAAAATGAAGCTATGAGAAAGCCATGTTAAAATAATGAGTTTTTAGCAGTTTTTTTAAAGTGCTCCACTGTATTAGCCTGACGAATTTCTATTGGTAAATTATTCCAGATTTTAGGTGTATAACAGCAGAAGGCTGCCTTACCGCTTCTTTTAAGTTTAGCTCTTGAAATTACAAGCAGACACTCATTTGAAGTTCTAAGGTTATGATTTGGAGTGTAAGATGAAAGGAATTCTGAAATATAGGATGGAGCAAGACTATTTAAGGCTTTGTAAATTATAAGCAGTATTTTAAAGTCAATTCTAAATGGCACAGGTAACCAATGTAGTGACATCAGAACTGGAGAGATGTGATCGGATTTTCATAAAAGTGTAAAAAAAAAAATTTTAAGGATGATGATCTGTAACTAAAGAAGTGATTTAACTCTGTTTTGTGGAAAGAAATGGCCAGCAGTTCAAGGGAGACACAGAAAAGTAAATGGGATAAAAGAAATATGTCAGAATTAGTGATGTACTGTGGAAGTATAGGTTTTTAATCCTTCTAATAAACTTGTCACTAAACCCAATCTGTCTTCAAAAAAAAAAAAAAGTTCATGCAATGAAACGCTAGAAGACAAGAGTAGGGTAGGGGCTATGACATTTGAAGTAAGACAATGACAGATTGTTCCATACAAAATATGCACTAATAAACCTAATTTAATCAGGATGTATTAATTCATTTAGGACAGATGGTAAATGTACAGCAAGAAGCTTGACCATCAACATAGTGTTTGAATTCATCAACATAATTGAATAGTAGCTCAAACAGTTTAAAGGGTCTTTGGTCTGTTTTGGCTGGAGAATAATAAATGCTATATTGATGGAAAAGTTCATCTGATTTGAAGTGATTGCGGGCTTTAGCATCTGAAGAAGCAGGCCAGATAATTGATCCCAGAAAGCAGAAAAAAACAGTACTAATTTCATTTGAGTCTGTTATTTCATGGTATCTAAGGCTTGCTTAACTTCAGACATATAGAGAATAATTTAAAATTTAAAACTTCTCCTTGTTTAGCATAGGGAGTGAGAGATCTTTTGAAAAGGCAATAACGTTTGAAGCTTGAGTATTTGAATTTTCTGCAAATAACTGTAGGGGTATATTAGTAGGTATCCCTGATTTATTTTTATAGGCAGAAATGGATGCAAAAGGCTTAAATCTCAGATGTCTGAGCAGTAATAATATACTGGTCTTAGCTTCAGATACATAGTATGTAGCCTTTGTGTGCTGATGATCAAATTCAGCCTTTTACAAAAGAAGAGACTTTGAATCTTGTCTGCTACAACTGAAAGATTCATGCTGAGAATCAACCACAAGGGGGCGTGCACATTCTAAAAAAATTATACGCGTACATAAAGTTCTTTTATTTTATTCTTATTAGTTCAAGCTTGACAAGTAGAGCAAGTAACAGAGAAATTACGCATGAAGTCTATAATATTCAGCTACAGAACCAATACTTAAAGATATACATTCTTAAAAAAAATTAGCTATAAGTTTCTAACAAAAATCAACATTTCGTAGTAAAGCAGAATAAAAACGCAAGTGAGGAGCACAGAGATGAAGCCAAGAAGAACCAGAATAGAGAGAATACATTTGTAATCACTCCAAGAATTAGAGGTAATACTGGCATTCCTGAAGACAGGTGAAACTGACTGAGATATGAAAATGTAATCAAGTCTAGACTGGGAGTACCATCATGGAGAATAAAAAGAAAAATCTTCAGCGAAGGGGTTAAATGAAAGGGTTCAATTAAATTTAAGTAAGCAGCAAATTTTTGTAGTGCCTGGGTGGAATTGGGTAAGCAAGAACACAAGGCAGAGGGGAATTTAGTAAAAAAAAAAAAAAAAAAGATTCATAAAAGCATTCATTTCAATTCCTTGAATTATTCCAAAGTCTTTAAAGTGAAGAATTTGATTACTCTGAGATACCCAAAATGACAGCTGAAAATGGCTGGGTCCATACCTGTAATATAAAGCTATTTTTTACCACCAATCTCAGTGAGAAGGTAGCAAAATCTGACAAACAGAATCTGAGCTTGAATCCACGATTTTAAAATGCAAAAGTTTTCTTGCACCACAATTATTATTATGCATTTCCGATAGCTTGCTAGTAAGGAATTTGCCAGACAACAACACCTATCATTAAGTCAGTATACATCTTTACTAGGAAGTACTGTTCAATTACACCAAAAAAAGTCAAGGATGACAAATCCTTTAATATTAGAACAGACACCCTGGACCACTAGACTAGCAGAAGAATTAAAAAAAAAAAAAGTATGGAAAAAGATAAGAAAAATAACACACCACTCACACTCACCTTTCTTCCAACCAGGTAGATATTTAGAGTTCCTCACAGCTATACTACCCACAACCCAAGCACTCCTATCTCAATATGAACCAAAACTCAAACAACAACCACATGTGTACACCCTCAACTCCCCAAAGCACTGTATAAATATCTCAAAAGTACTATGCTAACACTATGCATAGTAAGCTATTTTTAGAGCATGCAAGCACAAAACTGACCCCATCCCACCTCTGACCCTGCAAACAGGAAAAACATTGTAACAAGGTATCAAGGTAAGTGAAGTCCAAATGCATGAAAGACTGAAAAATAAACATGGTGCCACATAAGTAAAAAGTATATGTGTTTTGCTACATGTGGCTCCCAAAAGCCAACTACTTGTGAGGCAGAATGCAGAACACGGGAGGCAACCTGGGAAAACACATAAATAACCAAAACAGTCTTCCTGTCAAATCAAGGCCAATCAGCTAATTACATCCCCATGACAAAATTGAAGAAGAATATTAGTTAATAACTTAAATTACAAGCCAGGAAGAACAAGGAGAAAATAGCAATTAAATTGTTACAGTGAAAAGGTTTAAAGAAATAAAAGAGTTAGTACAAGGACAGAATTGGGTAGGAAGGACGCACAACCTTGGGCAAGAAAAAGAAAGAAAAGGCTGTTATGAAGGGAAAACACCAGTGGCCTGGAAGCTATCAATTGCCTCTGTTGCTTTTTTCAGATTCTCAAATATCATGTATTGCAAACCTTGAGAAAGATTTAGTCATGCCAAGAAGAAATGGCTGGAGACCTGCCCAGCATACTAACCTTTATGACTGGACTCCTAGCCATACATGCTTGCATTTTGGAAGGTCCTAAGTCTGGGAAAAGATTAATTTGTTGACTTTCAAAGGATAAATTGCTTCTTATGAAACCCAAGATTCCCCCAATTAAATGGTCTGTGTAATTAAGCAACCACACTATAATATGCCTTGAATGGGATGTGGCACCAATGAATCATTTCAATAATAAGAGAGAAACTTGTCAAGTTGGGAAAGATTTCTGGCCACTGTTTTTCCAAAAACTGTATTAGATCTTTCTTTGTAATTACCTTGATGCCAATGTGACAGATATTATTCCTTTGGTTACTGTCCTCCAAATCTATCAGTTTAGAAGAAAAGTTTTTGCATTCCAATACCTATACTTTATTTTCATGGTGGTTTACTAAATTCAGCCATGTTCCAAATTGTTTATTGAACTTTTTTTGTTTTCCTGAACTTTGGCTATGTCCCAGTGAATTATAACAAGATAAACCTCCCGCTGTCCCAGTGTGGTGCTGAGGTGTCACCCGCTGTACTCGGTTCCCAATGCAGGTGGTTCATTGTGATGGGTGCAGCAATGTGCTATCAGCACAGGCTCCAAACTTCGTCCCAAAAGGAGTTCAACAAATTACTAACTTGGTTACTAACCTGAATTAATCTCTGCATGTCTTCCCAAAAGCCAGCAATGGAACAGTTACCGGCTTCAACTACGAAAGAGGCCCTATTTTTCTGGTGCATTCTTCGTAGTGGTTTAAGTTTCAGTATTGAAAGGTAACAAACTTTAAAATAATGGTTATATATTATTAGAAGGGAAAAATGACAAAAATTTTAAAAACGAGTGGTCCCAAAAGCTAATCAATCATGTAACCATCTGCCATCTTAGGGTCATGCTGCTTTTTTGGCAACATTATTTTCAAGACAAATTTGTCAGAAAATTACTTTGTTATTTGCTATTATAAGATTTACATTTGCACCATTATTTAGAGGAAACATTAGCTAGATGATAACACTTACAGAAGGGTCTGTTGTGTTGTTTTTAAGGCGCTGCACATGGGTGATCTGACTTTGTTATTTCTTAGCTTTTGTACTAAACTGGAATTATCCAATGAATTGAACTGATTATACAGTACCTGCAGTTATTAATCATAACTGTAGATGACATCCCATTATCTCTAATATTAATCAAATATATATCACATTATACTAATGAACATTATTTTGGCTTAAAAAAACCAACTAATAACATAAATGTATTGTTTTCCGATTGAAGTATGTTTTTGTGCGTGTTTGAGAGGGTTGTTTGTTATAGTATGTTGCATTTTCTTGCGGCTCTGGAAGATGGATGCAGAAGGAATAATATTAGAATCGAAGGTCTACCTGAGATTCGTGAAAGTCCAAACCCAGTGAAACTCGTAGCTGAACTATTCTCAAAAATAATTGGAGAGGACTTTAAATCAGATATCGAGATAGTGGCAGCATATCGCATACGTGGATCAAATACCTCTAAACCTAGGACTCTAATTGTTCGCTTCGCGAGATTACAATTTAAGCTTAAAGTAATGTCACTTCTCAGACAAAAACAAGAGATTATATTTGAAAATAACCACATTCATATTTTCCCTGATTTTTTACCCTCAACAGCTGCTAAACGTGCCGCTTTTTACAACATTAAACAGCGGTTACGGAAAGCTGATATCAGATACAGCCTCTTGTATCCTGCCAAACTGAAAGTGGATATTCAAGACAAATATTACACCTTCTTCACCATGGATGAAGCAGAAAAGGAGTTAAGAAAGCTGATGCAAACACTGTTTTGAAATACGATAGTGAGTTGCACCCTGTCATGACATGGCAAGAAGATATTACCTGCTGTCTGATCCGCTTGCAATGATACAGGTATCATAATTATACAACCTTTTTTCATCTTGGCCACTTTCTGTTTATGTTTTAATTACCATCATACGCGTATGTTTGGAAGAAATGTAAGTACTTTGTTCTTTATTTGGTTTTTTTCTTTTTTACTATTCTAAAGGAGACTGTTTTACACCATACCCTTGGTTTATTGTTATTATTATTATTGCATTAGGGTTTACTATGCGTATCCAGGGCCATTTTTTAACACCAATCCCTGGGTTTATTATCTTAATATTTCAGGACTGATGAAGATTATATTTTATGCATATAGTATTTAGACTTTATTGGCAAAAGATATCTCTACTTTTTAATCCTCAAACGCCGCTGCTGGGGGGCTTGTTTTGTTTTGGACGTGCTCTGTCTCTAGGTATGTCAGAGGACTGGGACTTTGTGAAATGGGGTCCAGCCTCACGTGGGGAGGCAAAATGGGGGTGGGGTGGGGGGGATAATGGGGTGAGAGAAAGAGAGCAAGCTATATCTAATCTATCCTTTTAATCCTTAAAATTATAATTACCAACGTAACAATGGGCTGCATGGCAATAACTCGTGGGAAAATTGGAAATTAAGGTTAAAGCTGTCTCACTTCCAGTTAAGACTACAAAATGACATCAAAAATTCAGAATCAATGTCTCCATGATGGGTCAGTTAACTTGGTGAGCTGGAATGTTAAAGGCCTGAATCACGAATTAAAGAGAAAGAAAGTATTCTCTCACCTAACAGGTCTAAACGCTAAAATAGTATTTTTACAGAAGACCCATTTACTAAGCAAGAATCAGTTCTGGCTGCAAAAAGACTGGACTGGCCAAATGTTCCATTCCAGCTTTACAAAGAAAACTACAGGTGTGGGAATTCTCATTCATAGAACAGTCTCATTTGTAGCATCAGATGTAGTATCTGATCCTGAAGGGAGATGTGTGATTGTCATGGGCAATTTATTTAACTGTAAAGTGATTTTGATAAATGTTTATGCACCCAATGTCGATGATAGGGAATTCATGCAAAATGTATTTACTCTTAACAACTAAAGAAACTGAATAACTCATTTTTAAATAAAGACATCATTACTATGAACATGGAGAGAAGTCTTAACAGCACTTAAGGAATTTCAAAAGATCTCTGGTCTTAGAATTAATTTGAATAAAATTCCAGTGAATTCACAAGCATACAATATTAGATTGGACTCCTTCCCTTTGATCATTGCAGATCAGTTTAAATACCTAGGAGTAAATATCACAAGTAAACATAAAGCTCTTTATCAACAAAATTGTATGGAAAAAAATAAGCAAGACTTCCATACATGGTCAATCCTTCATCTCACTCTAGCTGGAAGAATTAACGTTGTTAAGATGAATATCCTTTCTAAGATTCTCTTTTTATTTGAAAATATTTCAATATACATCAATAAATCATTTTTTAAGCAATTAGATTCAACCATTCAAAGAGCGACCCTATAAAGACCTAAGGCAGAAGGTGGCATGGCTCTACCCAACTTTGAGTTTTATTACTGGGTAGCAAAAATACAAGCTATAAAAACCTGGCCACAAATAGATGAACACACACAGGTTTGGTGCGCAATAGAAATAAAATCCTGCAGTACTTCTTTATATTCCCTGCTTTGTGCTCCTATTAATGCAAGTTATCGCCGATATACTAACAACCCAACTGTGCTTCACTCACTCAGAATATGGAACCAATGTAAATAGCATTTTAAGATGGACAATCTTTTATCTGTGGAACCTCTGCAAGAGAACCACCTCTTTTAACCATCGCAAACATATGCAGTTTTTAATATCTGGAAAAGATTTAAATTGCTTAGAGATCTTTATATAGACAACATTTTTGCATCCTATGAACAACTACAACCCAAATTTAACTTTCCAGCAACACATTTCTTTCACTATCTTCAAATAAGAAACTTTGTTAAACAGAACCTGCCTGATTTTCCTCATCTCCCACCTTCCTCTATGCTGGAAAAAATATTGCTCAGTTTCGAGGACTCAGACAGCATTTCTGCAATATATAAAATTATTTTACAGTCCCTCCCTTTCAAAGATCCAAGAGGACACTGGGAAAAGGACCTCTCACTCAACATATCAGAAAAGGAGTGGAAGGTAGCAATGCAGAGAATTCACTCGAGCTCCATATGTGCAAAGCATACAATTATTCAACTCAAAATTACATATTGAGCACATCTGTCTCGCTTAAAACTGTCCAAAATGTTTTAAGGGAAAGATCCAACCTGCCAACGCTGAAATCAAGTTCCACCCTCACTGGGGCATATGTTTTGGGCCTGTACCACATTAACATCATTCTGGAGAAAAATGTTTTAAGCCTTTCAGACAGCCTTGGTGTCACAATCCCTCCTAATCCACTAACAGCTGTGTTTGGTGTTCTTCCAGATGGGCTTAAAGTGGAGAAGGACAAACAAACTGTGATTGCCTTTACTACACTATTGGCATGCAGACTTATTTTGCTAAATTGGAAGAATCATAGCTCTCCTCTTTTAAGTCAGTGGGTAAATGATGTTTTATATTATTTGAAATTGGGAAAAATCAAATTCTCACTTAGAGGATCTAAGCAGAACTTTTTCAAAACCTGGCAGGATCTAATCAATAATATTTTAGAATAAGCTCTTAAAGTACTGAGGAAGCAGATTCTCTTCCCATTTCTTTTTCTTCTCCATTTATCTTTATCCACCTATTAAGCTCATCAATTTATTTATTTTTACTAGCTTTAAGTTTTACTCCATTGGCCATGTTCTCTTTCTCAGGGTTGGGGGTTGATTTGTTTTCAATCGTATTTTTTGTAAAAATTGATCTATTTGTATGGAATGATTACAATAAAATCAATAAAATTTAAAAAAAAAAGGATAACCATAAAAATATGATCAAAAAGGGAATTATTAGAACAATTTGAGGTCAATGCTGAAGTTATTGTTTTTTTTTTATTTACACAATTTGCGGAGTGTTTTCAAAATGATAATTTTTCAGTGGTTGAAACGCGTTTTAGTGTAGATGGAAGGCTAAATCGAATAAAAATCATGCGTTTTTAAATGTATCCACGTTCATGTGGACTAGGTCTTAATTTAATTACAAATTCTCTCCTTGCATCTCTTGTTAACCTGAATTACACCCTTGTCCCTTTCAAAATCTCTGAACATATCTGATTTTATAAGATGCTACAGACATTTAGAGATGCTACGTAATATTAATAAACGTGTTAGAGGAGGAAGACTATGGCAAGAGAGACAACCTGCCTCTGGGTTGCAGGCCACCAATTAATGATTCCAGATGTAAATGTTTTCATTTGTAAAGTGGACTGCATTTTTGTGTGAATGGATGTCTGATATCTGCACAACTAAATGATCACAGCAAAGCATATAACACTATCATCATAATGCACACCATCCAAAATCATTGTTGCTTTGTTTGGGCATGTGAAGAAGATTCACATTGAGCCAACAGGAAAATAGCATACATGCCTCCATTACCGCATTTCACACAGAGGTGCCTAAGCTCAATTTCAGCACCATTCAGTTTTACCATGGTTCTTATGTACATTACCATATTATTGGTAGTATAAGTGTATAGTGAACCCTATGAGATTTGAAAACTTTTTAACAAAAAAAAATGAGATTCAATCTATATACATTGCTTATTTTTTCTGCTATTAAAGAGTCTTAACAAATCATTTTCACTATTATTATAACATAAAATGGTACTTTATATATTTTACAAAATTAAAAAATATTTATAAAATATCAATGGATTTCTGTAAGTGGGTTGAAAATTGACCCTTAAACGCCATCCCCCATTCCCAAGCACCTCACTGCATACAGCACACAGATTAAGGGATATGTGAATTGTTTGGTCCTGTCAAAAAATTTAATCATAGTAAAAGGTTTTGTTAAAATGGTTTCAAGCATGATTTTGGAATAGCCTATTTTGTTTTTCTCAGCAATGGCAGAACATTGCAAGGCTGAACTTAAATTTTAAATATATGTAATAGAACATGATGTAGGTATTCAAAAAAAAGCACCATTTAAATCTAGATAAGTAAAGTTAATATAATTCTATAAATCATTCTGAATACATCTTAACTTTCAAATCGCCTCCTAGCAGTAAGTGAACATTTCAATTCATGCATAGCAAGGTCTGACCTTTAATGTCAGATGCTATTAAATATGCTGGAAATAGAACATAATTATCTAATTTCTTGGTACGTCCATTTATACAAATGTGTGTGCACATATTAAGTCACTTCGAGACACTGATATTCTTACAATAAAATTCTTTAATGGTAGTGATTAGTAATTAGTTTGAGGACTGTCGCCTAATTAATTCATAGCTCAAGGACTATTTAATAATCACATTTGCTCCAACATTCACAGTATATCCCTATTGCAGAATATATTTATTACTGCCACTATATCTGTATTATTGTACTTAAAACAATTGTACATACCCTAAATAGCAATTTGAATAAAATATTATACTCAAACAGTAGTGTTGACGGTGAAGTACAGTACATAACCTTTCTTTGCTTATAATTTTACAGCATAAAATAAAATCATTTAACTATTAAGAAGTAAGATATCAAAACTTTTTTTAATTTTATTGTGGTTTAACAACTTTGTAGTACAATAAACTGGACTAGATTTTCAGATTTCATAAATGTATATCTTCTAAGGGATACGTTTATAGACTACACAGCAAAATATTTATGAAAATCCTTAAATATTCATAGTATTAAGGGAGTCATTACCAATGACAAAATTAAATAAAATTAAAGCACAACCAATCATAGTTGCATATTTTCAAACGTTGTTTTTAGTGCTGTTCACTTCATTTTGCTGTCAATCTACTCTTCTTAAAGGTTGTTGTGTCATCCCTAACAAGCTGAACAGATAAGACCACCTTAGTCTCACTGAAGCCAGACATATAATATGTATGTCTTAAGACAACCATGAGTGATTTTTGCTTAAAATTGGGTGGGAACAATTAGACAGATCTCTGACTGTCTCATTTCTAAATCAATCCAATACTTCATGAAGTCAGTGCTCAAAGTAGGGGCAGTGATTTTAAACTGCAAAGAGTACTGTTGCTCTTTTTAACTTGGTCTAGCAGAGAGCAAGCTTTTGATTATGGAGAACTGTCTACAGTCGCAAAGTCTCCTGCAAAAAACCTATCAGACAAATACATGTGTGTTCTATGAATAGGCAGCATATAGAATGTGTTAAAAATAAAACCTGCTGCATCGGAAACACCTTTCTGTGACATCAGATTACATATTGGCATTTGAAGACGTCAATGGACGAGTGATAAATGTGAACAATATGTTGTTGCAGGTACTGTGTGTGCTCTCTGTTGTTCAGTGTTATGACTGAATAGAAGCTGAAGTATTCTGTAAAGAATTAGTAGTTCAATTCATGAAAATATAAACTGCAAAACAAGCATATAAATTAGATTTTGTGTTATACCCCGTCAAAAGAACTGGGTGTTAAGAGAGCTGATAATGAAGAGCCCCAGGTGATGCAGGTTTCACTACTCAAAACAGCTGAATCAACAAATCTGCCTAAAAACACCAATAAAAGCATGGACAAGGCTGAACAGCATCCACCGTCTGACTGAACATCTAAACGAGTAACTAAAGGAAGTTAATATTACTGTCTCATTGGAAATGCAAACATGCCATATACTGTAGCTGCAGCATTTTAACAAGTAGTATATCCATAGACAACAATGCTTATCTAGACACTATTTGCCATTGTTATCTCATATACTGTAGTCATGCAAAAGTCAAAATGACAGAAAGATACAATACTCAACAGAAAGTACTTTCAAAAGCACAGCCAAGAAGCTACAGTGTGTATCTGTCTGTCTGTCTGCTCTGTCACAGTACTGATTACAACATCCAAATTAATTATTATGCTTCAGTTACCTTGTGGTCCTGAGTTCCTGAATGGACAACAGTAATTTTAACTTTTTATTTTCTCTCATTGTTAAGTCTTTTGTTCAATTTCTTTTTGCTCTTCCCCTGAAACCCCAGCGGTTTAAAATGCACAGACTGCAGAAACTGGGGGCAGCATTTTAGGAAGAAGCCCAGTTTGTGTACCCTTTGTAGCGGCAGCTTTCACAGCTGTTCACTACAAACATTTTAAGGGGTTGTACCTAGATGTGTACTCACGTTTGAGAATCACATTTGGCCCTGTGAGAATAAGGCTTCAGCAACAGCTTCCAAATCCCTTGTTAAGGCGCATGATCTCTCTAGTGTGTTCTGGGCTTGGCCTAAGTCTTTATCTAGTGGGCCATGTCTGGTGCACCTGCTGTACAAGTAGGAGAAAATGGCATGCCAAAGATTTGGAAACAAGGATGAAAGAGAACATGGTAAAAAAAATACATGGATCGAAGGCCAGAAAAACAAAAGTACTGATGGTCAGAAAATAAACACTCATAAATTAAACTCAAAAATAAATCTATTATAGATCAGAGTCTTGAATCTTGATGCTCCTACAATCTCCTGGATCATAGACTACCTGACAACAGACAACAGTTAATGAGGCTGAGGGACTGGGCGTTCGAAATAGTGATGTTTAATATTGAAACACATCAGGGTACTGACCTGTTTCCCTTCCTTTTTACCTACTACATAACAGACTTCCAGCACAGTACCAGCACTTGCCATTTACAGAAATTTCAGATAACTCATCAGTCACAGGCTGCAATAATAATGGAGACAAGACAGAGCACACAAAGGTTGTGGAGGACTTTGTCTTGTGGTGCAGGGACAACAATCTGCAACTTAACATCAGGAAGACAAAAGAACTGGTAGTGGACTTCCAATGTGCCAGTCACTGTTCACAGGGAGGATATGGAAGAGGTGCAGTGCTACAAGTACCTGAGGTTTCACATAAACAACAAATTGGACGGGTTTGACAACACAGCGGTACTGTACATGAAGGGCCAGAGCAGACTGTACTTTCTAAGAAAACTCAGGTCTTTTGATGTGTGCAGCAAGCTGCTGCAAATTTTCTACCAGTCCATAGTAGCCAGAGTGAGGTTCTATGCTGCTGTCTCAAGGAGAAGCAACCTGAGCATAAAAGAACCACAATGTCTGAACAAACCTATCAGGAAAGCTTGCTCCATCACAGGGCAAACCCTAGACACATTGGAACCTGTTGTGGAAAAGAGGATGAGAGTAAAATTGGATGCCATCATGAAAAATCCACTCCAGGAGATGCTCTCTTGGAACACTTCTTACCACAGGCTCATTCCACTAAGGTAAGAAGTGTCTCTGGGGGTCTTTTCTCCCCACTGCTATCAGGAAATTCAATGTTTCCAACCGATGTACTTGTTAAATTAGTCTAGGTATGAATGTATTTATGTTTGTATTATTTATTTATTTACTGGCTGTATTATCGGCCCTGTGTCTGTATTCTTCTTTTTTATGTTTCGCTGCTGTATACATTTGAATTTCTCCATGGGTTTAGTAAAGTTTATCTAATCTAATCTAATAAAATTTAATCTAATCTAATCTAACCTAATCCCAATTAGAAGAGACAATGGTGAGGAGTAATTACCATAAATGAAGCATAGGATATTATGTTAAATTGATGATGTACTGTATTTTAATAAAACTACAATTAAAAGATAATGTAAGATCTAACCTAGATATTATTATCAAAAACAACAATAGTAAAGGAATATTTAACTAGAAGAAATCATTACTGAAAAAATCATGTTGATTCTATGACGTACATTAGTGAGTACAGCTGTTTGAAATGTGTCTATAAATATTTTTCAGGCATTATCTTCCTTATCTACATATTGTATGCAATGCAAACACTGATACAAATAATAAAGATATAACTTAATGTACCTGTATATGTTATTTTGCAGATAGGAATAAGAGAATTGAGGTTACTAAGGAAAGAGAGGGATCTGTCTATAACAGATAGCAGAATAGGCGCAGACTTAAGAATACCTTCTTTTTGTTGTGGCTATGCACTTAGTATTTTCTTGGTATTACTGATCTAGTATGCTACTGCATGTCATGCTTTTCTGATACAGGTGACGGTTTTCAGTTGCATGATACATCAAACAGGTTGGATTTAAACCACACTGATTTTTTTACCCTGCACTTACCAGCCAGTACAGCAGTCTTAAATCACACGTTCTAGAAGTAATTTAACTATATACATTGGTGCATTTCTTCTAATTTCTTCTAGTTTAAAAGTCTTCAGAGAAAAATTGTCACAACAAGGCCTTTAATACTGCTTGAAACTTAAATAGTGGATTCAGAAAGTGTTCAGGCCCCTTCATATTTTCACATTTTGCTATGTTGCAGTCCTGTGCTAAAATAATTTAAATTCATTTTTCCCACATCAGGCAACACTCAATACCCCAGCATGGCAACGTGAAAACAGGATTTTAGAAATGCAAATTTATTAAAAATAAAAAACTGAAAAATCACATTGGCACAAGTAATCACACCCCTTACTCAGTACTTAGTTGAAGTAACTTTGGCAGCGATTACAGCCAGGAGTCTTCTTTGGTATGACGCAACAAGCTTTCCACACCTGCATTTGAGATTTTCTGCTATTCTTTGCTGCAGATCCTCTCAAGCTATGAAAAGTTGGATGATGACTATCAGCTACAGCTGTTTTGAGGTCTCTAAAAAGAAGTTTGATTAGATTCCGATGGGCAACACAAGGTCATTCCCAGTGATGTCTTGAAGCTAACCTTGTATTGTCTTTGCTTTGTGCTTTGGGTCATTGTCCTGCTGAAAAGTGAACTTTCAGTCCAGTCTGAGGTCCAGAGCACTTTGGAGCGGGTTTTCATTAAGTATATCTCTGTACTTTGTTCCATTCAGCTTTTCATCAAGTATGTTTAATCTCACAGTCCCTCTTGTTGAAAAAAAAAGCTGCAATCACCATGCTTCAATTGCACAGGTGAAGAATGGTGCTTGGTTTTGATGCCAAGTAGTTCAATCTTGGTTTCATTATGCCAGATAATCTTGTTTCTCACAATTTGACAGTCCTTTAGGTGCCTTTTTGCAAAATTCAAGTGTACTTTAATGTGGAATCCCACATCTATGCACGGTTGTCCTTCTGGAAGCTTCTCCCATCTCCACACTGGTTTTCTGGAGCATAGGCAGAGTAACCAGCAGATTCTTGGTGAAATCTCTTACCATGTACCTTCTCCCACGACTGTTCAGTGTGGCTGGGCTCTAGGAGTCATGGTTGTTCTAAACTTTTCCCAGTTAAGTATTATGAATCCAACTGAGCTCTTGGAAACCTTTAATGTTAGAGTAATTTGTGTAGCCTTCACCAAATTTGTGCCTTGACACATTTCTATCTCTAAGCTCTACAGGCAATGCCCGGCACATAATGACTTGGATTTTGCTCTGATACCCCTTTTCAGCTGAGGGACCTTCTATAAAAAGGTGTGTTCCTTTGCTAATCTTGTCCAATCAAACTGAAATGAACACAAGTGTCCAAAGAAGATGTATAAAAATATCAACAATGATCTAAAGAATAGGATGCACTTGTGCCATATTTCAAGTGTTATAGCAAAGGGTCTGAATACTTGAATCTGTATAATATTTCAGTTTTTTATTTTTAATAAATTTGCAAACATTTCTAAAATCTAGTTTTTGCTTTGTCATTATGGGGTATTGAGTGTTGCTTGATGTGGGCAAATATTATATAAAATGATTTTAGTATAATGGTGTAATAAAACAAAATGTAAAAAAAGTGAAGGGTTCTGAATGCTTTCTGAATCCACTGTAGATGTTCTTCAGTTACAGTGGACAATTTCTTAAGTGGATATGCCAGCCACATAGACAAAGAGGAACAGGACAGCAACTGACATGTTGGAATCAGACTCCTGCAAAGAAAAAGATAACAATAATGACCACAGCCACCTAAATTGAGAATTGCCAACTTCACAGACAAACAGCACATGTGGACCCCAGCTATTGGTTGAGAGTCAGCAACAGTGTTCAAAAGCTGCTCTCACAAACAGAAACAAAAGATACACAGACAAGACATGAAAACAACTCTGCTGCCACTTTGCTGAAGACAGACAAAACAAAAACAAAACACACTCTGGAAAACTGTCTGGTTATGTCAAATGTAATGACAGCTGCCATAAAGAAAGACAGACTTTACAGATGGCACTCATACGGACATGAAAGTTCATCAAGAAACCAAAACAATAGGTTGCAGTTAATGATTAAATCTGACAATTAAGAGATGGACAGCTGGGGAAACAAAGGCCTTAAAATCATTTTCTGGATCAGCAACACAGGATTTCAAGCCTTAATCTAAGATACAAGTCAAGTCAAGTTGGGGAGCATGCACTGGTACAGTGCGTTGCCGCACCCACTAGATGGCGAAACAACTCGGGATCCTGGTTTGCAACCCCCCAGGCAGACACGCAGTCCAGTCCCACCATCCAGAAATGACCCTCTATCTGCCGCAGCCAGGTGTTACGTGGGCGACCCCTTGGCCTGGTCCAGCCACTCAGGTCCCCAACAATGAGAATCTTATGAGATTGATACAAAGTAAAACAAAGGTATTTTCTTTTTCTGTGTTTCTGTTTGGAACAAATTGACAGTAGAATTACTACAGTTACAGACCAAATTTATAAAAAGTGAACATGAACTTTTGGACAAGGATGAGAGCCTTCCACATAGTTCAGAGTAATCCTTATGTCAAAAATACTTGTACCCAATTAATACATACATAGAACTTTTTACATATTAAGAGGATGCCTATTATGTTACAGCCAGGGTTTATTCCTTGGCTTGTGTTTATTTTCCTTTTATTGTTGGTTATATATATGTTTAGTTAATATTTTTATACTTATTTATGCTTCATATTTATATACTATGTCTTTAAATGTTCCTAAATTCCCTGTGTTTCCTGGGTGGAACCATCAGAGACAGGGCCACCATAACATCACTGCTGAAGGATAATCTCCAGTCTTTATATATGAGGATGGAGAGTTGGCTCTTACAGTAAGTGGATCATTAAGTGTTGCTGGAGTTCTTTTGGAAGTTTTTTTTTTCCTTTGGATTTTCTGGTTCTGTGGATATTTTGTATCTGTTCTTAGACTTTGCTCTTGAATTATGGATTACACATGTTAGCTTTGGATTGCCTCTTTAGGCAAGTCCTTTCTGCTCCTTATTCTACCACTTTTTAAATATACAATATTTGGAGTTGTCTCATTAAGCTAGGTTTGATGGTTCCATTCTCTTGTATGATATTTTGTGTCTTGCCATCTTTACTTGCAGATAGATTTGAGTGTGCCCCTTTCTGAATGGAAGGCTGGAGTCTTAGATGAAATGTCAGTCCATCACAAGATGCACATGTGCGCCAATGCACACTTACTCATACCAATTTAGAGATACCAGTTAACCTGAGACTGTACTTCTTACTATTTTGGGTTAACACTGGAGCACTTGGAAAACACTTTCTGAACATAAGAAAATGTGTAAACTCTTCACAAAAAGTGGCTAGGCTGGAAAGTGAACCTAAGTTACTAGACCAGGGACACAGCAACACTAAACATTACAATTCTGTGTAACTCAGGTTAACCACGAGTTACACTCAGGGTGATGTTTAATCATGTGTTGGGTGAGGCAACGCGGTATCAGTGCATGCTTCCAACCTTTACTTGTTTAAGCCTGAATAATACTCGAAATATTGTATTGCTGCTATCCAGTGGATGAAATAACATCATTATGCAAAAAATCATTAATATTTGTACACTTTTTGCCACTCTAAGATAACTTATCAATATTCATGAGTTGGGGAAGAGCCTTCACCCAAAACACAATGGCGTTTAAATAAGAGGTAATAAAGTCATTTTAGAAAACTGAAGTTGAAACATTAGTTGATCCAATGATAGTGATGACAATACGATTTGGTTATTAGACGTTGACAGGATAGTGAAACTGATGGAAACAGCACCATACAACTGAACTGCTTTGCTATATCTGGTGACTTCAGTTGCATAAAGCTGTAGTAGGGTGCAGTATCTATATGACAAAAAGGCAAAATAATTTCAATCATGTAGAACAACAAGAAAAACATTAGCCCCCAATCACTTTTCACAATGCGGCAACTGTTTGTGTCAGAGAAATGTGGAAGTCACTAAGCCTTGTGCTGTGGTAGCCCACAATAACACAAGGGGCATTCTACCCTCTCATGCACAAGAAACAAAAAAAAAAAATATAAACAGTGTGCTAAGAAACACGCTTGTACTATCCTAATTGTGACGGTAGACTGTGTGGGTGACTGTCTGAAAACATATTATACAAAAGACATGTACATCTGCATCAGTGGATAGTAGACATACCTTTCCTACTGTATTTATGTTTATGTTTCCATACTTAAATTATTTCTATTATAGATACTGTAATCATTTTTTTTTAATGTTGAAAAAAATTAAGTGATTTTGATTTATTTTTCTGGGTGTAAACATAATGTTAAGGGGGCTACCAGTTTAAAGTATTACAACCAAAGTGTGATGAGGATATGTCTGTATGAGCTATAGTACAAATGTGGCATGATCTGTTTTGCATCCACACTACTTCATGTAAGGAAACGTGACAGCTGCATAAATCTGAGAATCTATGAAAAAAGAATTTGTAGGGTGCAACTGCAACAGAACGAGCTGTCAAAACTTTGTGAATAAGTAGATTTTTAAGAAAGAGTTTTTTTCAATTGATAAAAAGAGAGTTGTGTGTGTGAAATACAGAGGGTTGGAAGATACATCAACCGTTTGATTTGACTGTTAATAAATTCCTGTAGCCTGTGTATCGAGTAGGAAGTAGCATGAACAATTTTTTTTTTTCAGTGGACCAGTAAGAGCTTGCACAAACTTTCTTGGTTTATTATATCACAAGTTCAAAATATATCTACTCATTACACATTAAGTATAGGTCTTTAACTGTGGATTGTCTTCCTGAAATTCCACTAAGCATCTCTGAATACAACTGAAATAAGCAGATCTCTCCTTAATAATTGTTCTTTTAATGAGTGCGCGACAACTACCCAGCTAAAGTTTAGGCATGTTTTTAAAATGAATTCCACTGAAAAAATATTTTCTAAGTCCCACCAGCTATGCCTAAGCTGCTTGGTTTTGGATAAAGGTATTAGTCATAATCTTCTTTTTAGTCTATAACAATATACTCAAAGCTGCTTATAATGAATAAAATTCAAAAACTCAAGATATTTTTAATTACCAGGGGGTGTAGCGAAGTAGGCAAGTTTTACTAGTGTCTCTATTACTAGGGACAATTTTTGCAAAATGTATAGCAAAACACCAAAGCATACATGATTGCTTTCTTTATTTGCTTTGTTAACTAAGTCTGATGCTAATGTTCATGACCATACCTTTTTTTTCTGGTTATAGTGTATGCCTTGTTTGTGATTTTTCATCATTTTGTTGTGTTATTGAGTTTACATCACTCTGTATAAAATCTGTATTTAACTTGCAGGACAAATAATTTTTGTAGTTTTTGACAGTTTCTCCTTATCCTTGTCTGATTTTAGTTTTACATTTTGTTATGTTTTTCTCTTTGTCTTCACTGCCTAGTTCTAATTATTTAGATCACCTAGATGTTACCTTGGCTGAATCAGCAATTATAAGAGTCCTATTTAAGATACCTACTGCAATAGCCACCTTCTGTGCAATTAGCTTGCTTTTTTCTTTCAGGCTTAGAGGCGTAACCCTTTATGCTTTACTTTTTTGTAAGGTCTGTGATCTCTTTACATAGTAATATACTGAAATGTTTCTAATCTGTAATGCTAGCTTGATTTTAAGATAGAGATTTTTTTGATCTACAGACTTCGGTTTCTGCGGTGGGCGGGCACCCTGCCCAAGATTTGTTCCTGCCTTGCGCCCTATGCTGGCTGGGATTGGCTCCAGCAGAACCCCGTGACCCTGTGTTAGGATATAGCAGGTTGGAGAATGTCTGACTGACTGACTGACTTCAGTTTTGTACTTCTTTTGCAATTGAAGAATTTACAGAATGACAGAAACTGGATCGACACACCACATACACACAGAATTTCAGAAAGAAATTTGGTGTTTTAGCACAATGCCAAAAGGTGTGACATGAAACAGATGGTTGCTCAAGTTCACATGAACCACTGTGCTTACGTCTTAAAGATGCACAGGATGCAGAGCTGGCCGTCCTTCTGTGGCTTACCTGACTACTTCCACTGCCCAGCATGATTTTTTTGTCTTTTCTGCTGACTTGATTGTTGTATATGAAAAGAAAACACATTTGCAGAGATGCTCATGTTAACTGTGGCTAATGGAAATTCTCTAGTGGTGAATCCATTTGATAAAATGCAGCTTTTATAATTAAGTTATGTAAAAATGCCAGCAGACACTAATTCTACATTTAAAAAAGTTGTTTGTATATTTGTTTTTCACTTTCAGAAATACTTAATTTAAACAGTAATCCTTAAGTTAAGTAAGTAGTGAACAGCTTTTGTTGTTATCAAAAATATCTATGTGACAAATTCTGTATTTTGGTAATTACTGGTTATTATTTATCTCTAAAAATGTTTACTCATTTTAGGTTTTGATTAAGAAATCAGGAAATAACTTTTGATTAATAAAACCATATAGACTGTTTTTGAAATGGCCTATCTGAATTCTGCTTTGAAAAAACAAATGCAGTGTAACTAACTGCATTAGCAGCAAATATACTTTTGTTAATAAATGTAAGTTAAAAAATAAGCACCTTTGTCAAGACTGCAGTAAAAGTACAAGAGGGTAATTATCATGGCTTGTGTAGGGGTGCCCAGACATATTCTTGTAGTACACTGGGGGACCTCAGAGGAATAAAGGTTGAGAACCTCTGCTCTGCACAATTTAACTAACTAAAGTGCATTCTCAAAACAGAGCCACCTTCCTGTCCAGACACATTCAATTGTAATAGAAGCCAACAGGACTCTTTCAGTAAATCCGGTACTTCCGATACGTGGGATATTATATAATGGGCCAGTCCAAGCAACTTATTTATTGCATGTTGCACTATCTTCTGTTATTTGTTATTAATTCATTAATTTTTTTAAAATCAACACATTTTTCTTACGTTTTTGATATTTTTATGAAGGCTTTGAGTACTGAGCACTCCAACTATATCCATGTTTCCTTTGCATCTTTTAATTTAAACTTTTTTCCTATAATTTATTATGTTTTTTTAATTCTCCACATCTTCATTTTGTGTGGATGCTATGATTAGCGGATAGGTTGCGGTGCATCCTAATAGCTGTGCCACGTGATGATTTACAGTCCAGTCCAGCTTTCTGCCTCATGCTGATCTGTGATAAACTTGGTATACTCTAACCATGACCGCATTCTAAAAACAGAGAGCCTTAAATGGATGGCATTTGATGTTGTATAAATTGCATTTCTGCTTGTTACATAGACAAATTGACTTTTGCCTCTTACATTTGGAATTAAACAGAGATAAAGAGTGTAAAAGATCTTTCAAAATTGATTATTTAATTATGGTAATCTCAATTGAAAACCATTTACCACAACACACTCTTTTATTTCTGAATAGCTGCAAAAGTCTCCTTGAAAATTAAAAGGTTAATGAATGAAATATTTTGAATGAAGCAAACCATGAACACGTTTATCTACAGTATTTAACTGATTTAGAAATAATTCTTTGATATATTATGTAAAGATCCAGATCATTGTCTGTCAATTTTCTACAAAATTCACTATTAATTGCACAATATATAATGTACTCTTTATTCAGCCTTACAGAGGTTCTGAGATATTTTATATCTAAAACAACCACTTCAGACATAGGAATTTTAATATGAAAATCAAACAGATCAGCCTAGAGCTACTAACATTATTTACATATTCATAGTGAACACACATTTTTATCAAGAATGGTAAATTAACAGATGTAAATAAAAATTGACATAGCAACTTATTTTAGAATAAAACTCATATCAGTTTTTAGTGTGATAGTTTTTCTTTAGTAAATCTCAAAAATGCATTTCATGGTTCTAAACTGAAAAAAATGTACTATTTGCCAGATTTTCCTTACTTCATTATAACTATAAGAATAACATCAAACTATTTTCTTATTCTGTTGTCTCCAGTATAGGTATTGAGGTAGTTGATGCTTTTTCCAAATATAATGGGCACAAAGCAAAGAGCAACAAATGAGTCATCAATCATCTAAATGGCACATCAGTCTACTTTAGAAAAAACAAAACTGTCTACCTTCTCCGGTGCACATTTGTTTGAATGCTATTTCAAGCTGGGCTGAAACCAAAGACTTAACTGTATTCTGGACTAGAGCTGCCTGAGAGGTGGTACAAAGAGGTGGCACCATTCAAAAATAATCACCAATTTAAAGAAAATTAACTATTTTTCTTAAAATGTATAAGCAATTTAAAATATAGAAATAAAAATGTATATATGGACTTCTCTCATTCCAGATATTTCTCAAGCCAAACATGGGACTGACCTCAATGTAAAGCCTCCTATACTTTTAAATATAAACCAAGTGGTTACCTATGTATGTGAGTGCATATGTTTTAAGTAATTCTCCAAAATAACGGGCAGTGCTATGCACTCGCTCATCCCAAGCATGCTGCTGGGTTTCTTTTTTTCTTGTCAAAGGTATACCAAATACATAAATAAAATAAAATGAAGAGAAGTAGTAGTAGTAGTAGTGGTAGTGATAGCACTACTACTTACTACAACTACTATCAGTACAGAATACAGTGAAATTCTTAGTAGCATGTCCAGTGAAAATATCATCACTCTATAGGGCCATAATAAAATAGGTGGTGCACAGTAGCGATGTCGATCTTCTTCTTCTTTTGGCTGCTCCCGTTAGGGGTCACCACAGTGGATCATCTTCTTCAATATCTTTCTGTCCTCTGAATCTTGTTCTGTTACACCAATCACCTGCATGTCCTCTCTCACCACATCCATAAACCTTCTCTTAGGCCTTCCTCTTTTTCTCTTGCCTGGCAGCTCTATCCTTAGCATCCTTCTCCCAATATACTCAGCATCTCTCCTCGGCACCTGTCCAAACCAGCGCAATCTCGCCTCTCTGACTTTCTTTCCTAACCGTCCAACTTGAGCTGACCCTCTAATGTACTCATTTCTAATCCTGTCCATCCTCGTCACACCCAATGCAAATCTTGGCATCTTTAACTCTGCTACCTCCAGCTCTGTCTCCTGCTTTCTGGTCAGTGCCACCATCTCCAACCAATATAACATAACTGGACTCACTACCATCCTGTAGACCTTCCCTTTCACTCTTGCTGATATCCATCTCTCACAAATCACTCCTGACACTCTTCTCCACCCATTCCACTCTGCCTGCACTCTTTTTTCACCTCTCTTCCACAATCCCCATTACTCTATACTGTTGATACCAAGTATTTAAACTCATCCACCTTCGCCAACTCACTCTACTCCTTGCATCCTCACCATTCCACTGACCTCCATCTCATTTACACACATGTATTCTGTCTTGTTCCTACTGACCTTTATTCCTCTCCTCTCTAAAGCATATCTCCACCTCTCCAGGGTCTCCTGAACTTGCTCCCTACTATCGCTACAGATCACAATGTCATCAGCAAACATTATAGTCCATGGGGACTCCTGTCTAATCTCGTCTGTCAACCTGTCCATCACCATTGCAAATAAGAATGGGCTCAGAGCCGATCCCTGATGTAATCCTACCTCCACCTACCTGAAACAATACCACAACTTCTCTCGAGGCACCCTGTCATATGCTTTCTCCAGGTCCACAAAGACGCAATGCAACTCCTTCTGGCCTTCTCTATACTTCTCCATCAACACCCTCAGAGCAAACATTGCATCTGTGGTTCTCTTTCTTGGCATGAAACCATACTGCTGCTCACTAATCATCACCTCAATTCTTAACCTAGCTTCCACCACCCTTTCCCATAACTTCATGCTGTGGTTCATCAATTTTATCCTCCTGTAGTTACTACAGTCCTGCACATCTCCCTTATTCTTAAATATTGGCACCAGTATACTTCTTCTCCATTCCTCAGGCAACATCTCACTTTCTAAGATTCCATTAAACAATCTGGTTAAAAACTCCACTGTCATCTCTCCTAAACACCTCCATGCTTCCACAGGTATGTCTTTTGGACCAATGGCTTTTCCATTCTCCATCCTCTTCATAGCTGTCCTTACTTCCTCCTTGCTAATCTGTTGCACTTCCTGATTCACTATCTCCACATCATCCAACCTCTTCTCTCTCTTGTTCTCTTCATTCATCGGCATCTCAAAGTACTTTTTCCATCTGCTCAACACACTCTCCTCGCTTGTGAGTACGTTTACATCTTCATCCTTTATTACCCTAACCTGCTGCACTTCTTTCCAAGCTCGGTTCCTCTGTCTAGCCAATTGGTACAGGTCGTTTTCTCCCTCCTTAGTCTCCAACCTCTCATACAGCTCATCATACGCCTTTTCTTTAGCCTTCGTCACCTCTCTCATCACCTTGTGCCTTAGCTCCTTGTACTCTTGTCTACTTTATGCATCTCTCTGGCTATCCCACTTCTTCTTTGCCATCCTCTTCCTCTGTATACAGGTGCTGGTCATAAAATTAGAATATCATGACAAAGTTGATTTATTTCAGTAATTCTATTCAAAAAGAGAAACTTGTATATTAGATTCATTCATTACACACAGACTGATGTATTTCAAATGTTTATTTCTTTTAATTTTGATGATAATAACTGACAACTAATGAAAGTCCCAAATTCAGTATCTCGGAAAATTAGAATATCAATTAAGACCAATGCAAAAAAAGGATTTTTAGAAATGTTGGCCAACTGAAAGGTATGAACATGAAAAGTATGAGCATGTACAGCACTCAATATTTAGTTGGGGCTCCTTTGGCCTGGATTACTGCAGCAAAGCGGCGTGGCATGGAGTCGATCAGTCTCTGGCACTGCTCAGGTGTTATGAGAGCCCATGTTGCTCTGATAGTGGCCTTCAGCTCTTCTGAATTGTTGGGTCTGGCGTATTGCATCTTCCTCTTCACAATACCCCATAGATTTTCTATGGGGTTAAGGTCAGGCGAGTTTGCAGGCCAATCAAGAACAGGGATACCATAGTCCTTAAACCAGGTACTGGTAGTTTTGGCACTTCGTGCAGGTGCCAGGTCCTGTTGGAAAATGAAATCTGCATCTCCATAAAGTTTGTCAGCAGCAGGAAGCATGAAGTGCTCTAAAACTTCTTGGTAGACAGCTGCATTGATCTTGGACCTCAGAAAACACAATGGACCAACACCAGCAGATGACATGGCACCACAAACCATCACTGACTGTGGAAACTTTACACTGGACCTCAAGCAACATGGATTCTGTGCCTCTCCTCTCTTCCTCCAGACTCTGGGACCTTGATTTCCAAAGGAAATGCAAAATTTACTTTCATCAGAGAACATATCTTTGGACCACTCAGCAGTAGTCCAGTCGAGACGCTTCTGACGCTGTCTCCTGTTCAAGAGTGGCTTGACACAAGGAATACGACAGCTGAAACCCATGTCTTGCATACGTCTGTGCGTGGTGGCTCTTGAAGCACTGACTCCGGCTGCAGTCCACTCTTTGTGAATCTCCCCCACAGTTTTGAATGGTTTTGTTTCACAATCCTCTCCAGGGTGCGGTTATCCCTATTGCTTGTACACTTTTTTCTACCACATCTTGTCCTTCCCTTCGCCTTTCTATTAATGTGCTTGGACACAGAGCTCTGTGAACAGCCAGCCTCTTTAGCAATGATCTTTTGTGTCTTGCCCTCCTTTTGCAAGGTGTCAATGGTCGTCTGTTGGACAACTGTCAAGTCAGCAGTCTTCTCCATGATTGTGTAGCCTACAGAACTAGACTGAGAGACCATTTAAAGGCTTTTGCAGGTGTTTTGAGTTAATTAGCTGATTAGAGTGTGGAACCAGGTGTCTTCAATATTGAACCTTTTCACAATATTCTAATTTTCCGAGATACTGAATTTGGGACTTTCATTAGTTGTCAGTTATAATCATCAAAATTTAAAGAAATAAACATTTGAATTACATCAGTCTGTGTTAAATGAATGAATCTAATATACAAGTTTCACTTTTTGAATGGAATTACTGAAATAAATCAACTTTGTCATGATATTCTAATTTTATGACCGGCACCTGTACTCTCCTGTACTTCCCCATTCCACCACCAGGTTTCTTTTTCCTCCTTCCTCTGTCCAGATGTCACGCCAAGCACCCTTCTTGCTGTCACCCTTACTACATCTGCTGTAGTTTCCCAACTGTCTGGTAACAGTATGGATGTCAATAAACACAATAAAAACAGTTTAAATATATAAATGATTTTTAAATAAAAAAAAATAAAATCAAGTATTGTAACAAAGCAACTTCTTACAGACCCAGATTAAATCCATCCATCCATTATCCAACCCGCTGAATCCGAACAGGGTCACGGGGGTCTGCTGGAGCCAATCCCAGCCAACACAGGGCACAAGGCAGGAACCAATCCTGGGCAGGGTGCCAACCCACCGCAGCAGATTAAATGGGTTTTGTAACATCTCCTCACCCAAACTTCTTATTTTGCTTGCTCCGATAATGCAAGTGATGAAAACTTAAATATACAATAAATGTTCCAAAACTGAAGCCTTTTATAACAAGGCATGGAAGCAACAGCAAGTTTAAAAACAAACAGCAAGCAAACAAGCCAGTGGGAAATGCACTTTAGTGTGACTGAGAGAGTGGAGTGTGTAGAATGAGCACTAAGAAGTGTAAAGACAAAATATGGTGAGTATAATAAGCAATGTTTATTATATATAACAACTGTTGTATTAATGGTGTTGCTTGCAACAGAGCTGCTTTTTCTTGTTTATATGCAAATTCGTAGACTGGTCGTGCAGGTAGCAGTATGTTGTTGGCCCCTTTAGTTTTTATAAATTAAATTATGCGAGTTTTAAAAAACATGCATCTAAAACCAAAGCATTTGTGCCCTTACAATTTCTCTCTCTTTGTTCCCTATAAAAGCAGCAATAAGGTCACACCTCTGAGGCTGTAAGCAACCAGGAGACCATCAGTGCTACTGTTTTAGTACATTCATTTAAATTTACAGAGTAATTTTAAACAACTCTTTCATATTTTAGTGACTTAATCTGACCAAAGTCAAAACCCCTATATTCTTTCCTGGGATTCCTCACTTTCAAAATATGCTGAATGTAAGTAAGCCATTTAGCATCTTGCATTTTGGCAAATGATTCCCCTTACTTACTGTTCCACAACTATTGTACATATACTTTTTATTACATTGTGTATTTTTGTTCCAACATTAAATAAGCATATCTTGCTCAGAGAATATATATTATAGGGCTGTCAGATTGAATGAGACTATTCAAATATAATTCATACTATATTTAAAAAAAAATCTTACTTGAATGCAAAAACTGAATCAGCTATAAAATAATGGTTCCTTGTTTTAGTTCATCTCAGTCTGGAAAAGCAACGCTTTTACTCCTAAGTCCTTGAATAATACTAAGCTGCTCACCTTATCATGGAAAGTAAACCCAGCAAACTCTGTACTATTGATGTAATTATTTTGATCACTCTTTAATACAAACTAACCAATCCAGATGTGGACATAATGTCTGTTAAATTGAAAGCTTTATTCAAATACTCAGGTTACACACAAACTATCGCCACTGCAAGATATGTTGGTTCATTTAATAAATTCTTCTACCTTCACTTGTGAACTGCACCTCACTTTAACTTCTCCACTTACCTGAAGGGAAAAAGGCATTCTTCCATTAAGGCGTACAGTGACCCCAAATCTAGAAGTGCTGATTCCCATCCCAGCCTTATACTCAGCTGCAAACTGCTTTTTCGCTCACCAGATAACAAAACTTCATAAGACCAAGAGGACATCATCATCCACAAATAGCATAGTTGCAACCATAGTAGGTTCCAAAACTTGATACTTTCCAAGCCTTGATTATCCATGTAAAACATAAACAGAATATGAGATAAGAGTACTCTTTGAGGAATACCATCCTCAAATTCAACTTAAATAACAATGCCAAATGTGTGACCCAACTCTCATTCGCAAATACTGGCTCCAAATCACACACTGCAGTGGCCCCAAAAACCCATACTCTTAAAGTGCTGTCTTCAAAATGCCATGGTGTACATAGTAATAAACTTTTTCCAGGAAGAAAGGACACACTTCCAGATATCTGTGCAGGAAACTAAAAATTTTCCACTATTTCAAAGCCAGGATTGAATTTTCACTGCTTCTTCTAGCTCTTGGGTTCTGTCGTCTAAGTTTATGTTGCAGTGTCCTGGCATAGGCATTATGAACACCTTATGAAAAGGAAAGTTGAAGGTATCAGGTAGATACGGAGAGTTAGTAAATGATCAGTAGAAAGAAGCAGCAGCAGCAAAAGCAAAATCCTACTCTAATAAGAGACAAAGATAAGAATATCAAAAGAGAAAAAAAGAATAGACCATCAAAGCTAGAAACACTAAGCCAAATCAAAGTAAAAATATTGAATAAAAATGTCCTGAAATCAACTTATTTTAATTGTCCCATCTGACACTAATTAAGATGTCTGTTTTTGTTGCAAATCCAAAATAACTTGATACCAGAAACTGAGTCATCATCTTATACAGTATACCTGAGGTGGTACAGGTTGACATAATAGATAATATGAACTTTTCACCATATGAGCAAGAACAGACTAAGCCACCATAAACAATATAGCCCTAGCCAGAATAACCTTACAAAATAATAAACAACACAAAAATGTTAAAAAAAAAAGAAAGAAATTAATCTAACTGAATATCAGGACACTAAAACCCAAATTCATTACTTTATTACTTTCCTGGGGAAGCTAAAAATGTGATTCTTCAGCAACTGAAACATAACTTTTTTTCTTCTGTTAAAAATAAGAATCATGAATATAGTCTTCGAGTCTCAAGGCACTATCACCCCCCTTCCAAAAATCATCATATAGGCATGTTATCCAGGACACCGGCAAAATATCCAGTGCTTTCAGCATTTCAATTTAGTCCTCATCCACAACCGTTGCTGTGGGACTTTTTAATTACAGAAGGGATCTATGCCACAGAAATCGCAAACGGTCTAAAGGTGGCATGAGATTTTCTCAGAGAGTTAATTCCACATCTAGAAAAATATATTCAGTTGAGTTTAATTTCTTGACCCTTGCTGGGAAGTCTGTGTGACATCCTGTCTGCCCTTCCTGATTTATTAAATGGCTTACCAGAAACTCTTTAAGTCTGAGACCATACCAAATTACCATCACACATAGGTCCTTTTTTCAGTAATTGCTGAATTGACAGTTTTTGTTTGTTAGTACACTGCAGTCAAATCAGGGTACCCTACTGCTAAATGTTCCGTTTTACACTGGTATCCACTAATGGGGTGCTGCAATAACAGGCACCAAGTACCTATTGGCCACATATCCCAGAACAGGAAATTGGTAGACTCCAGAGGTGAGAGCTAAGCTCAATTCAAACAAACATATCCACATTATTTAATCACACCCTAACTATATAATAGGGTCTTGCAGGTCTGTCCAGTATATGTTTTGTCCATTTCAGCCTGCTCACTCACAAGTGGTAATCAGTTGGCAGTTCAGTACCTCTGTTTACTTGACAGCTCAGAATACTCAGGCTCATATATGGTAACATGAGTAAACACTACAATACTTTTGCTTAAGGTAATTTGACAGCATATACATTTATGGACAACTTTTTGTTTTAATATTTGTTATTGATAGTCCATGACTAACTCAAAAATTAAAAAAAAATGTTTCCACTCACATTCAGAACTGGCACGTTGTTCCTCCCAGCCCTGCTCCTCAAGTATTCATCATTTCCTATAATAACACTGAAGAGTCAGGAGACTGTATTCTTTCAAGCACCAAAGCAAGTGTCTTAAAAATCTCCTAATGCTCTGAATATTAGATAATAGTAGTTTATGGCCTATAATAGTTTATTTGTAAAGCACACAGTTGCTCAGTGGTTTCTCCAGTAATATGGTTATCTTAACATCCCGAAGATCTGCATTGTAGGTTAACTGATAACTCTAAATCTTGTATTAACAATTATACTGGTATGCGTGTGTTTGCCCAGTGATGAAACGGCATCTTATCCATGACTATCACTTTCCTTGTGCTCAATGTTCCAGCCACTTATGACCCTGTAATGGAACAATGAGGTTCAGAAAATGTGTGGATACTTTCTTTTTTATAAAATATTTTTTACTTTATGAGCACAATAAACTGTTTTCTCAGCATTAATATTTATTAGTAGATAAACTGCTTTACCAATCCATGCACATTTTCAAGAAAACAAAGCATTATAAATATTAAAGCATAAGTAATTTCCAAAAGATTCACTTTCTTATGTTATAAACATTTACTGGCAGCTAAAGAAAAAAATAAAAATGCTGATATAAACATCTCAGTAAACCTAAAAATGGCCTTTTTCTATTAATTTAAAATAATAACTTGGCAACTTAAGAACAAAATGCACTTTTGAAGACTTTAATTGAATATGAATGTAGAATGCTTAGCCATTTATAAGTGTTTTTGTTTTCTATAAAATTACAGATGATTGGATCTTCCACAGGGTCTACCTCACTTCCCTATCCTCCTCCTTATCCTGGCCAATTTCCATTTACAAAGCAAACCCACTGTTTTCCAGGATGATGCACTACTCGAATCAGTTCTGCAGCTATGACTGGGTGAATGTTTTTCAGTTTCAGTAAATAGTTTTCTATTAATCCTTATCTCTCTTGAATATTACTGAGTTCTTCTTGGATCCTGAATTGAAAGAATACAAGATGTTTCTGCAGACTTGCCAAAGAGAACACAACAGAGTTCACATTGCACACAAAATAGTTCACTGATCCTGATAAAACAAGCTCTGCCATGGTTATGGAAAATCAAATTTTTATAATCTATGGTGCAACAGTGTATCAACATATGTATGCTATGCATAATTTCTAACCTTGAATTTTAAAATTTGTCAAATAAGTATGTATAGAATGGAACTTGCAATAGAGATTAGACTACTGCTTCATTATGCACTAGTCTATAACTGATAGTTGCTATAAGAGACTAAAAGACTATTTAACAAGTTTTAAAAACCAGGCAAATTTCTAAGACTTACTTTGTGAGCAAACCCAACTCCAATATAATTTATTAAGAACAAATACATCTTACATCTTTCAGATATAGTACTAGGGTGTTGTACAGTGTTAGCCATTATGAATGTAGTGACAAGTCAAGTAAAATGACACCTTTTATTGGCTAACTAAAAAAGGTTACGATATGCAAGCTTTCAAGGCAACTCAGGACCCTTCTTCAGGCAAGACTACTACAGCATTATTAATGACAAATATCAGCAAATAAAAATCAAGTCAATTTTGTTTTTTCTACAATCTCACCAAATGTCAATCAAATCTGTAAAAGCATTTTTGAGATTTTGGGTTATTTAGTTTTCTAGTGTGGGCTTTTTACCACTAAATATTGATATATCACAATGTCTTTTTTTAGTGGATACCTACTGCCCTAGATGTACCATCTTGCCAATTTTAATGCCTTTTAGCTAAATAAGAAATAGTGTTTTTGTAGATAAATGAGTGAGTCAACTTTGCAATGTATATATATTATGGCCCCCCTGGGTTGCAGCAGTGCCTTGGACTCCCGCAGAGCTTCATGGGAGTTGGAGTTGCATACAGTCATGTTGGGACCCAGGGGTGCCGTCAGGGGGTGCTACAGCTGCTCCTGAGCTCATGTGGGTGGTTCTTTCACCACACCCGGAAGTGCTGCTGGATGTAGGTCATCAAGCTCCTGGAGCAGTTCTGGGTAATGTAAAAAAGGAGCCAGCAGGCAGTATTCGGAAGTCAGAGTCAGTAGGATGGAGATGAAGCTTGCCGAGGAGGAGTAAAGGAGAATAAGAAAGAGAAAAGAAAGAACGAGAAGAGTATTGTGTTTAAGGTGGGTTTATCTCTGTGCTTGAGACTGTGTTGTACTTGTGAGAACAGGGAAGGCGTTGCCTATAAGTGAAGAAACAATAAAAATCACTTGTACTTTTATAAGTGTGCCCCCTGCATCTGTCTGTGTCAGGCTGGTGTCTATATATATATACCCCTCCTTGAACCGTCACCTTATTGTGGTGGAGGGGTTTGCGTGTCTCAATGATCCTAGGAGCTATGTTGTCCGGGGCTTTATGCCCCTGGTAGGGCCACCCAAGGCAAACTGGTCCTAGGTGAGGGATGAGACAAAGAACGGTTCAACAAACCTCCAATGAAGAGTAAAAACTGTGGACGACGTTTTCCCTTGCCCGGACGCGGGTCACCGGGGCCCCCCTCTGGAGCCAGGCCTGGGGGTGGGGCTCGATGGCGAGCGCCTGGTGGCCGGGCCTACACCCATGGGGCTCGGCCGGGCACAGCCCGAAGAGGTAACGTGGGTCCTCCTTCCCATGGGCTCACCACCTATGGGAGGAGCCAAGGAGGTCAGGTGCAATGTGAGTTGGGTAGTGGCCGGCGGCGGGGACCTTGGCGTTCTGATCCTCGGCTACAGAAACTGGCTCTTGGGACGTGGAATGTCACCTCTCTGAAGGGGAAGGAGCCTGAGCTAGTGCGCGAGGTTGAGAGGTTCCGGCTAGATATAGTCGGACTCACCTCGACGCACAGCTTGGACTCTGGAACCAATCTCCTTGAGAGGGGCTGGACTCTCTACCACTCTGGAGTTGCCTCCGGTGAGAGGCGCCGAGCAGGTGTGGGCATACTTACTGCCCCCCGACTTGGAGCCTGTGCGTTGGGGTTTACCCCGGTGGACGAGAGGGTGGCCTCCCTCCGCCTTCGGGTGGGGGGAAGGGTCCTGACTGTTGTTTGTGCGTATGCGCCGAACAGCAGTTTGGAGTATCCACCCTTTTTGGAGTCTCTAGAGGTGGTGCTAGAGGGCATACCTTCTGGGGATTCCCTCGTTTTGCTGGGAGACTTCAATGCCCACGTGGGCAATGACAGTGAGACCTGGAAGGGCGTGATTGGGAGGAATGGCCCCCCCGATCTGAACCCGAGCGGTGTTCTGTTATTGGACTTCTGTGCTCGCCACGGATTGTCCATAACGAACACCATGTTCAAGCATAAGGGTGTTCATATGTGCACTTGGCACCAGGACACCCTAGGCCTCAGTTCGATGATCGATTTTGTGGTCGTGTCGTCGGACTTGCGGCCATATGTCTTGGACACTCGGGTGAAGAGAGGGGCGGAGCTGTCAACTGATCACCACCTGGTGGTGAGTTGGCTTCGATGGTGGGGGAAGATGCCGGTCAGACCTGGTAGGCCCAAACGTGTTGTGAGGGTCTGCTGGGAACGGCTGGCAGAGTCCCCTGTCAGAAGTAGCTTCAACTCCCACCTTCGGCAGAACTTCGACCACGTCCCGAGGGAGGTGGGGGACATTGAGTCCGAATGGGCCATGTTCCGTGCCTCTATTGTTGAGGCGGCTGACCGGAGCTGTGGCCGTAAGGTGGTCGGTGCCTGTCGCGGCGGCAATCCCCAAACCCGTTGGTGGACACCGGCGGTGAGGGATGCCGTCAAGCTGAAGAAGGAGTCCTATAGGACCTTTTTGTCCTGTGGGTCTCTGGAGGCAGCTGATAGGTACCGACAGGCCAAGCGGAATGCGGCTTCGGTTGTTGCTGAGGCAAAAACTCGAGCGTGGGAGGAGTTTGGAGAGGCCATGGAGAACGACTTTCGGACGGCTTCGAGGAGATTCTGGTCCACCGTCCGGCGTCTCAGGAAGGGGAAGCAGTACAGTGTCAACACCGTATATGGTGGGGATGGTGCGCTGCTGACCTCGACTCAGGACGTTGTGGGTCGGTGGGGGGAGTACTTCGAAGACCTCCTCAATCCGACTAACATGCCTTCCAATGAGGAAGCAGAGCCTGGGGACTCTGAGGTGGGCTCTCCCATCTCTGGGACTGAAGTCACCGAGGTGGTCAAAAAACTCCTTGGTGGCAGGGCCCCGGGGGTGGATGAGATACGCCCGGAGTTCCTTAAGGCTCTGGATGTTGTAGGACTGTCTTGGTTGACACGTCTCTGCAACATCGCATGGACATCGGGGACAGTGCCTCTGGATTGGCAGACTGGGGTGGTGGTCCCCCTCTTTAAAAAGGGGGACCGGAGGGTGTGTTCCAACTATAGAGGGATCACACTCCTCAGCCTCCCTGGAAAAGTCTATTCGGGGGTTCTGGAGAGGAGGGTCCGTCGGATAGTCGAACCTCGGATTCAGGAGGAACAGTGTGGTTTTCGTCCTGGTCGCGGAACAGTGGACCAGCTCTACACCCTTAGCAGGGTCCTGGAGGGTGCATGGGAGTTTGCCCAACCAGTCTACATGTGCTTTGTGGACTTGGAAAAGGCGTTCGACCGTGTCCCTCGGGGAGTCCTGTGGGGGGTGCTCCGGGAGTATGGGGTACTGGACCCCCTGATAAGAGCTGTTCAGTCCCTGTACAACCGGTGTCAGAGCTTGGTCCGCATTGCCGGCAGTAAGTCGAGCCCGTTTCCAGTGAGAGTTGGACTCCGCCAGGGCTGCCCTTTGTCACCGATTCTGTTCATAACTTTTATGGACAGAATTTCTAGACGCAGCCAGGGTGTTGAAGGGGTCCGGTTTGGTGGACTCAGGATTGGGTCACTGCTTTTTGCAGATGATGTTGTCCTGTTTGCTTCATCAGGCCGTGATCTTCAGCTCTCTCTGGAGCGGTTCGCAGCTGAGTGTGAAGCGGCTGGGATGAGAATCAGCACCTCCAAATCCGAGACCATGGTCCTCAGCCGGAAAAGGGTGGAGTGCCCTCTCAGGGTTGGGGGCGAGATCCTGCCCCAAGTGGAGGAGTTTAAGTATCTCGGGGTCTTGTTCACGAGTGAGGGAAGAATGGATCGTGAGATCGACAGGCGGATCGGTGCGGCATCCGCAGTGATGCGGGCTCTGCATCGGTCTGTCGTGGTGAAAAAAGAGCTGAGCCGTAAGGCAAGGCTCTCAATTTACCAGTCGATCTACGTTCCTACCCTCACCTATGGTCATGAGCTATGGGTAGTGACCGAAAGAACGAGATCGCGAATACAAGCGGCTGAAATGAGTTTCCTCCGCAGGGTGTCTGGGCTTTCCCTTAAAGATAGGGTGAGGAGCTCAGTCATCCGGGAGGGGCTCAGAGTAGAGCCGCTGCTCCTCCGCATCGAAAGGAGTCAGATGAGGTGGCTCGGGCATCTGATCAGGATGCCTCCTGGACGCCTCCCTGGTGAGGTGTTCCGGGCACGTCCAACCGGGAGGAGGCCCCGGGGAAGACCCAGGACACGCTGGAGGGACTATGTCTCCCGGCTGGCCTGGGAACGCCTTGGGATTCTCCCGGAAGAGCTGGAAGAAGTGGCCGGGGAGAGGGAAGTCTGGGCTTCTCTCCTTAAGCTGCTACCCCCGCGACCCGACCTCGGATAAGCGGAAGAGGATGGATGGATGGATGGATGGATATATATATTTATATATATATTCTCTTGATGTAAACATAATATACTTATACTTTCTTCACAATACTACAGGTTAGCAGATTCAAATGAGCAGCTGATTTGTCTTTGTACATTTCTCTGATAGTTATTGTAAGTTTTCTTATAATTCACAATTATTGATGATTAGGGCTGAGTATTGGCACGGATGTCCTAATTCGACTCAATTCCGTTTTACAACGCCCTGATTCAATTTGATATCGATTTTATCTTGACCGAAATAGCATGCACTGATATATTTGAAGTGGTGGCTTTTTCAGAGATTACTTAACCATGCATAAACAACATTAATAAACTGTAATGTGACAAATTGCAGTAACACTTTATTTGAAAGGTTTATACATAGTGACATCACAACATATGTATAATCATGGAATGACATTTTAGAAGAAATACTTGATTAGTAATGAACAGTTAATATTAGTATTTGAAAGATGTGGAGCAAAATATCATTGCTCCTTAAAATAGATAGATAGATAGATAGATAGATAGATAGATAGATAGATAGATA
>JANRMT010062806.1:45956006-45998111 GCA_026402145.1 Polypterus bichir lapradei
ATAGATAGATAGATAGATAGATAGATAGATAGATAGATAGATAGATAGATAAAATGAACTTTTTTAACAGCATTGCTCTCATTCAAAATTCATGTTAATTTAACCAACATATGTATTGCCACATCAGAGTCCACACATATTATGGGGAGCTCCTTGTTTTAATACAATGCAATGGCATCTACTATATAAAACGTATATCAACTTGCAAATAATATTATTGTAAAATAATCAAATACTGCTTCTTAAATAATAAATATGTTATTCAATTACCTCTTTGTGTTTTATGAATCTCCAAGTAGACACTCTTTAACTAAACTGTTACCCAAATTTATTTCCGTATTGGATATTTAAAAGATACAGCAGGGAGACTCATGTCTTTGTATAATTAAACAAGCTACACATATCTTCAGTTGCTCACATGTAGCAGTCACATTAATCGCTTTTTTGAAAATGAGTCCTTACACTTCTTCCTCAGACTAAAAGAAAGCATTTTAAAATGATCTAGAGCTGATGCTTGTTGATAGAGGCACTGGATGAATGGAACATAAAAGACAAAGAACCAGCTATCGTGACTGACAATACAACTAATATGATCCATGTGGTGCAGTTTTTAGAGCTACTTCACGTTGACTGCTTTGCGCACCCACTCAATTTTGTATCACGGGCTGCTATGAAAACTACTGGCATGTTCGACCAGGTGAGGCATGTTGCAAATTTTTTCCACTGCAGCAGTACAACTAGTCATGTGCTTAAAGAGAAACAATGTTTATTGAACTTGCTAACACACAAACTTGTGATTGAAGCGTTAATGCAATGAGAAATTCATTTGAAATTCTAGAAAGAGTTTTTGAATAACAGCCAGTCATAGGAGCAGCTCTGCATACTATATAGGCAGCAAGGCTGCTCCACCTGTGACTGGTATGCAGTGCGCTTGTTTGCAACAGTCATTTTTAATGTAGCTACATGTGATTGGAATTAGCAGCCCAGGATGTTTAGCTGTCGCAAGTTAGGGATGCTCTTTCAGCTGACTGAAAGAATAGCGATGCTTTGCTTAAGATCTTCATAAAGCCTCAGAACAATAACTTCATTCGTTTGCTTTCTAGTTGGTATAGCACACTGCAGTTCAAAAACCTGCATCATTTGTCAAAAGCCCTTGTTTTCAACATATCTTTACAGATAAAAAAACTGCTATAGATTCTCAAGTGTGGATTGTTTAAGCTCTACTTGTTTGGATGTCGACTAAGACTACACTTATGGTAGGGGTATAATGAGTCTCCAAATCCATGGTTTAATTCTGACTTCGATATTTGATCCACAGTTTGGTTCCCACCTCTTTTTATTTAGATAAAAACAAATAATTATTGGGTTTTATTAAATCGCCAAACATTAAAGAGAATACATGGCAGATTACCTTAAATTCAAATAAAAGATTAACTTAACTTCAAATAACTTATGTAAACATATGTACATACATATATACTCAATTTTGAGCTTCATGGCAAAGGCTGTGAATACTTATGTACATGTGATTTCTCAGTTTTTTTTATTTTTAATAAATTTGCAAAAACCTCAAGTAAACTTTTTTCACGTTGTCATTATGGGGTGTTGTGTGTAGAATTCTGAGGAAAAAAATGAATTTAATCCATTTTGGAATAAGGCTGTAACATAACAAAATGTGGAAAAAGTGATGCGCTGTGAATACTTTCCGGATGCAGTGTATACACATGCATACAAACATAAATAACTAAAAAATCTCTTAGAACCAGTAAGTAAACAAACATAAATTAAAAAATAAAAACAGTCAGAAGTAAGCACTCGTTTGTGCATTCAGTTAACCACACATTTTTGTGGAAATGCTTCAATTAAATATCTCTTCACATACACCATTATGTCCACATTCTCAGGTGAGAGGCTTGCTCTCTGTGCTGTGACAATGTCCCCTGCACTGGACAGTACTCTCTCTCTGGGGACAGATGTTGCTTCAAAGGGCAGATATTTAAAACATGGGTCAACAAGTGTACTGCTCACGTACAAAGTAAGTGTTGACTTGACGAGGTATCTGTTGTTGAAGTCAGATGTAATATCAGATTTATCATCTTTTAAAACTGCTGAATCAGAGTCATTCTGCTTCATGAATGCCAGGATTGTGTGTTTCAGTGGCATTATCGCTAAAACTGTTGGCTGCTTTTCAGTGCTCAGTAGTATCGTCACCATTTTCAGTGCTTTAAAAGCCTGAACCACATCCTCAGTTATTTTTACATATTCACCAGACAGAGTAACAATGTCCTCCCAATGTTCCTCTTAATACTCCTGTCTGTAAGTGCTGAGAAAACAGCACCTTGCTCTTCAAGCTAGTGCTCAAGCATGTCATGGCTTGAGATCTACTTAGTGGAAGCATCTTCAATAAGCTTGTGTGAAGGAAGCTAGAGAATCTCGTTTTTCTTTTAGCACTGATACAGCAGTACTGCAACAATGAAAAAAAGTGACCACTTTTCTCACTCTTCCTAAAAGCGGGGCTATCTGGTTAATGCTCGTGCCCTTTTGTTATGCCAGGTTAACTGTATATGCAAAGCATTGAATATACGGTTAAAATCCGGCCGCTTAAGCTAAAATTCACAATGCTCTTCCCATTATCTGTTGTTATGGGAATGGTGGCATTTGGCCTGTTGATTTTCCTATAGTATATCTGACAGGTTGTGTGACTTCCATGGAAAGTGCATGTCTGGAGAACGGGGTTTGCAATTACCCAGTTATCGGTAATGAAGTGCACCATGACTGGGATGAAGCTCTGTCTTGCACAGGAGGTCCACCTATCTGTACTTAAAGCAAAGAATTTTGCATTGCTCAGATTCTCCAGCAGTTTAGCTTTTACTTTGTCATAAAGTTTAGGCAACACACTTTGCCTAAAATGCAGTTGGTTTGGCACCTCAGATCTGGGTTCTGGCACACTGAGCAATTATTTGCATATTTCTTTTTTTGTAACTTCTTTTTTTACTTTCACGTTCACTGCCTTGCTTATTCACCATCATTGTAGCTAAGTGCAGTACAGAAAAAAAGTTTGAGTATAATAACAACTTTTTTAAGAGAATGCCACTCTAGTACAGATTTTTGGACAAGCCCTACTCATGAAATGTCACAGATTTTGAAGTCTGATTGAAATTACTGACAAGGAAGACTGAATTGGATACAGTGCCTGTCTTGTTCACCCTACCATTATAGAGGAAAGAGCTCTCTGTGCATTTGTTGCATATTTTCATGGTTTTGCTTTAAACAATCTAATTTTGTGCTGCAATTATTTCCTAAAAGCGTACTTTAAGTCCTTTAGGCTTTAAGCCCAAGCATGCAGTCAGTGATGCAGCTTAATGAAAAAATAAAAGTGTTAGGTAAACTTTGTGCCATGTAATGAAAAAGTTCAGATCTTCTTGAAATGATTGTCGGCCATGAGTCTGGTGTTATTGTTAATGAGTTAAAGAATCGACCAGTTGGCTAGACATTAAACATCAACTCGCCAGTGCTGTGCTCCCATACTTATTTCTTGATCTCTAACAAAATCCGTGAGCTGTGCTGGACAGGTGATGTTGAGATGTCGTCAGTCTCAGGGTCTTCCAACAGCAGAGACTAAGCAACTAAAGTTTTTTTTTTTTTTTTTTGTTTAGAATAGGGGGCTCCACCCCCTGCTCGCTTCGCTCGCCTACCCCCGTGTTTGGTTTACTGGATATACAATACAATACAATGTATTTTTTGTATAGCTCAAAATTACACAAGAAGTGCTGCAATGGGCTTTAACAGGCCCTGCCTCTTGAAAGCCCCCCAGCCTTGACTCTCTAAGAAGACAAGAAAAAACTCCCAAAAAAAAACCCTTGTAGGGAAAAAATGGAAGAAACCTTAGGAAAGGCAGTTCAAAGAGAGACCCTTTTCCAGGTGGGTTGGGCATGCAGTGGGTGTCAAAAAGAAGAGGGTTAATACAATACAGTACAATACATAGAACAGAATAAATCCTCAATACAGTATAAAAATAAAAATTTTAGAAGTACAGAGTAGAATTTAACAGTAGATGATATCACATAATATGATTTGGATTTGTTTTAAGTCCTGGAGACCTCATCCATCAAGCTGCCTCCCCCATTTGAGTATTCCACAGCTGAAATAGCGCTAATCTGATGAAAGGACCCCTCTTTCCCATGATTCCTGCAATCCACCGGGATCAGGGATGACTATACCTTAGGCAGGCAATATACAATTTAAAGAGATTGTTATTTTCATGGGAATTGTTACATATGCATTATTTTCACTTTTACTTTAAAAGCTTTTGTAAAAACAACACTTGTCCTTTCCGGCCCTGTGCATGGTTACATCTCTTTCTCACAAGACATATAATGCTGCTCGTGTTGTGAAGGGGGGCGGCTGAACGCACGCTAAGGATATGCCGTCGGATCATTTGCTGTCTTTTTGCTGCTTGTGAGCTGCCTGTTCTGCTTGTCGCATGTCGTTGTTTTAAGAGCTTGGAGCACATGATGCTTGTCTGTCAAAAGCAATCCAACAACTGCTAGGTTAGATTTCTGTGGACTTGTTTTAAATGATGGCACACTGCCTTGTCTCGCATGACGTTATAAAAACAATAATTGTCCTTTATTTCCAGCCCCGGGCGTGGTTGAATCTCTTTTTTGCAGGACGTATAACACTGCTCGTGTTGTGGGGGGGGGGGTTGGGCTGCTGATGTCGTGCTGCCCTTCAATCATTTTAAAGCCTGTACAGCCGCTGTCCTTTTTGCCACGTCGTGTCTCTGCTGCTCGGGTTGTGATTTGCTTCCTTATGATCATAAATATACACCTGACCGAATTGTGTTTTCTTTGAAATTAAACTTGTCGTTGCTTTAACTGTTGCAGGACCAAAGATTCTCATAGCGTATGTTCCATTATTGTGTAAATCTATGTTTTGTGCATTGAATGATGTGAATGCGAAAATACTTTGTTTTCTGCTCTTTGCCTTTTATTTCTGACCTCACTTTGTCCTGCTATTTTTTCAATTACACCTGGTCCTGATGATTAATTTCCTTTTGTTTGTGCTAATGTGATCTTTTAGTTGTCGACGTTTCATTTATAACATATTGTCCTTTATACACTTTACATGCGCTGAGACCCTTGTATCTGTGTGTGCTGCGTGCCTTTACACTACTGATTTTTTTTTTGCTGGCTATGCTGTGATATTGTCTGTAAGTAGGGCGTGTCTTGCAAGAATCTTATGTTCTATATCCCTGCGAGACGCTCCATGGCCATTCTCTTTCATCTCACGGATCTTTTATTTGTCTACTGTGATCTTAACATGAAGATCACGTATCGTCTCCTAGTCATTCCCTCCCACGTGATTTTTTTTTTTTATAATAAAGAGATATATGCACAAAAGGTCACACAATTCTATGGAATGACTAGCAACAAAAATTTGTATCTTACCAATTCAATTTTTCAATACTGTATTTTATGGGTTATTTCATGGTTACTGTGTTATGAAAGGTGCATATTGTCAAAAACTGGGGTTTGTTATAAGGAATTCCATGAAGGAAAGTGTATTTTGAGCAATCTCTAGCAAATATTACAGTTTTGTTTGACGCTGGAACCTAAAATAATTGTAGGGAGGGGTCTATTTGAAATTATTTATAGGGGGTGTTTAAATATTTAGTTGGCTTTGTTAGGGATGTGTGTTGTGTCGGGGAATTATGGTAGAATTACTGTACGTCGGAAGTGTACCAGCGCGTTGGTGTGCTTCTTTTTTGGGTACACTTCATCTCCTTTAACCCTATCCTAACCCTCCTATTTCTTCCAAAGGTTTGTGACATCAACTATGGTGTTGTTTCCTAGGAATGTAATCCCTGCAAAAGATGGATTGACTATTGACAAAATATACCGCTTGCCTTAACTTTAAATAGAATAATAACTTTGTAACTTGCATGTGTTATAGTGTTAACTGTGAAATAAGAAATGAATTTTGCAATGTAATGATAGCTCAACAGGCCGTGGCTAAAGCGGTGGTAGCGGGTTGGGGGGTGAAGTTGTTCCGAGACCATGGATGTTTGAATTGAGATTTTAGTCTTGGTTTTGGAACTATTACATGCCTAGTTTATGGGATAAATGATTTATCAAATTTGTTGTGTTACAACAATAAGCTGCACAGCTTACATGTGGTTTTGCTTTTATTCAGGTGTTCTTTAGCAACACATCTTTTTAATCTGTAGAAAGTCCACACATCTGATTTAAGTGCCGAAGGCACTGATTTCAGTTTAGAAAGGACACACCATTTTATGCAGTCCTTCCTGCAGCTGGATCCTTCTCATTCCATGCGATTTAGAAAAGTGTTTTTTTTCTGTAGAAAGCCTTAACAGGCAATATCTATTGGATTGGGTGCCAAAAGAAAAGATAAGCAAAAATCTGTACATAGTAAATTAGCAGGATAGAGATTCACAAGATTGATCTTGAGACTTTGAGAATCAATATTGAATCGTTTAAATTAAAAATATGAATAAAAAAATCTATATTTTTACCCAGGCCTACTGGTGATGGTAATTCTCTGCCACTCCAGGTGTTGGAAATGTGTGATAAGGCCTTCTCTTTTCCTCTCTTTGCAGACTAGAAGACTGATGACTTTTCCCCAGCCCTACTGGTGATGGAAACTCTCTGCCGCTCCAGGTGTCGGAACTGTGTGATAAGGCCTTCTCTTTTCCTGTCTCTGCAGACTAGAAGATTGATGACTTCGGGTGTCTGTCCACTTGGACCTGCCTATTCCTATGGAGAGTACACATAACCAGAACTCTGCCATCTTCGAGTCAGTCAAAACAAGTCTCCTGTCTAAAAAGAAATTTTTCTAATGCTTTAACTCACATTTTGTTTATTTTTTGAAATTCAATGATACAGGGTTTGCCCATGGGTTACCCAACCCTTTATTTGTGTCCACTTGTTCTTACACCAGTCATTTTGAAAAGATTCAGTCAGCAGTGACAGAGGAAGTACCAAAAGACTTTATTACATATGAAGTCCAACTCAAGTGAGGGTCCCATTAAACCAAAATGCCCCAAACACATCACTTAAGGAACTTATAAGTGCACACTTGTACTCTTAGATTAGGATAACCCTTGTTCAAACACACAAGTATTTATTTGCCTGTTTAAAGAAAAAGCTTCTGTTTCTTCTGGAGCATCATTACCTAAGGCATGCTTTCATTTACATGGCAATGAGATTCCCCTGCACAAACTCCCACTTAGCACACTCAGCAATCCATCTTTAGATTCAGTAGGGGTGCATTTGTCTGTTAGGCAGTCTCAACTCTATATCTTCATTGAACTGACACTACAGTCTGCAGAGTACAGATCCCTGTTACTGACCGCGACACATCTATCTGTAAAGGTCTATGGTTTCTTTTTGGTTCTGTCCATGTTGTTTGGGAAAATCTGTATTATCTCCAATTAGCTATAATATGTGCTGCATGTTTCTCTGCTCCATTTGTGAATATGAATATGTCCTATAGATGAAAAGCTTCCCATGCTGTCACACTTTGTCACACTACACCATTCTTATAATATCTGAGTAGTGTTATTACCCATCAAATAGAATCATGGTACTCCCCTTACTTGGTGGTCCCCTTAGCCTACTAGGAGTATGGCCTATCTCTCATAAGAGATGCCACATTATACCTTCTTTCCTAGACACTGTAAAAATGAAAGAAAGCTTTAAAGCACAAAAAGTGAATTTTACCTTCTTTTACTTCTTTATGTTTGTATAATACTACAGCCAAAGGCAATGCCAGACTGCAGTCCTGCTTGTTACAGACTGCTTAAAGCAGTCCATCCTACTCAGTTCAGTAGTCTCTGGTAGACTGTCATCTTAATACATTGTGTTCTTTGATAGAAACATCATCCCCGTATGCCTACTTTTATGCTTTGTTAGATAATGACATAATGTGTTTGGGGAGAAATCTTCAGTATTCAGTAATCACTGCACAAGGGAGAAATATTTGTACCTACTTTATAACCTATTAAAGCATCTACCCTAACTTGTATTGACCAATAATACAGTTACAACAATTTAGATAGATTTGGAAATTGTGATATACTACATTATATAAGTAACCTGCAAGTGTGAGAACTTATAATAGCATTATCAATTCAGTTGCCCTTACCTCACTGGTTATAAAATGTTTAGAAATGTTTGTGCTGTCATATACCAACAGCATTATTCTTTCCTGTTCTGGACCCTCTGCAGTTAGCTCACCAGCCAAACAGATCTGTGGAAAATGCTATATCACTGCCCCTCCACACTTCTTTTAATCATTATATATTCACTGCATCACAGCTTTTAACCATTACCTTAACCAACACCATTACCCCTTCCAATCTGCTTGTATAACTCAGAACTGTGCCAGCCCAATTCTATCTGTAACTGGATATACAGGCAGATTTCAGGTTGTTAAAAACATGATCACCACTGATGGTGAACACTGAAGCTCCACTTCTGCTAAATAAAGAATAGTAAAAAAAATACTACTAAAAATAGTCAAGACATAATGATATACAGAATGTCATGTCTATGTAATACAACTTTGGTAAACACATTCACCCACAGCAGAATAAGCCAGAGGCATTCTACAATGTACACAAGACCATGTAGCAAATGTTTAACCATTATCCACGTACCAATTGATAAAGTAATTTTCTTAGAATAATTAAATTAATTTTCGGTTATTATGATTTTGGGATAAGTGCAGCTTTTATAAGCGCTTATGATTGTAATGAAAATACACCAACTAAAAACCTCATAAAGTTTATTTATTTACTAATGACACAAACCACATGTAAGATCCTTGTGACCCAGAATAAGAAATGTCCTTAATACAAATCAAATGCATCATATGCTTACAGATTTCATATTCAGACAACAAAAAAAGTGTTTTTTTAGTAAACATTTTTGGATGAATGTTCTAGAAGTAGAATGCATATTTTACTCACTGACTAAACTTCTGCAGTATTACAATGATCAGTTTAATTAAATTGTATTCCCATTTGTTTTCTGTTGTCATTAAACATGTAAAATAGGGTTCATTTCAATTCTGCCAAAGCTAAGCCTGTCAGGCATTTGCAGGATTATTTGGGTCAGCCACTCTTTCAATGAAAAAGCTCAACCTAAGTCAAAAACGCTTGATCTATTACAAAATGATTTGCTGAACAAAAGAGATTTTCCTTTTTTGAAAGAAAAACATGTGAAGTAACAAAAGTGGGTGATGTTCTCTAAAATATCAGGAGAAACATTAATGCAAATCAAAATAAAAGTATGTGTGTGTTATGAAGGCTTACTGTAAATCTTTATAATGATTAATTTTATACAAGAACTGAGGGCAACTTTAACTGTTTCTTAAACTGAACAAAAGCAACAGAACACAACTGATATACAAAAATACCATGCAGCATATTAAATACTTTAAACAGAAAATGTACTGGGATACAAGTATACAAATATACTACTGATAAACAAATAATATATTTAGGTGACAAATGCATAGAATGGGTTGCAAAAGCCAAGTTAAAAATTAAATAATTAATAATTTGTTAATGTCATATAAGTATCAATTAGAATAATTTAGAGTAAATTCACAACATTTGTTAAATCACTAAAGAGAAACTATGCTTTAAAACTATACAGGTAGGGCAAAAAAATTAAGAATAATTAGAAACATAAGGCTGAATGAACAATTTAAAAGGAAGCCTCCTAGGATGACAACATATACCTTACAGATATGGGCCAGAACTGATAAATGATCCATGTACACTTACTTTAATTTTCCATGTTATTTACAAACAAGGAAAGGATTATCACAATTTGAACATTGTACCCAGAAACATCAAAGAATAAAAGTCAAACTACACCTAACTGAACAATTGAAGGTTTGAATCTCATACTATGGCTGAAATAGCTGACCTGGTGTCAGAAATGTTGCCTTTTCTTTCATCTGGCATTCTCCTGTTTCCCATCAATAGCCTCCTCCTCAGGGTGAAATTTTATGCATTCTTTTTTAACCACGAGACTTGAACTGAAAAGAAATTCCTCTAAATCCCTATTTTACTTACGAAATCTCTAGGGGAATGTCACCAAAACAAAGCAATTGAAGACTTTGAGGTCAAAGTGTTTTAAAACCACTAAGCAGACTGCTGGACTGCACAGTTTGAGAGAACCTTATTGAAGAAACTTTTCTAGAAACATAAGATAATGCCGTGTGTCTACATTTTGGCAATGGCCTAGAATGCAATGTAAAGTCATCTTATTGACAGTGCAAAGTGGCAATTAAACAATCAATCAAATGAGAGTCTACAGATATTTTGATGGAAAGGGACTTAAAGTAACAGAATTTCAAGCTTAAATATCGCAACAATAAAGCTCACAATTAAAAAAATACCCTAGATTTCTCCTTCACATGTCTGTTAAAATATCTGTCTTAGTTTGAAAATGTCAAATATTTCAAATGTACAATAATCTGCATAGAAATGTTAAAGTGCTTAATATCCTTATTAACTTTGACAAAATATTTACAAGTACTAACATGAAATAACAAAATTAATATCTTTATTTGCAAATTTCTATAAAATCTTTCCTGAAATGCTGAGAAATAAAGCCTATCCAGGGAACAAAATACTAATGTTGGGACTATATGTAAATTTTGAAGGTGATTTATTATAGGTTTATAAACTGCAGTAATTTAGAGGGATCATATTGTTAACACATGGACTACAGAATAACATTGTTAATATGGGTGAATATGACTGGTATTGGTACATTCTGTGGCATATTACTAAACAGAATTTATCAGTGTAAAACCATGTAGCCAATATAATTTAATAAGATGTTTATTCTGTAGAGAAAATTGTAAATTACAACATAGAGATAAAAAGTGATTGAAACGCATGTCTGCATTTATAACACAAAATACCAGTTGATTCAATGCATTTTACAGTGCATGCCAAAAATGTAATTTTCAAAATATGTAGCATTGTATGCATCATTATCAGTATGTCCAGAATATGCCAAACACACAGATGGAAAGGAGAAAAAAATCCAAGATGAAGCAATAATTAATGAAACAAAATAGCAACATAGAGAAATGCAAAACATAAGAAAGCAATGACATTTTAATGCTTTATTCATCATTGGGCATTTTATTATTATACAATCAAGTAAAAACTGCTCAGTTGAAAAAGACTGCTATAGGTACTGCAAATCTAAGGAGTAAATCTATATACAATTCACTTTCGCACATCCTCTTATTTGATTATCAGAAATTCAGGACTTTTTCCAGCCTTCTCTGCAAGTTTTAAAATAGCCCTTATTCTTTATTTTCAGTTCACATTTGGTGAAGCCTTTAATTGAGGTCATCCAGTTTGTGCTTTTCTTTTTCTGTACTAACCCCTACTCTCTCTTCTGTTCTTTTTCCAGTTTTCTGTGGTGGCGATCTGCGCCACCACCACCTAATCAAAGCACCATGATGTCCCTACATTAATGGATTAAAGGCCAGAAGTCAACATGACCGTCATCATCAAGTCCTTCAATGAGAGCCCTGAATACAATGAGGACTGATCATTTATGTTAGGTAGAATGCCTAGAGGGGGCTGGGTGATCTCATGGACTGGAACCCCTGCAGATTTTATTTTTTCTTCGGCCGACTAGAGTTTTTTTTGTTTTTTATGTCCTCCCTGGCCATCAGACCTTACTTTTATTTTATGTTAATTAGTGTTCTCTTATGTTAATTCTTACTTTGTCTTTTTTTTTTCTTTCTTCATTATGTAAAGCACTTTGAGCTACATTATTCGTATGAAAATGTGCTATATAAATAAAAGTTGTTGTTGTTTTTAAGCTACTGCCACTCAAAGGACCCTTACACTGACATTCAAAACAGCCTAAAGCTTAATTAGCTTGCTTCCTGAGCCAAAATGATTTGATCTCAGGGTATCACAATTGGTTTGCATACACTAGAACATTAGCCATACAAAAGTAATTATGCTACTTAAAGTCTGTCAGGTATAATGAAAGGTGTGACATATGATGTTGAAAAGCTATTTCATTTGTATAAATGCCTTATTCTCAAAACAAGTTAGGTGATGAAAATGACAGATAAAGTGGAACATGAAAAAGTGAATTGGACAGCTAGTCAACCACACCATATTATTTTGAATAATATGCTTTTTCTTTATTATGCCCCTAACCTGCATCTTAAATGACATACAGTGCTAGGTACAAGAGAAATTAGAGATGCTGAAATCACTTATTTTGATCTACTGTATACAATTAACAGGAGGAAGGCACTGTTGCATAGTTGTAAGTTCTGCTACCTAACAGTTCTAGAGTGCTGGGTTCAGATTTTAGTCAAACACTCCCTGTATGGAGTTTATACTTTTTACCTACACACATGTGAGCATTTTCCAGGTACTTTGGTTTCCTTCAGCAATCTAAGGTAGTGAATGTTAGGTTCATGGGCAATTCTAAATTGGTCCATTATGAATCAGTGTGTGTTCATATTTCCTACAATGGGCCAACACCTGGCTAAGTGTTGGCTATTTTCTAAGACTGATGCTGCTAGGACAAGTTTCTGTTCCACATTAATCTGTATTAGAACAAGCAGATTAGTAAAATTAATGAATGAGTGAACTGATGGATTTCAAAATGACATAAAATCACTATTTACCAGTATTAAACAGCTATAATAGAATGGCATGCAGGAGTGATCCTGTCTTAAGTATTCTTCTAACAAATTAAACACAACCTTCCTGTAAATCTTTAAAGGTATCAATTGCATTTGTGAATGCGACAGTAAGATAAAGTGAATGTTAATGAAATAAAGATGTATCTGAAGGGGTGATGCTTGAGCTGTTTTCTTGCCTATTACAGCAATTTAAACTGATATAGTACAAACTGAAGAAAAATAAGTATGTTAATGGTATCTGTCATTAATATGCTCATAAGTAAAATCCATAAACAATAATACAAAATAAAAAGTTACAAAGATGTGATTCTTATAACTACAGTGCAAAAAATCTTTTCTAACACACTTAAATAAATACTGAAAGATCACTTTATTTATATGATCATTTCTGTACAAATTCAAAAATCAAAATCACACACTAAGACACAATTAATAACATACATCCATCCATCCATTATCTAACCCACTATATCCTAACTACAGGGTCACGGGGGTCTGCTGGAGCCAAGCCCAGCCAACACAGGGCATAAGGCAGGAAACAAACCCCGGGCAGGTAGCCAGCCCACTGCAGGGCACACACACACACACTAGGGACAATTTAGAATCGCCAATGCACCTAACCTGCATGTCTTTGGGCTGTAGGAGGAAACTGGAGCACCCGGAGGAAACCCACGCAGGCACTGTAAGAACATGCAAACTCCACGCAGGGAGGACCTGGGAAGCGAACCCAGGTCTCCTTACTGTGAGGCAGCAGCGCTACCCACTGTGCCACCGTGCCACCCCAATTAATAACATTTACACTAAAAATCAGTTATTATTTAGTTTAAAAATAACATTGATACTGCATAGCATGATGTCAAAGTGGTTACTTCAGTTTCTGCATTCTGCCCAATTCTTTCTCTAGGTTTTCTCTGTTATACAAGGATGTGCAGTTAAGTTAAAGAAATGTGCACGACTGTGCTGTAAAAGTCCCTAGTACATTCAGGGCTGATTCCTGCCTTGTTGTAAGATCCAGGCCTAGTCATGTAGCACACTGTGTTATAATATATGCCTTTGGAAAAACAATTAATTTTTACTTAACGGTAACAGTTCCAATACCATTTAAACTATGTATAAATATATGTCCTTCATTCCATAAACCCATTTTTATGTTCTTACTACTTTCCAGTCACAGAGCTACATTTAGGATTTCTGTTGTGTGTCAAATGTGTAAAACAGATTGCTTTCTCTCCCAACTTAACTGCAAATGCTTTTATATCAGTGCTATTTTTATTAAGGTTAAATCAGGCAGAGCATGAGGAACACTAATACATTTCACCTAAAATTACCTCCTCATAAATAACAACAAAACATATACTTCACCACTTGCCACAGACATTTTTAGTCCACAATGCATGTCTGGTTTAACAAATACAGATACAAAGGGCTGTTTAATTCATTTTCTCCAATAAAAAGCAACATGGCAACAGTTGCCAAGGGAATGGAGTAATAACAAGGCATTTATCTTCAAAATGCCACTTCGAGACATCAGTCTCACACTGTTTGCTATGTAAGATAAGCGGAATAATACAAGGTTGCATGAAAACTGAAAAATATAAATACACAAGCTCTTAGTTTTTTAAAAGATTATGTTTTCTTGCCTATTTTACAGATATAGCAAAAACCAACGAATAATAAGTGTGCTATTAATGGTATCTGTCATCAATTGCTCATAAGAAAAATCAATAAATAATAATAAAAAATTAAAAGTAGTAAATGCATAGTTCTTAAATCTTAGGGTTTCTTTGAAGCCTTAGTAATTATTTCTACACAGCTTTAGCAATACTGCTCATACCGTAGTCTTGCAAAAATGTTCATTGTGCTATTAACAAAAATTTCCAGTGAACATGAAACATGTGAAACCTGCTAATTGATTATCAGCATTTATGACTACATGCAGCTGTGAACTGCACTCTTACTGTAAAGTTACAAAACAGTCTATAATTAGCCAGTTTTCAAAATCCTTTATGTATACATACTTGTAGATTGTTCAAAACATACATTAAAAATGTTCACAAAAAAAGAATGTCTTGATAAACAATCATCATGTTTATTTAAGAGGAATAATTCATTCTACACAGTATATATGGACTACTAACTATAAATACATTACAAGCACTGATAATTAGATTTAAGGACTACCTCAAAAAGTAATAAACCTGTTTGTGTTTATGGATGTGTTTAATAATGTTGCCATCAACAAGGAGATAAAAAGAACAAGCAAACTGTTACCAATAAATTCCAATGCCTTCAATATCCTTTAAAGGTGATAAGAATCATAATACATAATTTATAAGTTGTAAATGATTATGAGGCCAGTGGTAGGTTAATACAGTTGGTGAGAGGTTTTTTATTCTTGCATGATTCTTTGTATTTACTACCAGAAAGGCCCCAGTAGCACCACATACAGCAAGGACACACCATCAAAATTCTTTTGTCATTGAAATTTGAAGAGCAGTAATAAAGGGCAAAGTAAAATTAAAAACAAAAACTAAAAAATTAAAAAGTCAACATAGAAGCATGAAATATTCATAAACTGCAGCCACTATTAATGCCTGTTTGAAGCAATATAGTTTAATATAAAGACAATTTTCAGTGCTTTCTTAGTCTAGATGGACAAATTTATATTAGTTTCTTATGAGTCACAATTATTCAGATCACTTTAAAATCACAGCCCAAACAAATTGCACAAAAACATTATAAGTATTTTGACAGCATATGACGAAGATAAAAGAAAGGTGCCAGCAAAACATTAATGTTTTAATGGTTTGGTATTAAAACATACCCTTGTACTTGTTGTATTGCTTACATAAGAAATACATTTTAAAAAGTATAAACTTCCAGTAAACACATATCATAAGCCAGCCATTCAGAAGAATGGCGTATTTAAAAAATTCATTTAAATCAGAATATAGTTGTATTGATTATACAGATTTAAATTGCCCGGTAATATTTTTTAAATGAAAGGACTGCCAATCCCTGCAATGATAGATTTAAGTGCTTCAAACTAGTGAGAATACAGAAATTTTCAAATATTTTTTAGGTTTGCATTAGTCATTACTCACAGCTTAAGTAACTCCTCACAACATAAACAATCTGAGTTCAAATTCCATTCCAGTTGTAGTTTGTATGAAGGTTGCACATGGGTGGCCAGAAATGAGTTGGCCTTACATTTATCCTGCATTACACCTAGTGCTGCTGGAACAGGCTTCAAGTTTCTGTGATTCTGCAATGGCAACTTCAGAAAATGAATGGATGAATTGCCAAGAGGTTGTTAAAGCATTACAGATAGCTTAGGGAATGACAATATTAATACACACAACAGCTATATTTCATTTAGTCCCAGGTCAGTAGCATCTTTTTCTAGTAAAGTGAAAAACATGTGTCAACAATATTTCACAATAAAACACTGAAACATATTTGTGGAATCTATTTCTGTATTTAATCTGAATGTCAGAACTTTCTCCATCGTTATCTTAAAGTCTATGGCTCAGGGATCATACTCCCCAAACATCTAAGGTGTCACATATTTCCTTGACAGGCCTCTCAGATAGAAAGTTAGACAAACTACTAAATGATATAAGTCCTTCGTCATTAACCTGTTCTAAAATGATGCTTGAGATGCTTCTACACAATCAACTACATTGAACAATTAGTATTAATCTTTATAGCTACAGGTGCTGATCATAAAATTAGAATATCATGACAAAGTTGATTTATTTCAGTAATTCCATTCAAAAGGTGAAACTTGTATATTAGATTCATTCATTACACACAGACTGATGCATTTCAAATGTTTATTTTAATTTTTTAATTTTTAATTTTGATGATTATAACTGACAACTAATGAAAGTCCCAAATTCAGTATCTCGGAAAATTAGAATATTGTGAAAAGGTTCAATATTGAAGACACCTGGTGCCACACTCTAATCAGCTAATTAACTCAAAACACCTGCAAAAGCCATTAAATGGTCTCTCAGTCTAGTTCTGTAGGAAACACAATCATGGGGAAGACTGCTGACTTGACAGTTGTCCAAAAGACGACCATTGACACCTTGCACAAGGAGGCCAAGACACAAAAGGTCATTGCTAAAGAGGCTGGCTGTTCACAGAGCTCTGTGTCCAAGCACATTAATAGAGAGGCAAAGGGAAGGACAAGATGTGGTAGAAAAAAGTGTACAAGCAATAGGGATAACCGCACCCTAGAGAGGATTGTGAAACAAAACCCATTCAAAACTGTGGGGGAGATTCACAAAGAGTGGACTGCAGCTGGAGTCAGTGCTTCAAGAACCACCACGCACAGATATATGCAAGACATGGGTTTCAGCTGTCGCATTCCTTGTGTCAAGCCACTCTTGAACAAGAGACAGCGTCAGAAGCGTCTCACCTGGGCTAAAGACAAAAAGGACTGGACTGCTGCTGAGTGGTCCAAAGTTATGTTCTCTGATGAAAGTAAATTTTGCATTTCCTTTGGAAATCAAGGTCCCAGAGTGTGGAGGAAGAGAGGAGAGGCACAGAATCCACGTTGCTTGAGGTCCAGTGTAAAGTTTCCACAGTCAGTGATAGTTTGGGGTGCCATGTCATCTGCTGGTGTTGGTCCATTGTGTTTTCTGAGGTCCAAGGTCAACGCAGCCATCTACCAGGATGTTTTAGAGCACTTCATGCTTCCTGCTGCTGACAAACTTTATGGAGATGCAGATTTCATTTTCCAACAGGACCTGGCACCTTTACACAGTGCCAAAGCTACCAGTACCTGGTTTAAGGACCATGGTATCCCTGTTCTTGATTGGCCAGCAAACTCGCCTGACCTTAACCCCATAGAAATATGCCAGACCCAACAATTCAGAAGAGCTGAAGGCCACTATCAGAGCAACATGGGCTCTCATAACAACTGAGCAGTGCCACAGACTGTTCGACTCCATGCCACGCCGCATTGCTGCAGTAATCCAGGCCAAAGGAGCCCCAACTAAATATTGAGTGCTGTACATGCTCATACTTTTCATGTGCATACCTTTCAGTTGGCCAACATTTCTAAAAATCCTTTTTTTGCATTTGTCTTAATTGATATTCTAATTTTCCGAGATACTGAATTTGGAACTTTCATTACTTATCAGTTATAATCATCAAAATTAAAAGAAATAAACATTTGAAATACATCAGTCTGTGTTTAATGAATTAATCTAATATACAAGTTTCACTTTTTGAATGGAATTACTGAAATAAATCAACTTTGTCATGATATTCTAATTTTATGACCAACACCTGTATAGTACCTTTTGTGTAATGCCTCACACTGATAATTTCATACTATAATGGGGTATAAGGTATTTGTGTATTTCTCCAAACAGGGAGGATTGAAGGAGAAAAAATATATCTTCACAGTGTAGATAACAGATATGCTATGTGCAGTGGGTGACAAAGAGATGTGATAAGAAAATATAGGTTTTGTGAGTTAGAAGTATCCACCATATTACAGAATTTGTAGCTCTGTAACAAAGAGACATTATTGAATATATTTTCAATAAAGTATCTTGGTGTGGGGCAGAAGTTCTATAAATGATTCTGGGACTGAATAAAGCTTTTCATTAAACCTTTTATTATATAAAGGCACTGCAGGTTCTTGTTTGCAGCTATTTCTTTTTTTAAAAGATCTGTAAAAGGCAAGATGGACAGATACAATAAATTATGTTTCCTGCAGAGCATCAGTAAATCTGTCACTATTTACAAACATGCCTGATGTTGAAAATAGTCGACTTTTTAAAAGGCCATTTAAAAAAACGTAACGGTGGAAGCAGCTTAGAGAATGAATGCTCTCTCACACCCTAATGGAGGCAGCAACAATACATTGTGTTGCAGTATTTCTGACAATAACCTTATTGGGGACAAAATAAATGCAAGGCAGAGAATACTAAACCAGAATTTGTTTCTAAATAGCAGCATATTTCCAACAGAAAACTGAAACCACTGTAACTCTCTATAAATATTATTAGCCTCTTGTATAGATGTGAGAAATATGGCAGTGTTAATTAAGAAACCGTTCAAATATACAGTACTTACAAAATTACACTTGATAAATGAGAATCATATTTATCTTTATATCTAAAAAGTAAACAGGGCTGTATCCAACCTCAGCATAATCAATCTGCCAGGAAAAAATTCATTACTATACAGTCTGTCCTCTTATATGTATCAATAATTGCCTGAACTGCTGTAATAAAGAAAATACTCTGTTGTGAAACATAGGTTCAACAACTGAATGTTTTGAAAAGTCAATTTGTTTTCCCAATTATTTTCAAAAAACCTTCCCTTGATACTCATTACCTCATATGCTTTATTTCCACTATTTCACTGAAGAAATGCTTTGGAGATCTATTATCTCTTTATAGCCCACAAACAATGTAATTTTGTTCTTGTTCAATAGCCTTTAATTGTCAATGGGTTATCCATGAAATGTCATTCATAGCTAAAAGGTGAAACTAATTTTCATTTACTATTGGAAGTAAAACTTTTTCTCCAAATGACCAATGAATCTTTAAACACTGAAAATCTGTTTTAAAACTGGCAAAAAAGTGAAAGAAGAGCTGTGATCGTACCATGATTAAATATAAGAATACATTTAAAGAAATTTATACATTTTTATAAACCAATATAGAAGGTTTAAATGTCACAGACAAAAAGATGCATTTGCATTAAATCACCTGACTTCCTAAGTATTTACTGGACTGCTATCAAATAAGTTTCACCAATATACATATAATAATTAAGAGAAAAATCTAAAACTTATAGTAATTACTAGGTTACCAGATCAAAGATATCTTAATACACAGAAGGCAAAAATGCTTAGAATCATGAGCTTACTAACTCAGCATCTGAGCTGCAGATCAATTGATAAAGAATCGGGTAGAAGCAGGCTTGTCAGGTGTAAGAATTCCATCTACGTGAATAAAATGCTTTTGTGCTGTTGGTTTCAGTGATTTCTATTTGGAAGCCATCTTAACATGTTACACAGTCACTTTTGGTTTATTATAACCTGGGTTCGCTTCCCGGGTCCTCCCTGAGTGGAATTTGCATGTTCTTTCTGTGTCTGCGTGGGTTTCCTCCGGGTGCTCCGGTTTCCTCCCACAGTACAAAGACATGCAGGTTAGGTGCATTGGCGATCCTAAATTGTCCCTAGTGTGTGCTTGGTGTGTGGGTGTGCCCTGCGGTGGGCGCCCTGCACGGGGTTTGTTTCCTGCCTTGCTCCCTGTGTTGGCTAGGATTGGCTCCAGGAGACCCTCGTGACCCTGTAGTTAGGATATAGTGGTTTGGATAATTGAAGGATGGATGGATGGATTTAAAAAATAAAAAGCTGATGTATTAGTAAATACAAGTAGATGAATTAGTATGAATAACGTGAACTCTAAATTGAAAATCGTCAATTTTTAAAGCAAAAAAAAACAGAATTAATTGATTTTCTGAAAAATAAATTATGAAAACACCTTCTTTAAACAAAATAAAAAAAAATTAATTTTCTTTTGTTAACAGATCCTCCTGTGCTTCAAAGCTGAAGGTTGTAATACTCAAAGTGATAATATGGAAATAATAATAAATAACTTGAAGTCTTGCTGAGAAATGGAAAATCTTTTTTATAAAATGCAGTATTTGCAACATTTTTAGCTATACAAAACTTCTTTATGACTGTACAAAGAACATTATTAGAAGTGCTAAAATAGGCTGTTTATTGTTTCTGAGGAAAGACTCTCATTTGTGCAGGTAAAAGTCCTAAGTTCTAAATATAGATGCTGCTCTAGCGTATTGGGTAGTAAAGGTACCTCACAGCTCTTCCACTGATTCATAATGTTAGTGCTATTTTCATACATGGTCTGTTTATAGTCATGTGGGCTTATTATGGTATTCTTCCTCAGCCCAAAGACTGTTAGCTAGACTGACTGTCTCTAAATATGATTAAGAGTAAATGTGTGAGTGTGTCCTGAAATAAGAAACTGATCAAGTTCAGCCGTATGTGGTCCTGGAAGATGAGACTCAAAAAATGATGAGATGAATTTTACAAATTGCAGTAAACACTGACTGACCACAAACATTTCAGTTTCAAATTGCTTCATTACCTAACTGTCACTTACAACTACTTGATAAAATATGGAAACCTTAATATTTTAACACTGAAGCTAGTGTATGTCAGGTTTGTACTGGAACTCCATCCCTAGCTTTAGGGCTCAATGGCTTTTATTTTTTTCTGTATTTTATTTGGTAATAGGCTACTACTTAAGAGAGTAGCTAGAATGAAAACTTGATCCCTCCAGGGTCTCCATTTGCCATGGCTGTTTTAAAAATTATTACTAGTGCTTACAGAGCTGGTTTGGCAAGGTTTTGATTTTTACTTATACTTTGAGGCCTTCTTAGAATTTCAGGACTTACTGTTGTTTTGCCAAGTCTGCTGAGGTCACACATGATTCTCAAAAAAGACTTCACGTCTGTGGACAACCCATTAAAATTTGTGTAGTGAATAACAGGGGAATGAATCCTCTGCTGCAAAAGTTATACCCACAGGGCTTATTCTTAAAACACCTACCCTCAATTTCTCCAGGCCATATGTTTTAAAATGCCACCAGAGTTTCAGGGGGAGAGCAAAAGATACTGAACAAAAGACCTGATTCTGAGAGAAAATAAAAAGATGAAATTGCTGCTATCCATTCAGGGCAGCACAAGATAACTGAAGCTTAATAATTAATTTGCACATTGTTATAAAGACTGTGACAGTTTGAGAAGTGCCTGTCTGCTATGATACCTTTCTTTCATTTCAACTATTGCATTGATTTATGACATAGATAAGTATTGTGGTCTATGAATATACAATGTGTTAAAACGCTGCAGCTTTTTTGTCATGGCATGTTTGCATTTCCAATTACACAGAAATGTTACATTTCTTTAGTTATTCATTTAGACGTGCAGTCAGAAAGTGGATGTTATGCAGCCCTATCTATACATCTAATGGTGCTGTTAGGCAGATTTGTTGAATCAGGTGTTTTGAGTACTGAAATCTACATCTCCTGTGGTTCTTCATTATCAGCTCTCTTAACAGCTGTCTTTTTGACAGGTTTGTGACACATTGTTTACTTTAAATGCTTATTTTGTAGTTCACATTTTCATGAATATAGCTGCCTGTTTTTTCAAGCTTACATCTACTTCTATGCTGTTGACATAATGCTGAACAACAAACAACACACACAGCACCTACGACAACATATGGCTCACGTTTACCATTCATTTATTACTGTCATTGAATGCCAGTGTATAATCTGATGCTATAGAAATGTTTTTCCCTTGCATCAGGTTTTGTTTATTTTTAAAACAGGTTACGTTTATTTTTAAAATGTACAGTATGCTCTCTGTACATGCAACACACATTTCTATGTCTAATAGGGTTTTTTAGGAGACCTTTCAACTTTAGATGGTTTATCATAAACAGAAGCTTGCTCTGTGTCAGACCAGGTTAACAAGAGCACCTCTGATCTTTGCAGTTCAAAATCAGCACCCCATACTTTAAACACCGCCTTCATGAGCTGTTGGATTAGTTTAGAAATGTGACACTCAGTGAGCCATCAAACTGTTTCCACCCAGTTTTAAGAAAAATCCATTTATAGTTGTCTCCAGACATATATATTATAGGTCTGGTGTCAGTGTGACAATGTTTGCCTAGTTAGGCATATATTGTCCATTCCTTTAGGTTTAGTGTGTTTCCATTTGTTTTAATTATTTCTTTCCATGCTGTTTTACTTTGGATTTATTTTATTGTATGCTCTCAAATTTCAAATTAAATAATTCATTTAATAAATTATACTATAATTATTTAACTAATCGAACCCATGTGCTTTATTATTTGTTTCATGGTGTTTTCCTTTTGCAATGTTTTCTAAATATAACAGTGTTAACATGCTTCATTTAGAATTCAAGAGCTGCTCTTGCCCCAGCTAACACTGAACATATGATTCTAGCTAACTCTCCATATAAATAAGAAAGCTGCAAACTGCATTGCAATTTGAAAACATTTCCTTTTAGAATGCCTTCTGTAAGCAGAATACAGCTACTTAAGAAAGAAGATGTAACAAATATGACTAATGAGTATGTCATTTTCAGATCAGATTTTAGTTGCTACATGTGTCATTTATATTTGACTCTGCTCATTTACAACTCAGTTTTGACCTTTAGAATTGACTTTGAACAATTACACGTGACTTTTAATATCTACATATTATTATGAATTTTAAGGCACCACATATAGCATATACATTGATTTGTATTTTCTGTCAAATTATATTTAGTTATGTACAGTGTTTTTGATACATTCTTGTATTCAGTAGAGATGTGTTGTATTTTGGTTGTACACACAAATAAAACTTTCACTATACTCTGTGCATGTCACAATACAATCACTACTACTACTACACTTGATACTTGCTGTTAATATAGGACATGCACCACACAAGCTAATATTTCCCTCTTAAGTAAGACATCTGCCATATGTGCTAGATAACTGACACACTAGGTTGACATTTGTAGTACAAGTTGAATATTTTTCATTTAATTTTAATATTTCACAAATCTCTGTCTCTCCATCCTGAACCATCACCTTGCTGTGGTGGTGTGGTTTCTGTAACTTAGGGATGCTCAGAGCAAGGTCATCTGATGCTTTGTGTTCCTGGTAGGGTCTACCTTAGCAAACAAGTCTGAGCTGCCAGATCACTCAAAAATATTTTACAATGACACTTGTGACAGTAAAAACTTAAAAAATGGTGTACCCTGCCCAAGACTGGTTTACCTGGACATACTCCTGCAGCCAGTCCTAGTATGGCATTTGCCTGTAAGTGCCCGGTGGCTAGGCAACCCACATTACCTGGATGAGCTCAGCCTACCTGCAAGACAAAAGGTGAGGATTGGGTGCAAAATCAGTTTTGTGGCAGGCCTAGGCAGGAAAGATGTGGACAGTCTAGACAGTGGCAATGAAGATCAGGATTGTGAACTTGGAACAACCAGGGATGGTTCCTCTTCTATACTGGATATATGGATATACCTGGAAGGGCATGATTGGGAGGAATGGATAGCTGGATCTGAACCAGAAAGATGATATGTTAATGGATTTTTGTGTCGGGCATGGACTGTCCATAAAAAATACCATGTTCAAACAAAAGGAGACTCATATACAGTGGTGCTTGAAAGTTTGTGAACCCTTTAGAATTTTCTATATTTCTGCATAATTATAACCTAAAACATTGATCACACTCCCACACACCCTCCAGAAACTGTGTCTAATAGAAGAGCCATTCTATTTTGTTCCTACTTTATCTTAGGCTTACTCATTAGATGTAGTATCCCCATAAGACCCTGGCACAGCCTTACCTGGGAGGCTGTGGAAGGTGATCTCTCTGTAGCTGGAACACATCTATTGGTCACCTTTCTTAAATATGGGGACAACCACACCAGTCTGCAAGTCCAAGGATATTTTTGCCACCTACCATGCAATACTACTATCACAACAATTTCCAGTGCTTTCAACATCCAGTCAGATCTCATCCACCCCAGTAGCCTTATCACCATTGAGCCCTAGGACCACTAAAGTAAATGTAGCAGCAGTCATGGGACCCACTCCCCACCCACATGATGGGTCCAGTGCTGCCTCCTAATATAAGGGCATGTCAGTTGAGTTAAGGAATTCCTCAAAATGTACCTTCCACTGCTCAACAATTTCTCCAGAAGTGGTCAGCACCACTACATTCTTGTTTAACACAATCTGGGCAAGGTTATTCCTTCCCTTTCTGAGGTTTCGAACAGATTGCCAGAGCAGCTTGCCAGAACTACACAGTATTACACTTTTGATATAAAAAGGATATTTACCATTTACGTTGTACAGCACAAAACACAAACACACATTACAAACTGAATCCCATAAACTCTTTGCTTAACTGGACTCCTTGTTTATTTGTTTTACATGTTTATTAAAAAAAACAGGCTTGTCCTAAAATTGAGACAACTGCATGATTTTAAGCATAACACTTTTTTCCAAAAAAGCACTGAATTACTTGTATGCAGACAAAAGTGTGAATGACAAAGTAATACTTGATCCAATCTTTAAAGCAAAAAATTTATAAGATGAATTCCAAATGTCATGTTTTAATTTGACCTTGTCCCTTGCTCGTCCTTTTTCCCTTTTCGCTGTGTACCTATTACTTTCTCCCATTTACTGTAGTTTGTAGCCTAAAAGTATAAGAACTCTATTAGATCTCAATTATTCAGTGTTATTAGTTCTTTAATTTGGTATTGTTTCCTTCTTTCAGGATTTAGAGTGTACATATTCTAAATAAACAATTTATGGTTCTTCCTTTAACGTCTGTCTAAGGGTTATTGTATGTAGGACTTTGTTAGGGATTTTATGTTAGTTAAGTGATTTCATAAGAATTACAAAAGTTCTTGGTTTATTCAATCTTCATAGTACTTTTTGTTACTTTATTAAAGATATTATTGTTTCTTTTTTCTAGTTAACTATTTCATCTTTCCCTTGCTCTCTATTTTGGTTTGTCCTTGCAAATTATTGTTACCTATTTATCTGTGGTGTAAGTTTTGGGGAAGGCATTGTGGTATTCCCTATGCTGAGTCCCTTCATGTTATCATTTTTTATAGCACTGGTTATGTTTTTTTGTATTATTTGCCAAAAATAAAAATGAAGTTTTAACTGAGCGCTTTACTAAAAAAAATAAAAAATTGAAAAAAAGCATGTGATAGAATTTTCGTTTAATGACATTTAAAATATGACAGCATTCTATTGAGTTCTGGCTTTTTTACCAGTAAATGTCAACAGAAATCAAAGCATATTCAGTAGACTGTTTAGTCATTGATTAATACAGGCAAATAAACCATGGATTTATTTTTTTCAAGCTGACATTCAGAGGTGGTCACTTTAATGTGCAGTACTTATCAAACCATGAGCCCTGTTGTCATGGCAACTCCACAAAGCTTGGTTTCAATGGGGGAGATATGTCAAAGAGCGTAACACTTTTGTCTAAAAGCAAATTGATACAAAGTAAAGGTTTTATTTTGCCAGTACTTATTATTGTGTTGTAAATAAATTACACATCAGATTTAGAAGCTAGTAGATTTTATATGTGTATTTTCCAACTAAACAGTACCTGACATAATATATGTTCACCTGAGCACTGTGCAATATAGAAAAAATACTAAATAAATAAACCAACAACTATGTTTATGTGGTCAGTTACAGCAGGCAATGGCTTAGAATTACATTTGGAATGAATACTTGCTAGTCACTAGAAGTAGTATACTGACAAACAGGAATTTAACAAGATATTGAGGTGTAAAAATAATATTTATAAACAATGCCATTCACCATTACCATTTAATTTCTAATTCTTACTTCACTATTAAATAGAAAATAATTCAGCAATGTGCATAAATGTCAGCACAATGATATTGAAAGCAGACTGTCAGATGTTAAAATTTATTCTAAGACACTAGGAGTAATAACTAGTAGTAATGACCCATTCTAGTAATCATTAAATATAAAGAGTTAATGCAGCTGTCTTATTTATATGAAAATATCCCCTTTTCACACTGGGGGAGATCAAAAGAATGAAATGGCCCTTTTGCTGTCAGAAAAAACACCTATGTTTGATAATCAGAAAATCTATCACATACAAATGCTGTGTATAAGGAGTGAGTCGGATCTCTTGGTCATGGGTAAGAAAGGGTTAAAATCAGAAAATCAAATTATGCATCTTAGATCTTTTTGAGGAGGAGCATAGCAGAAAAATAAAAAGCCTCAAACAGAATTTTTGTTTCTAGGCAAGATTAAGATTAAAGGGTACAGTATAAAGATTCCTCCTGATTGACTGATCAGGAATAGACAAAAGATTTAAATACTAAAGAGTTCTCAGCTTCTTATAATGTTAGACATTGCTGGAAAGCATTTCTTCACACAGAGAACTGTACATACAGTACAAGCTACCAGGATAAGCACTTCAATATAGTTGTGTGGGAATTTTCAGATTTCAGCTGAACATTAAGTCATTGGACATTCACAAGCTATGGTATGCATTATATTCAATGTTTTGATTCTTGCTTATATCCCTTTTGCTGCTGTGATATGCTCTGGCTCTCTGCAACCCTTTAAAGGAAAAAGCTGTTGAAAGAAAAGATTAAGGTCTGTATATGAACATGCAACTAACAGGTTTATACAAATTCTAGAACTATTTTGGGGACACTGCAGAAAAATTTGAATGATTACCTATATAAGCATATGTTTTTTTTCTCTAGCTAATAAAGATCCCTGTGCTCTACAAAGATTTTTGATATAATTTCTTAAACACCTGAAAAGTGGTACTTAATACTTTATTAGCAGAGAATGCAGAGGTGCAGTAGCATAATTGTTCAAAGCTTTAAAAAAAACAAATGGGAATTCCTAGAATAGTTGAGGGTCAAAGCTAACACCATGTAGTCTAAATCCCACTTACAAGGTTATACTAGAAGGAACAGCAGACCATATCAGGGGAATTCCATTTAGTCATGCCTCAAAACAAGCTTTATCACTTTCCCTTTTCAGTCAGGATTTTACTTTTTTAATGATTTCTAAAGACTGACTAACAACAGTTCATTTATCTAATAAGAGAATGTACAATACAGTATGTATACCAGAACAATGCTAAAATGTAACTCATCCCCGCAGTAATGCTAAGCACAATGTGTTGTGCTCAGTGCATTCCTGATAATTAAATGTTTTCTTTATTTGTTCTTTCAAACTACTGTTAACTTCCTTTAAGGGAGAAAGTGGCACTGGACTTTTCTTACCACTTTAATGGCTTGTGCTGCCTAGTGTATAGTGGGAAAAATTCAAACCGTATGTTCAAAGGCGCAATTAAAAAAACGAAAAGTACTCTGACAGCAATAAGGAGCTTTAGCCTTCAAGTATCATTACTAAGCAAGAAAATTCAGGTGAAACATATATACACATTCCCCCAAGATTAAAACAAAACACTGCAAGACCAATACAGCAGCACCAGGCACAAAGGCAATTTGGCATACTACAAAAAGCTTTTTTTCCAGATTAGAACATTTTATTGAGCATATGATGGAAAACAGAGCATGGAACAACTGCAAAGAAATACTGTAGTTGGCGATTATTATAAACAGTTTATAAATAAGTTAAATTACTAAGGAACGTTTATTACTTATTTTACACAATATCTGGTGGGGCTATGCCACTCTACCCTTAATGCAGAAATGCCATGGGTAAACTCTAGGAAACAGATTGAGATTCATCAACATAACTTTTTTTACATGTGTACCTCAACACTAATTAGGAAGAACATTTTTAAAATCACTCATTATTTGAGCAGGTTATTTCAGGGTACTCTAATATCTTCCTACATCCAATATATACGCTAATTAGATTAATTAACAAATCTAAATTTGTCTATGAGTAAGTGTGATTGCATGAATGACTAAGTCATACAATGGACTTTCATAATACAGTATGTCAGGTTCTGTATTTCCTTTTACTCAATGCTGCCATGCTATGATCTGGCTCTACACGACCCCTGTAATTAGAAAAGGTTAATTGGATTAATGGATTAATTTCTTAAATTAACTCTATAATCATTTACACAGAAGTATTAATTGTATAATTAACATTCTTAAAAGAAAATAACACTATATTAGACAGTACCCTATATTTCATGTATTTAATGCCATTTTAGTTTTTACTGCAAAGTAAAAAGTGGTCATCCTGAAAAGAGACTGAACACAGCACGCATCTGCTGCTAAAGCAGATAAATACTAATCTTCATACACAAACTTTTGCAAAAATGTAAATGACACAAATATATCAGGAAATAAACCTTGCCTCAACAAAACCTGTGTCATATTTGCTTACAAATGAGTTCTAGTAACTGTCACATTTCAAATGCTGACAAAAGTCTGTAAGAAGATTCTAGCAACTTTATAGTATAACTATTTGCTCAACTGCCAAAAATAAAACTTGTTACTGGCATATTGTGTGGTAAAAAAGGCATTTTTTATTAAGTTCTTCTACCCAATGCGTATACAGTAGATAAAAACATATTTAAAAAGTAATTTAAACTGGTCTGTCTGTCTCATTTCTAGAGTAAACCAGGAGATGCGAGCAAATGGCAAAACCAAAGAAAATAAAAACAAAGCAACCTGAAACCCAGACAAAAATCAAGGTCAAATAACAGGCAATAAGTCAAAAACCAGGCAAGACAAGAAACTTAATCACACAAGAAGTCATAATATAAGGTAAGGTTTTATCCGCATATTGGATAAGACTCCATACAAAAGGCTTTTACTTTTATTCAAGATCATGATCCCAGAGACCTTCCCCATAGAAATGTGGGTTATGACTCTGACAGCAGTTCACAAAATGGCTTCATAACAAGAAATGGCTATAAAATCTCAAATTTCAACCTAAAACATGACAGGCTGTTAATGGAAAATTATCACAACAGGTAACTGTCAATGACATTAATTTGATTCATGAAACAGCAATAACCCCAACAGAGTCAAGCTGTGTCCCTCCAGAGCTCCAGTCCATTGAGGAAGTTTTCGCTTTGCATTATATATCAGTGATTGTACACCGTACGCCTGGTTACACTGTGGTTAAGGTTAGGGTTATGGGGGGAGTTTTCTGATTCAAGTCAAGAAACCAATTGACAAAAACGTATAATCCAATTAGCATTCCAGCAGAACTCCTAATTCATGGAGGTCTGCACACCCCAACGGCCCCCTGCCCACATCAGTCCTCAGATCACGGGGTCCCACGCACTGTGTGATCTGAGTAGCGGAAGGGGCAACTCTTGACAAGTTGTAACAAAACTTTACAGCAGCTTAGTCAAAAATATGATAAGCTACTTGAAGATGATCCTCCAATACATGTGACACCTTAGACCAGGAAAATACACAACTTCATTATTGTAAGATAAGTTACGGAAATGTATCTCTTCTAGTATAAACACATTATTAAGGCTCTAGATAGTACTGTCTACCTGCTGGCAAGCTATGTCAGGTGGCAAGTTATTATCCTGGCAACCTGGCTATTTAAATTTTGGAGCTGGGAATCAGGGCCAAAGACTATCAATTAAGTGTCACTAATCAGTGTAGCTACATGTTTTCTTTTTCCTAGGGGAAAAAATAAATAACTCCTCTGCCAATAACAGAGTTTAAGTCAGAAGTTGAAATAAAACTGTCTAGCTGGAGAGTGACAGGCCTGAAAGAGAAATTAAAAAATGCTAGAGAAAGAGATAAGAACTTTGGGAGTGTCAGGGAAAGAATGTAATCTACCAGGTACAGAAAAGAAGAAACCAGCACCTGTTAATAAAACCATTCAAGATCAGACTTGTGTTTATACTTACAACTTATAACAAATATAGTCATGTTAGGTCTCACATAAGGAAAACAATACACATAAAACAATGTGTACATAACTATTTTATTTTCCTGAAGAAAAACCCACTTCATCATGCCCAGATATTATAAAATGACATTTCCACTGTAATGCTGCTGATGTCTTGTTTTATATGCCATGTTTGAAAGAGAACTGAAGATTACAAAATAGCAGATTTAGGAAATTATATTTTCTTACGTTTTACCAGTTATGGTTTGAGAACCTCCTTAAATACAACTTATTTTGTTTTTCCTAAAATGAAAATAGAACTATCCATAAAAGTGCTTCCAGTCTTCTTAAATAACATCATGACATAACCAATTAAATAATTTTTAGATGCCTCACTTATAAACTGTTTTATACATTATAAACATATATTACATAGCTGATTTTTGAAAATTACAAACAATTTATGTTATTATGAAATAATGTTTATGTTGTGACTTGTACCATTCTGACATTAACTAAAATTAGCAATTCCATATTAGTGAGAATAAAAAAATCCTAAATTCTACAAATTATCAAAACCCAGAAATATTTAGAGTAAAAATTTCTTATAGGGCACTAATTACAAATTTAAACAATAAAAATACCATGTGTATTGCACTCTCTGGAAATATTTAAACTCTTCAGCAGCTGTTACCAAGATTCTGTCACAATACTTGCCTTATAGGCACCTTCAAAAGCTGTTTTTATCTTAGATGAGTTCTTTCGCTTTTTTGAGTCCTAGCAGCAAGTATGTTCAAAGAGATACACCCTTTTTTCAAATACATAGATATGATACATTGTTCATTGCCAGTAGCAGAATGTCACATTTTATTTTTCATTGATGTATTATAAAATGACATAGCCGTATCTGTTAAAAATTCATAAAAAGTTTCATATCACTGACATGTTACCCTACTCACAGGTACAATATAGCCAGTTCAGTTGTGTTGAAGATGTGAAATGAGTTTCAGATGTAAAAATCAGCAAATATTAAATATCAGAAAAAAGACAACCATGACAGTGATAGCCCTTCTTTGTCCTACTTCAGAGATCAATCTCAAAACTATTAACTCTTATTTTCATGTATAAGATTGTATATGCAGCAACAGCATAACAAGTCAAGGGCACTCCATGTATTAAGGGATCTAAACATATCCCTTTCCCTTTCTAGTCAGCATTGGCATTAATTTTAAAAAGCTTTTTTATATAGAGATACAGTGTTTAACTAATAATATAATGTAATATATGTATATCATAGTAATGATAGGGTGGTTCAATGTTAGCATCCTGGTCTCAAATCTTCTGCACAGTTGCTGTCTGCAAGGATACTCTATTTTCACATCAATAAAAATGTACAAGTTAGGTTACTTGGTGATTTTAATTTATCTGCTATGGCAACTCCTAACGGGAGCAGCCGAAAGAAGAAGAAGAAGAAGGGTGTGTGTGTGTGTGTGTGTGTGTGTGTGTGTGAAGGTGTGTGTGTGTGAGAGAGAGCATGAGTTGACCCACTGGAACTGGCGTCCTATTCTGACCTAGTTTCTGCCCTATGACCGATGCTGCCTCAAAAAATACCATGATACTAGTAATACATTTTCAAGTGCTTACTGATATTATCAAACAAAATCAAACATTTTAAACTTACCTCCTCCAGAGCCCAGAGTGAATCTACCAATGGTTTGATCTTCTTTTCATTATACAGGGAAATTAGTTTGTCGACCACTGTCTTTATAAGATTGCTTCTGCCTTGTTTGAAAAGAAGGTTTAGCAGTGAAAATCCAGCAATCACTTTATTCTCCTCATAGAGTTTTATAGGGTTCACTTTCTCCACCTGCCACCACTGCAAGAAATTAGCAGAATGAAAACAAAGAATATTTTTCAATTATAAAACATCATTATGAACATGCAAAGCAAAACAACATGTTTAGTTTCTTAGCTATTGCACTAGCTTGTGTGAAATATTGGATAAAGATCATTTTAGTTAAAAAGCTCAGTATATCAAATAGCACATGAGCATTAAAGAATTTAAGAGAGAGATATTGAACAGCCATTTCTTTTTTTAGCATACATTATAAGGAAACTAACATGGAACACCATACATTACATGCCCATATCATCATATATTAAATATAGCTAGAAGGCTGTATCAGGTGTTTTCACATATCAGCCTTTTAGAAAATACATACATTGAAGCATGCTTTGAAAGAATGTGAAATCAGCAAAGAAGAAACAATGCATTAGATGTGCTACTTGCAACTGTCTAAAAGTGATAGCCTTTTAAAGTACATAAATTATATGGTTATGTCACAAGAATACCTGAGATGTACTGCATCTTGTTTGAATTCCACAATCCTGTGAGAATTTAACTACATACAAAGATGACAGAATATATATCATGGTAAAAAAAATCTATTTTAAAGTGCATAAGCAGTGAACTGATACATTCCACTCTATGCCTGCCATTATTATTGTTATTTCTGCATGGGTTTTCTAGAACCCCCAGGTTATACATCCAGTATCAATTCAGAATGTTTGTATGAAAAGAAAATAATTAGAATCAATTAAAATTTTAAATGGGAACATTAACATTTTTTAAGAATTAACTTCTAAGAAGCAAAAAATAACAATTATAGTGAAAAGCTTTTGATGTTGTTTTGGATGAATTTCTAAATACACTAGAAATTCATAATATTCACAAGCATTGTATATTCCATAAATCTTACATATAACACTTGTCTTTAAAATATTAAGTCACAAATTTCTTCAGAATACAGAAAGTAGCCTTTGCTCTAGAAATATTTTTTATTAGTGTATGGTACTGGCTGTAGCCCCACCCTCATAAAAAAGTGGCACAGATAAATAAATAAATAAATAATGTAAGTAATACCCTGCAACAAAAAAGCAATCCATACAAATTTTAGTTGAATACCATTCATAAAATGCATATCCACAAGAAATGTATACATTTTTTTTAACTGAACCACATTTTCAAACTGTTAAAATTAATAAGAGGTCAAAAAACTTGTTATTTGCTTTGCACTATAAGAGGAGTTACTGAAGGCAAGTAAGATTTGCAGGAATGCATTTGCTTTGGGATGAGGCGGGAATCATGTTATTGCCTAAAAACACTGTGATTTACATCTTGAAATAATTCACAAGGAGTTTTAGATGGAAGGCATGTCACTAAAGAAAGCTGTTATAGTTGTTTTATTATTTTTCATGTATTTTCCTTGGACTTTTCAAAATCTCTTTATGTAGAATTATAGAATATATAGAATCTATTTCTGATATTTGTTTTTTGTTTTAGGTAAATTTTCATACTGTTAAAAATGTATCTAATTCTCCTGCAACACCATTTTCTTTTGACTTGGGTGCTGACATTTTGAAACATTTTTGTTGATGATTGTTATTCTGTTGTTACACAAGGTCATTTAGAAGTGTGCAGTGTGTGAAATTACCGGGTCAAGGGTATAAAGGTCAGAATCATACATTTCTATTCCTTCCTTTCTTACTACATTTCATTTCCCAATCTTTTATTTAAAAATAATTTTGTCTGTACCTTCAGGTCGCAGAAAAAAATTAATTGAAGTGCCTGACTAATTATAAGATTGTTTCTGAGTTTTCACACTGATACCAAATTACAAACTGTGTCAAGACAAAAGTCACTTTGGCAGACAGTCAATATAAAGAACACTGGAACAAGTATAGGAATACGTGTGAAAGGTAACAAATATCATAAATCAGTGTACCCCAACTTCAAAAATCCAGTGATTAAGAAATTGAATCAATTTGCCCAATTACAAATGCCAGTTATCATTATTTTTTCAGCCCTATAGTTTTAATTTTTATTTGTAACAACTTTTAAAATCATAATAAATCAACATTAATGCTCATGATATACAAAGGAGATATTGCTGGGTCAGTTAGCATGTTCATGCTTGATATTTTAATCAAAATTTATTTATTGATTTTACTTTCCACTATTGGACTTGGTCAATCCCCCAAGTTTAAAAAGTCTAACAATTCGTATTCTTTAACCATATTTTTACCCAAATCCCTCTTGCATTTTTATACATTGATTTTTGTTTAAATAAAAAAATAATTCAAAAGCAGAGAATCTTACCAATCTTTTTTTCTCTTAAATTCTGATGCTTTGATTATGACAGACACATAAACTTTTAAATAGCAGCTGTATTTATTTTGCAGATTAGCATACCACCAACTCAGTATGCTAAAAAAGGCTTTTGGTAGCACGCACACACATGCACTGAGAGAGAGAACTCTGTGTGGTTGGAGGTATGGTTCCTGAGCCAGGGCAAAAACTACCTGCTGTGAGCAAATGAATGCTACTTCCCGGAAACAGATATTATTGTGGTGTGAAATTTTGCATATAAGTTGATAAATATTTTGTATTTCTTTATTTGTACGGTTAAGTACCCACACCCCTTGTTAGGACTGAGTCTCTTTGTAATTTTACGACAGGGTTGGGGGAAGTGCATCAAACCAATTTGGCAAGTGCTTCTCTGCAGGACTCTCTCAGTCAACCCCCACAGGAAAGCCAGACTGCCTAGCTGGCAAACATCACCTCAACAAATGGTTTGGGGGGCAGCTGTGAAAGTAGTCTGTGCCCCATTGGTGTGAAGTATGGCTGTTTGGAATTGGCTTGTATCAGAAGCCTTTAAGCACCATGACACCCTATTGGCTGTATGATCTGGACAGAGAATCTAAAAATTTGCTTGCTTTACCCCTCCCTAGCTTTCTCTTTTGCCAACTGATGAAGGAGCATCTCACACACCATGAACTGAAAAGTACAATACAATGAAGAACACAGCTCGGCAGCCACATTGATACAGGCATGCGGCCTGTTCTGAAGAAAGCTCACCAAAAAGGATGCCTTAACTAGAGACATATAAAGTAACTAACAACTCTATGTGCTGCCAGAAACAACACATCAGCATTTATCAGGTTGAATGGTTGCCAATATTCAAATGTACTTTGCTTATCTATACTAATAAAAGGCAAAGCCCTCACTGACTGACTGACTGACAGACTGACTGACTCACTCACTTACTCACTCATCACTAATTCTCCAAGTTCCCGTGTAGGTAGAAGGCTGAAATTTGGCAGGCTCATTCCTTACAGCTTCCTTACAAAAGTTGGGCAGGTTTCATTTCGAAATTCTACGCGTAATGGTCATAACTGGAGGTTATTTTTCTCCATATAATGTAATTGAGTTGAGCTGGATGGCCGTGGGGGCGGAGTTTCGTGTGACATCATCACGCCTCCTACGTAAGTACGTAGAGAACAAGGAAGACCTACAAACAGCGCTGAGCAAAAAACGCCTTTCACAATTGAGAAGGCAGAAAAAGATTATGAAGCAAGTGATGCATACAAGCGTATACATGAATACAAGCATATTCATAAGTACAGCTACTGCGGAAACAAAGCACGGCGTGAACCGTAAGTTTATATTAAGTTTATAGACACACTCCCGCTGCCGTTTGTCATGCCTACGGCAAATGACAGTTTTCGCGAGATGCAAGTTTACTGAGAAGACACGAGGTATAAACAAGACTTTGGATCACTTTGTAACGAAGTTAAAATTGCTGTAGCAAGAAACTGAACAAAACGTTAATATTTTACTTTTAATAACTTATAGACTACATTTTATTTTTTTCCCTTGCACTCAGTGAGAGAGCCCAATGCATATTCATAAGTACAGCTACTGCGGAAACAAATCACGGCGTGAACCGTAAGTTTACATTAAGTTTATAGACACACTCCCACTGCCGTTTGTCATGCCTACGGCAAATGACGGTTTTCGCGAGATACAAGTTTACTGAGAAGACACGAGGTATAAACGACATTTTGGATCACTTTGTAACGGAGTTAAAATTGCTGTAGCAAGAAACTTTTAAGTGCCGGGTCTTAGCTAACATTACATAAACACATCCTCCAAATACGAACCTAATTGCAAGAAATAATGATGATCAAATTCTTGATGACAGCAACACTCATAACGGTCACAAAACTATTACTTTAATAATCATGTTACGTTATTTTTAAAATATTTCCTTTTCTTAGCACAAGCACAGCTGAGAAGCTTCGATGCATGTACTCCATAACGCGTTAAAAAAATAACGCATTTAATCACTCTCTCAATTCCAAGCAAAGGGGAACTTTTGTCAGTGCATGATTTCCTGTTGCATCGATTACATTCATGCACACATCACAGCTACAAAAATGTAAGAGTCGAAAGAAAGCGCGTTGCTGGGACTAATCGGAGGCAAATTTCATTTGAAAAGACTATTCGCCATCAATGATTGTTTTGGTAAAGCCATACTCAGTGTATTCATTAGATGAACGGTAAAAAAGTAAGAGCGAGGAGAGGGTGACTTATTGAAACCACAAATAGCACGCGGGCTCGATGCGTCGGTGCGCGTCAACTCGATCTGAATTGGGCATTCAAATTCGAAAAAATATATCTTTTCAAGTTGTATTTAGTCCATATGTGTCAAACTCAAGGCCTGCGGGCCACATACGGCCCGGCGTGTAATTATATCCGGCCCGCAAGATCATTTTATATATTATTGGTATTAATGGTCCGGGGATATGAAACGCTGGTAACACAATAGACTACAGATCCCATAATGCAGCGATTCAGCTGTCTTGCCGAACACTTACCGCGTTAATCAAGTCTAGCTTATGATGCTGCAAGTTATTGCGAAGCTAGCCCACACGATGCTGAAGAGAAAAGTTGATTCTGAAAATAGAGCCTTTAAAAACCGATGGGAGGCTGAGTATATGTTTACTGACATTGCCGGTAAACCCGTGTGTCTCTTTTGTGGAGCTAATGTGGCTGTAATTACAGAATTTAATGTAAGACGGCACTATGAGACAAAACATCAGGATAACCTGAAAGACCTGAATGTAATGCAGAAGATACAGAAAGCAGAAGAGTTAAAGAAGAATCTGACACTTCAGCAGACGTTTTTACCTGTGCAAAATCACAAAGTGATTTCAAGTGAAGCTGCTTTTATGGGAGACACAAATGCACCAGTGCAACTTACCCCACTTTCCCTGTTGCCAAGTAATGTTGAACCAAGTCGACACTACAGTGTTCCCAAATACGCACTTTGCTGATAAACTGAGCACACTGAGTTCGCACGGCGCTTTGGTGACTTTGAAGAACAAAAAAATAATTTTGAGTTGTTTCGCAACCCATTTGCCGACGATGTGGAAACTGCACCCGTGCAGATTCAGATGGAGGTGATTGAGCTGCAGTGTAATGGCACACTGAAGGCAAAGTACGATACTGCAGGGCCCGCACAGTTTATTCACTCCATTCCCGCACAAATGCTCCAGCTCCGTCTACATCCGGCTCGAACCTTGTGCATGTTTGGTAGCACATATCTGTGTGAGAAGCTCTTCTCAGTGATGAAGACTAACAAAACAGCACACAGGAGTTGCCTCACTGATGAGCACCTGCAGTCCATCCTGAGAATCTCCACAACACAGAACCTCACACCAAACATAAACGAACTTGTTGCCAAAAAAAGATGCCAGGCGTCCAGCTCTGATAAAATGACATATGAGCAAAGACAACTGAATGATTTGCTTTCTTATTGCTGAAAAGAACAAATTTTATTTATATTCCAGGTTTTCTTATGCAGCATGTTCATATTTGAATTTGTATAATTTTGACAGGATATATTTTTATGGAGAGCAAAATCTTTTGGGATATTTAAAATTTAAGTTTATTTTTTATATAAAATTACATAAGAGTAAAGAAATTTGAATGTTTGTTCTTTTAACGTTTACTTTATTTCTAACTTGTATAATTTAGACAGGATATATTTTTATGGAGAGCAAAATATTATAAGTTATTTAAGGTTTGAGTTGATTTATTCCGGAATAATATTCCTGTCTGTTTTTATTCATATTTATGTTAAAAAAAGTTAAGTTTTAAAACTTTTAAAGTTTTAAAAGTTTAGTTTTAGTGTGTTCAATAAATGTTTATCCTGTTCGGCCCGCAACCTAAAGTGTGTTTTGGATTTTGACCCCCTGTGCAATTGAGTTTGACACCCCTGATTTAGTCGACACAAATATCTTTGGTTGGAATGTAAGGCGAATTTACTCTTTACATTTGTATAGTGAAGAAAAATTTATGCAATGACTAGCAAAATACCCGCGCTTCGCAGCGGAGAAGTAGTGTGTTAAAGAAGTAATGAAAAAGAAAATGAAACATTTTGAAAATAACGTAACATGATTGTCAATGTAATTGTTTTGTCACTGTTGTGAGTGATGAGTGTTGCTGTCACATATATATATATATATATATATATATATATATATATATATATATACACACACACATATAAACATATATATATATATACATATCTATACATATACACATATACACATATATATATACACACACACACACATATATACATACATATATACAGGTATATCTACATATATACACATACATATACATACACACACACATATATACACACAAATACATATATATATATACATACACACACATATATAAACATATATATATAGATATACATACATATCTACATACTGTATATACATATACACACACACACACACATATATATATATATATATACACTCTGTGGGGTGCAAGCAACTGTTGCTGGTGGTGGCAGAATCCATCAAGGAAGAAAAATGAAAAACATTATTTGTAAAAAATCTTAATTTATTTATCCATTCCTAAATAATTAAATGGGCAGGCTATTTCGTATCAGTGCAATACGCTGTTTGTTAAAACGGATGACTCCCGCTCTTACGTGCAAGTCTGCGTGGATATTATGAACTATCGTATCTGTTCAAGTTCTATTTAAATTTTAAATAGAAGGAATTTTTATTTAGTCGACAGAAATATCTTTGGTAGGAATGGTAAAAACAGACAGGAATATTATTCCTGAATAAATCAACTCAAACCTTAAACAACTTATAATATTTTGCTCTCCATAAAAATATATCCTGTCTAAATTATACAAGTTAGAAATAAAGTAAACGTTAAAAGAACAAACATTCAAATTTCTTTACTCTTATGTAATTTTATATAAAAAATAAACTTAGATTTTAAATATCCCAAAAGATTTTGCTCTCCATAAAAATATATCCTGTCAAAATTATACAAATTCAAATATGAACATGCTAAATAACAAAACCTGGAAATATAAATAAAATGTGTTCTTTTCAGCAATAACATATCAAATCATTCAGTTGTCTTTGCTCATATGTCATTTTAGAGCTGGACGCCTGGTATCTTTTTTTGGCAACAAGTTCGTTTATGTTTGGTGTGAGGTTCTGTGTTGTGGAGATTCTCAAGATGGACTGCAGGTGCTCATCAGTGAGGCGACTCCTGTGTGCTGTTTTGTTAGTCTTCATCACTGAGAAGAGCTTCTCACACAGATATGTGCTACCAAACATGCACAAGGTTCGAGCCGCATGTAGATGGAGCTGGAGCATTTCTGCGGTAATGGAGTGAATAAACTGTGCGGGCTCTGCAGTATCGTACTTTGCCTTCAGTGTGCCATTACACTGCAGCTCAATCACCTCCATCTGAATCTGCACAAGTGCAGTTTTCACATCGACGGGGGTTGCGAAACAAGTCAAAATTCTTTTTTTGTTCTTCAAAGTCACCAAAGCGCCATGCGAGCGCAGTGCACTCAGTTTATCAGCAAAGTGCGTATTTGGGAACACCGTTGTGCCGAATTGGTTCAACATTACTTGGCAACAGGGAAAGTGGGGCAAGTTGCACTGGTGCATTTGTGTCTCCCATAAAAGCAGCTTCACTTGAAATCACTTTGTGATTGTGCACGGGTAAAAACGTCTGCTGAAGTGTCAGATTCTTCTTTAACTCTTCTGCTTTCTGTATCTTCTGCATTGCATTCAGGTCTTTCAGGTTATCCTGATGTTTTGTCTCATAGTACCGTCTTAGATTAAATTCTGTAATTACAGCCACATTAGCTCCACAAATGAGAGACACGGGTTTACCGGCAATGTCAGTAAACATATACAAAGCCTCCCATCGGTTTTTAAAGGCTCTATTTTCAGAATCAACTTTTCTCTTCAGCATCGTGTGGGCTAGCTTCGCAATAACTTGCAGCATCATAAGCTAGACTTGATTAACGCGGTAAGTGTTCGGCAAGGCAGCTGAAGCGCTGCATTATGGGATCTGTAGTTTATTGTGTTACCAGTGCTTCATATACCCGGGCCATTAATAACAATAATACAGTATATAAAATGATCTTGCGGGCCGGATATAATTACACGCCGGGCTGGATGTGGCCCGCGGCCCTTGAGTTTGACACATATGGACTAAATAGAACTTGAAAAGATATATTTTTTCATACATCGAGCCCACGTGCTATTGTGGTTTTGCCTGCATGCCTCAATAAGTCACCCTCCCCTCGCTCTTACTTTTTTACCGTTCATCTAATGAATACACTGAGTATGGCTTTACCAAAACAATCATTGATGGCGAATAAAGTATCCATTATTCGAGTATGTAGATCGGGATATATATACATATATATATACCCGCGTATCGCAGAGGAGAAGTAGTGTGTTAAAGAAGCTATGAAAAAGAAAAGGGAACATTTTAAAAATAATGTAACATGACTGTCAATATACAGTAATTGTTTTGTGAGTGTTATTGAGTGTTGCTGTCATCAAGGACTTGATTATCATTATTTCTTTCAATCAGGTTCGTATTTGTAGGATGTGTTGTGTTCAAGTTACATTCCGTGTTTGTCAATCGTTGTAAAGATAACAGGTTTCATTCATCGATTCGTTTCTTACTGCATCAATAAACAGCTCGTCTTCTTCTTTATCTGAGACCTGACACACTACATGCACGGGTTTTTTTTTTTTACACTGTCTTCCTTTAGCGGGACATTGACTTTTTCCACCGTGTGCTTTGTTTCCGCAGTAGCTGCACTTATGAATATGCTTGTATGTATGAGACGCTTCATATTTTTTTGCTGCCTTTTCAAATGTGTAATTCAGTTTTTGTTCAGCGCTCTTTAGAACTGTTGCTTTTTGTCTGTGCACTGCGTCAGTTCACGTGAGCCGCTCGGTGTTCTTACATCGAAGTTCCCCAGCTATGCTGGTGCCATGTCGTGCTATGTCCATGGCTGTATTTAATGTTACCGAAGTCCCGGCACTTAAAACTTTCTCTCGCAGTTTCGCTGAATTTGTGCCAAACACCACCCTGACCATCTCATCTTCCTCTGCATAAGCACAGTCCTTCACCCGTGAATATTTAGTGGCAGTGTTTCTATTGGATTGCCGCTGATGGACGGCCTTATATGGGCAGGCACTAAATTACAAATGCCAGCGGCAGCCTGTCTATGAACTTAATTTAAAGTTTAGGTTTACACTGTGCTTTGTTTCCGTAGTAGCATCACTCATTAATATGGTTGTATATTACTCGCTCGCTTCTTATTGTTTCGCTGCCTTCTCAATTACATAATGCATGTTTTCTTCAGCACTTTTTGGAGGTCTTCCTGGTTTTCTATGTACTGTGTGATTACGTGGGAGGCGTGATGATGTCACACGAAACTCCACCCCCAAGGCTTTCGCGCTCATCTCCATTACAGTAAATGGAGAAAAACAGCTTCCAGTTATGACCATTACACGTAGAATTTCGAAATGAAACCTGCTTAACTTTTGTAAGTGAGTTGTAAAGAAAGAGCCTGCCAAATTTCAGCCTTCTACCTACACGGGAAGTTGGAGAATTAGTGATGAGTGAGTGAGTGAGTGAGTGAGTGAGTGAGTCAGTCAGTCAGTCAGTCAGTCAGTCAGTCAGTCAGTCAGTCAGTCAGTCAGTCAGT
>JANRMT010062806.1:46013424-46052847 GCA_026402145.1 Polypterus bichir lapradei
TTTTGATGGATGTCTGCCCCCCTCCTTGAACCCCCACCACCCCCACCCACACACCCATCCACTTGTTTACCCCAGGAAACTGTCAAGGGCATTTTGATGGATGTCTGCCCCTCCTTGAAACCACCACCCCACCTCACCCCCCTGCTTGGCCACCTGCCCTGCCCCATCTCACTAGGGCAAGTCCAGACATGCCCAAGGTCTGCCTAGGCCACCCTCCTTAAACCCATCACCACCCCCCAACCACTTCCCAACCCCCCTCCCCTTTCCCAAGACAAGTTCAGACATGTCCCCGGCCTGAAGCGCCTGCCAAGGACTCCCGGACAGGCAGCACCTGATGGCGGGGCAGACCCTGTTGGTTGGCCCCTCCACTTCCTGGCACACTTCTTCCAAGGACACACACACATGCTCCGGCTGGACCAATCTAACTTGTCACTGTTCCTGCCAATATTGCTTTGGGTAAGAATCCTTGTATCTATGTAACTATTATTTTTAAAATATCTATCTAATCTTTGCTGTATTCATCATTTGTAAACCCCTTGTATTTTATACAAGCCCACTTACAGGTCCAGCTTTTCCCATCTCAGTGAAAATCCTTTCACAGAACAAAAACTGACTTCCAACTCACAGACAGGCTCTGCGTTTAAAAGCCTTTAACATCGCACACAGAAAGGAGATGTCAGGCCGCCTCTGAGCAGCCCGGCTTTTAGCAGCCCCCTGTGCGCGCCCGCGAGCTGGTCAGTGCCAAAGCTCTACGCGGCCTCGAACAGGCACGTAGCTGTAAGCTGCAACCTGTATGACCCCTGGAGCGCTGCTAGAGCCGTCAGCCTCTGCCGGCCATATGCTCAGTGCGCAGACACAGGTTGAGTTAGCCCCTGTTGATGCCGTGAAGCGCGAGTGCCTTAACACAGTGCTGTGCTTCAAACACCCAAAACCCCTCCTCCCCTGCCCGCTCCGCGCAGTCAATCCCTGTGCGTGTATGCTTGTCATTAGCTGAGCGTAAACCCCCCTCCCCTTTCAATACCCATGCGCTTGGCACGCACTTACTTTTTCCCAAGACAGATGGATCTTTAAAAGTTAATGTTTTTAATAATTTGTAAAACACGAGATAACTAGTTCGATATAAGCCCTATAAAAATCACACAGTTAAATAAGATGTAACAGATCCCTTTTAAATCACACTTGAGACGTCTAAATGCTATATTAATTAATATATTTATAATCTGTATTTAAATCGATCTAAAACAATCCCTTGTTCTAGCCAATAACACCCATTTTAAACCTCCCCTAATGAATAAATGCGTTTAGTTTTTCAAAAAGTTTGATTGCCTTAATCAGAATGGATATCTGGGGCTAGAAAAAAGCGAATTAAAATACTCTTTGGCAAAATCGCTTTTTCCAAAGCACAGCACCCCAACACCTCCGGCCACCTGAAGCTAAGTGGGTGTGGTGAATCAGTGTCGATTCACATCTCAGATACAGCAGCTGTTAGTCTGACTCAGGCCGGTTTATGACCTTTCGCCTCATGGCCGAGCATACTTTGGGAAATGTGAAAACGATCTTACGGAAATGCGTGCAGCTGTTTAAAGAAATCTACAAAACCACTTTTTCCAAAGCACAGTGCACCATCACCTCCGGCCACCTGAAGCTAAGGTGTGTGTGGGGAATCAGTGTCGATTCACATCTCAGAGACAGCAGCTGTTAGTCCGACTCAGGCCGGTTTATGACCTTTCACCTCATGGCCGAGCAAACTTTGGGAAATGTGAAAACGAGCTTACGGAGAAGCGTGCAGCTGTTTAAAGAAATCTACGGGTTACAATGGATTCTATTAAACAATTCTTCGTCCAGCCAAAGGTGTGGATTTAAACCCCGGACAACGGACATTACACGGGTGTCCAGTTAAAATGATGGGTAAACATCTGTTACCACAGATCACCATGCCCATTTCAAAAAATCCCGCTCTTTCGAGTATATAAATCTGGTGATTTCAGGACCTTAGACCATTTCTCTACGCATCGTTCAGAACAACAAGATGAATTTCTCCCAATACGGTTTGTCATCACGAATTTATTAGAATAATGTATTGTAATTTTAATGACTACAGCTAAATGAAATCTAACTATTCGTCATACAGACGGCAGCGTCATCGAATCCCCAGGTAAGGCTATTCATGATTCTTATACGCGTTAAATGAGCATGTTTTAAAAAACCGAGGTCTGAATTCTTATATTTTTCCCTTAGATCTGTTCATCCGTGCCGACTCACAAAACGGTAAAATTCTTTTTTTAAAAAAAAAATAAAAAATATCTTGTTTAATACGTGCATGGCTTGATTATCAGAATTTAGTCCACGCGTTCGTGTAACGGCGTGAGCTCGGAAGCACGCATGCCTGGGTATGTGTAAGCGCGTACGTATTTGTCAATATAAAAGTCTAAAACTGCTTATAACATGTTTCTATCGGTCTGATCCGTTCATGAAAGGGGATGATGAGTCTATAAATGTGTCAGTATTAACGGCAAGCTGTGTAATGGACTGGTCTGAACGCTTATTTATATATACCGAAAAGAGTGGTATGTGACGGCAAAGGCCGGTGGTTGTCTGGGTTTCTGCACACGTACGGCACAGAACGAACATCAATTTATTGCAAATTCTTAAAGGGAGGACTGGAAAATGCAAATTACGAGGGGCTAGCATGGTGATTTTAATGAGTCCAAAGTATTGTTTAAGATCGCCAAACTCCTCAAAAACAAAGGTCAGATGGCCGAACGGATAGGTTTTTGTTTTGTTGACATAAGGGTACAGACTTGTAAAATCGTAATAATGCACTTGCTCGTCGCCTTGAACCTTATGATAAAATTTGATAGCGTTGGTGCGCCCTCCATAAAGGGCATCACGGGAATTGATAGGTTCAGGAAACTCAAAGCGTCTTAACAAATCCTGAAGCTCCGTGTCCTCTTTTTTCATGCGCTCCCATTGATGTTCCCAAATCACTCTAACCGTCAGATTAAATTTTTCACGCAATTTGTTGACTTTGTCGTCAAACGTTTTAAACAATTCGGCATAAGACGTCCCCGTAAGAGTGTGCTTGCCTTGCACATTGTAGCACTCTGGACATCCATGTTAAAAGCAGCCAGCAAACTCAAAGGCCGTCGGGACACCCTGAACTTTGGCGTAACCATCTATATAAAAGGAGCCTATCTTTACTTCCTCGTGATTCAGAGCATGTCAAATGTTTATTTTTTCCTTTTTGGAAAGAAACATTAGCCACTGAATAGAAGCATTAGAATAAGCTTTGTGAGTGCTTTTGTAATGATCAGTCGGGATGATTCCAATTGCATTATCAGGCATGCAGTTTTGTCTGTACATGGACAGACAGAGAGAAGCTAGGGCCCGGCTTTAAAGTCTGCGCTCTCTGTTAAGAGAGATACAGCTTGATAGCCAGATCAAAACCTCACAAGTGTCGCCCCAGACACTGTCGAGTTTGTAGAGCATTCGTGAAAGAGTCGGATGAAAATCATTAGTGTTTTATCCAAAGCTTACCGCAAAGACTGATCCAAGAAAAGTACGTGTTCTACGATTTTGAGTGCCGTCAAGATGACGGAACCCACATCCCCAATTACATCCACTGCATGCATTGGAACGGTCAATCGTGGAGATGGGCCCGCGAGGAGTGTGTAGCAAAGTTCTTTCACAGATATCGATGTCCGAAATATCAAGATTACACGTTCATAGCTCACAATTCTAAGGGGTATGACGGCTATTTCCTCATGAAATATCTCGTCGAGAGCGGGCAAACTCCATTTGTTACATCTCAGGGTTGTAAATTAATGTGCTTTATAGAAGAAGATTATAACTTGAGATTTATCGACTCGTTGAACTTCTTACCTATGAAATTGAGCAGTATGCCCAAAGCCCTGGGATTCCAGGCTCAAAAAGGGTACTTTCCCCATTTCTTTAATACTGCTGAAAATCAAAATTACATCGGACTGTACCCCGAGCCTAAATATTACGGCATTCAACACATGATGAGCCAGGAAAGAGAGGAGTTTTTGTCGTGGTATTATTCAATTAAAAGCAGTACCTTCAACTTTAGACAAGAAATGGCATACTATTGTCGAAACGACGTGGTTATTTTGAGAACGGTGTGCATGAAATTTAGAGAGGAAGTGCTCAGGATCGGTAATATTGATCCTTTTCAGTGTATGACCATAGCTTCTCTCTGTCTGTCCAAGTACAGACAAAACTGCATGCCTGATAATGCAATCGGAATCATCCCAAGTGATCATTACAAAAGCACTCACAAAGCTTATTCTAATGCTTCTATTCAATGGCTAATGTTTCTTTTCAAGAAGGAAAAAATAAACATTTGATATGCCCTGAATCACGGGGAAGTAAAGATGGGGTCATTTTATCTAGATGGTTATGCCAAAGTTCAGGGTGTCCCGACAGCCTTTTTTTTTAGTTTGCTGGCTGCTTTTATCACAGATGTCCAGAGTGCTACGATGCGCAAGCCAAGCACCCTCTTACGGGGACATCTTATGCCGAATTGTTTAAAACATTTGACGACAAACTCAACAAATTGCGTGAAAAATTTAATCTGAAGGTTAGAGTGATTTGGGAACATCAATGAGAGCGTATGAAAAAAGATGACACGGCGCTTCAGGATTTCTTAAGACGCTTTGAGTTTCCTGAACCTATCAATCCCCGTGATGCCCTTTATGGAGGTCGCACCAACGCTATCAAATTATATCATAAGGTTTAAGTCGACCAGCAAATGCATTATTACGATTTTACAAGTCTGTACCCTTATGTCAACAAAACAAAAACCTACCTGATCGGCCATCCGACCTTTGTTTTTGAGGAGTTTGGAGATCTTAATCAACACTTTGGGCTCATTAAAATCACCATGCTAGCCCCTCGCAATTTGTATTTTTCGGTCCTCCCTTTAAGAATTTGCAATAAATTGATGTTCGTTCTGTGCCGTATGTGTGCAGAAACCCAGACAACCACCGGCCTTTGCTTTGATCGGGAAAGGTCTTTAACAGGAACCTGGTGCAGCGTCGAAATACTCAAGGCCTTAGATAAAGGGTGCAGAGTTCTAAAAATTCATGAGATATGGCACTACGAGCAGAGTACCGCCGATTTATTTTCCGATTATATCAAAATTCATCTGAAAGGAAAACAAGAGGCCTCTGGCTGGCCATCTTGGGGCGGGAACGAAACGTCCTGCCAGCGTTATGTTGATGACTATTTCGTAAAAGAAGGCGTATTATTGGAGCGTGAAAACATAGCCTCCAATCCCGCGAAGAGACACATTTCCAAATTATTTCTGAATTCTCTTTGGGGAAAATTCGGTCAGAAGCCTAACCAGCTGACCACGACGTTTGTTAAACACACCCAAAAATTCTTTGATTACCTGTTCTCAGACATGTGTCGGGTCTCCTATTTTGGCTTTATCAGCGAAATCATGCTGCTTTTAACTTTCAATGCTTTGTCTTAATGTCTAGAGTGATTGAAGTAATAAGTTAGATTTCTTTGAGCACCTGGTGACAGCCGGATTTTTGCCATTATTTCTGTGCTGCGAGGTTTATAAGGCTGAGAGTGAGAGCGCTATACTCAATAGAAGGGACAAATACGATAAAGAAGGTATTCTTGGCTGATGAATGGCCTATAGTCAAGAGTGCTGAGTCTTTGTATGTTTAAATGTATTCTTGTAGACCAAAAGTAATATTTAGGTCTGAGATAGCACTAAAACATCGTATTGCTGTTCGTGCCGAAAATAAGTAAGTCTCTTGAAGTGCTGAATGACAGGCTGTTATTCCTATAGCACTTGTGTGGTTTAAAGTGCTAAGGGTTAATCAGCGTGTGTGTGTCATTCATGGAGCACTGTTGTGGTTAGGGTCTGTGTGTGTGTTTATCTATGTGTGTGTATGTTCATCTTAAAGTGCAACAGTAGACCAACCCGATAACGAACTTGACGAGAACACTTACCCTTGAGGAAACAGGTGAAGGGCAAGTAGAGGGAAACACAAAGATAATACACACGGAGTACTTGGCATTGGCGTTAGTGAGAGCGTGGGCGTGCCCCAACTTCACCGCCGCTGAAACTTTAACTTAGCGTCGGATAAAATGTTTACTTTGTAATGCTCGGCATCTCCGGACATCAGACAGAATTCATTTTTGCTCCGCACCATTTTTATTCTGACATCCACCCCGTTTAGAATTAATTTTTCTTGAAAAAATAGGTCGGAATGAATAGATTCGAAGAGTCCTATTGTCTTATCCTGGACCGTATAGCCGTTTCTTTTTTTGAATCCCTCATTCGGTCCGTCCAAGGCGGTGTTTTCATGTTCGTTGGCAGACTCTTTGTAAAAAAGGCCCGACGCAAATTGATACGTGAGAGTTTCATTGCTGTAATTTAACAATCCCTTGAAAAGGGCCCTGTATGGGTAAAGGCTGGAACTCTGTGATATTAAACAATCTCCCAGGGTTACATCCACTTGTGAAAATAAAGCGGCTATCGAATAATTAACAAAGGCTACCTTGGCCACGGGGGGCGGATTAGTTCCATCGGCATTGACGATTTTGCATTGGACATGTAGAACCGTGTTATTCAGGTCCAAGTAGTCTTCCCCATTCCCGGTAATCAGAAACTCTAGTGGCGCGACTTCTGATAGAGCTGAGAGAGGAAGTACCTTGACGTAGATGCTTTTTTCTACACTAGTCTTAGTACAGGGTACCGTAAAGAAGTCCAGTTCGGATTTCACACACTCTTGAGACATTCGATGAATGAAAGACATCTTGATCTAAAAATGTTTTTTGATTTCTTTTTTCTGTGGGCGCGGGACTTATCCTTGTGGCGGAGAGAAGAAAATGATGTAAAAGCTGAACGGCGCGTCTTTTTGATGATCGGGGCTGCTCGTGACCCGGGGGGTCTCTTACGTTTAGTTTTCCTCATCACCATCAGACCCGCCCCTGCTTGATTTTCTTCATTTCCTTGAGTCATCGCACCTGACATCGCTCCAGCCACCACATCTTTGACAATATTCTTAGCGGCTGATTTAATGTGTGGTTTGACAATTTCGAACCCTTTTTTCAAGAGAGGCAAAGCTCTTTTTAAGCAGACCTTGAAATATCCCGCCGATCCCAGAACCATACATCACGGGGGGCCCAGAGAACCCAGGGAGTCCGTTACCGGCTTGGGCTTCATAATAATGCACTTTATTCATCTTGGCTGTCACTTTCTTGACGCTAGAGTAATACCCCGACAGAATAGTAAAAAATTTAGCTATTCGCGGGGACACCACGATAAATTCATTATCCGGTTTGTCTAGGGTATTCCAGGTGTGAGGATACTGAATTTTGGCCACCCCATCTTCCCAGGGGCCCTGTAGTTCGACTGGGGTGGCTAATTTGATGGTAAATTCGGCGATGGTATTAGTAGGGAAAACATCCTGGGAAGAATTGCTGGGTAGTACAATGTAAAAGCTTTTTCTCTCCATTGTGAACACACCGTATAGAATGAAATTCTATTTTTTTGATTCTCAGTATTTAACGTCTTGCGCGTAGCTTTCAGGGATCCAACTGTTAAACTTTTCGGGCCATCCGAGCCATTTCACCAAAATATGCTTTTTTCTATGGATATTTTTTTTCACCAAAATCTTTTCAATCCTGAAGATGTTCATTCCTCGAATCTTTTGTAACTCAGCATCGTAAAAGGAGCCTATAATGTCTTCACCGTCATAATCCTTGAGCTTGTAGACGGGCAGATCCCTGGGGGCTAGTTCAGAAACAGTAAATACCTCGTCTGAAAATGTTTGTTCGTTGCCCTTGGTAAAAGGATTCCGGGATTTCGACACTCTCACTGTATCACCGACTTTGAATTTATATTATTGACTTCTTTTGATTTTAGTTAGGCCGTATAAGTTTTTAAAGACTTTCCAAGAATTGGAACAATTCACCTCGGCAGGGGCCATTTTTATGCCTCGGTGATAGCTGAGATTATAAGATTTCACCAAGTCCTGTAGCCCCGGCAGATAGGACCGGGTATTCCGAGAGCTGAAATAACAGCACATTTTGGTCTTCAGAGTTCGATTGAACCTCTCAACCACCGAAGCCTTTAATTCACTAGCGGTGGTGAAATGTTTTATTCCGTGTTTGTTGAGCAGGCTTTGAAATTCCAGATTTAGAAACTCTTTACTGCTATCCGTCTGAAGTTTGATGGGTACTCTACCTTCCTCCAAAATTTCTCGAAAAGCCCTGGTTACTTCTTTACACGTTTTGTTTTTCAGAACTCTGACTCAAGTGTATTTAGAAAGAATATCTATACAAGTCAGTAGACACTTGTAACCTTGGTTATACTCGGCTAGGTTTGTCATATCCGCCAGATCGATCTGCCATTGCCCGTCTATATTGGAAACATAGACCTTATTCCTTTTAAAATGGATTCTGGCCGGTTTATGTATTGTGTAGGTGTATAGGATTAAAAGTCAAGACGGAGGTAAAAAGCTTAGGGGTAATTGTTGACTGTAATCTGAATTTTAAATCGCATTTTAATCAGATCACTAGGACAGCATTTTTTCACTTAAGAAACATAGCTAAAGTTAGACCTCTTATATCACTGAAAGATGCTGAGAAATTAGTTCACGCATTTGTTTTTCAGTCGACTAGATTACTACAACGCACTCCTTTCAGGACTACCCAAAAAAGACATAAATCGTTTGCAACTAGTGCAGAATGCAGCTGCTAGAATCCTAACTAGGAAAAGAAAATCCAAGCACATTTCTCCAGTTTTGATGTCACTACACTGGTTATCTGTGTCATTCAGGATTGACTTTAAAATTCTGCTTATGGTTTATAAAGCCTTAAATAATCTCGCCCCATCTTATATATTGGAATGTCTGACACCTTATATTCCAAATCATAACCTCAGATCTTCAAATGAGTATCTCCTTAGAATTCCAAGAACAAAACTTAAAAGTGGTGAGGCGGCCTTCTGCTGTTATGCACCTAAAATCTGGAATAGCCTGCCAATGGGAATTCGCCGAGCTGATACAGTGGAGCACTTTAAAAAACTGCTGAAAACACATTATTTAAACATGGCCTTCTCATAACTTCACTGTAATCAAAATTCTGATACTCTGTATAACCAACTCATTATAATAAATATTCATGGTGGCTCTAAAATCTGTACTAACCCCTACTCTCTCTTCTGTTATCTTTTCCGTTATCATTTTGGTGGTGGCGCACCATCTACTCAAAGCACCGTGATGTTCTGACAATGATAGATGGATTAAAAGCCAGAAGTCTGTATGACCAGCAACATCAAGTGACTCCGTGAGAACCCTAACTACAAAAAGGACTATTTCATTAATGTTAGGTAGAATGCCCAGAGGGGACTGGGCGGTCCCGTGGCCTGGAACCCCTGCAGATTTTTTTTTTTTTCTCCAGCCATCTGGAGTTTTTTTTCTGTTTTTTCTGTCCACTCTGGCCATCGGACCTTACTCCTTTTCTATGTTACATAATGTTGTCTTATTTTAATTTCTTATTTTGTCTTTTATTTTTCTTTTCTTCATTATGTAAAGCACTTTGAGCTACTTTTTGTATGAAAATGTGCTATATAAATAAATGTTGTTGTTGTATTGCCCCTGATAACCAAGCGGACACCTCTTGGTCCCCAATATGGTGACCCGCTTGCGAGTGAGCTCTTTTCAAGGATTCTTTACCCCCCAAGGCCCCGGGATTCTCAGAGTTGTGTTGTGTTGTGTTCTCTGTTGTGGTTTCAGGTTCAGAAAGACCCATCAGTTCTATCATATCATCAAATTCCAGGTCATATTTAGTCCACACATTCATATAACCCTCATGATTAATATTACGCTTGCAAAGCTCATTTGCCACACGGTGGGTTACACAGTAGGAGTATTCATCCATTTCATAAAATTATTGCATTACAGTGTCATAAATAGAGCTGGTATTTTAAAATTCATCCACAGTCTTTTCAACCACTACGTATATTTTGGGTATCGGCAGTAGATTATTATAATACCCCAGAACTTTCACCGGCAGTCGTTTCAGCCAATATTTACGGAAAATCTTCAGAATCTTCTGAAAGCGACCTTGACGGTAGGTGATTTCAAGTTCAAAGAGGCAGGTATGCCTTGCCTGGGCAGGGTGATTTATACCACAGCCTTGACATTCTTTTTTCTGGTCGTAGTAGACAATAATGTCCAGCAGAAACGTCATCAGACCTTTAACAAGCTGCAGGGCCTTTTTCCAGGTTTCAGGCAGTACACCATCAGGGCAATCCATATTTGTTTCAGAAAGTCAGATCGACATTGGTTCCTGCGGAACTTGTTTGTGCACCCAAGGCTACCCTGGAGCTAGGTGAGAGGTTTCCGTCTGATCACCATTAGCGGAGACGGGTGAGGACCTAGTCGACCAAGGTGACTGGAATCCACTGTCTGTCTCAAGGACTCTTGACCAGAGAGTGTAATCAGGCCGTATAGTAAAATACCGTGGGTCAGATTCTTGGTGGTCCTGAATGCATCCCATCCGGACAGAGTTATAGAATTGGTAAGATTGAGGTCTTGAATTCACAGTCTTTGTAGCCTTAGGCGGGAACCCTGAGGATGTTAAGCCGCCCTCTGTCATTTCAGAGTCTGTAGCTGACGATATGCGGGGAGCTTTAAAAGCTTCAACGAATTCTGAAATGGTCTGATCGTCTGTCTTGATCCGGTGACTAACAGGCTGAGTATTTATGGTAAAAGGGATGGGGCGTGGCGTAAAATAAAGGTGGGTTTTCCATTTTGTCATCGCTGTTTCAGACCAGTTAGTCCGTTACTCGGCCGTCGCTTCAGCTTGCAGAATTCAATCCTTGAATACTAAAGGCGAAGGACAGTTTACCTTATCTTCATCGCCTGATTCTATCCTTGTTTCGCACAACTTAGACCAATCTTCGTCGACCACTTCAACTTCAAGAAACTCGGGAACCAAACATCTTTTAACCCTTTTCAAACGATCCTTTAAATAGACCCTGTGGAACCAACGCTTCACTGGGGCATTGGTCACAGATTCCATTTTTTCTTCTTTAGTCTTTAGAACTGAAGAAAATGCTTCGCTTTTTATACTCTACTTTCAGAAGTGTGTCAGGAGGTGGAGGGGCCAACCAACAGGGTCTGCCCCGCCATCAGGTGCTGCTTGTCCAGGGGTCCTAGGCAGGCCCTTCAGGCCGGGGACATGCCTGAACTTGTCTTGGGAAAGGGGAGGGGGGTTGGGAAGTGGTTGGGGGGTGGTGATGGGTTCAAGGAGGGGGGCCAAGGCAGACCTTGGGCATGTCTGGACTTGCCCTAGTGAGATGGGGCAGGGCAGGTGGCCAAGCAGGGGGGTGGGGTGGGGTGGTGGGTTCAAGGAGGGGCAGACATCCATCAAAATACCCTTGACAGTTTCCTGGGGAAAACAGGTGAATGGGGGTGGGGCAAGGAGGGGGGGGGGAAACAGCTGAAGAGGCGGGGTGCATCATTCAAATCCACCAATTAGGTGGAAGGGGTGGGACTTCCGGTCATAAATCAAAAGGGGCGGGGCTTAAGGTCATACATTATTTTGATTGACAGTTTGACAGAAACACCCTGACATAGTACTACTACTAAGGTGTTTTGTAGCAAGAGGCTAAGATTAGCTTTACAGAGATGGTACTCAAATAGAAAAACCTCTGCTGTATAAAGTTCAAGGCATCCATGAGAAGAAATATTTGAAGCAAAAGGGCAACATTAAAAGAGAGAATATATGACAAGCAGTTATAGACGTAAGTCTAGAAAACAAAGACTGGAGGATAATCTACAAACATATGAAGAAACATTCCAAAGGATCATTTAAAGGGCACAAGTGACAGATGGGATCAACAGCCAAATTAATAGCTTCAAATTTATGAGGTGGTTAGGTACAGGTGATGTGCAAATTTAAACTAAGTATGCTGGTAATTTGGGTTTTTTAAAGATGCAGAGAAATAGTAAATTACTGTGCTGCAATTTGGGATAGCATGAAAGCTACATCTATAATGTGTAGAAGGCAGTGCAAGTTATCTGCAGCTTGGCAGGAGTAGATAAAACCAGTTTTATCAGGGTTAATAAATTAATGAATAAAACTCTGCAGATGGAGCTTTATAAAAAACTTTACACCAGAATTCATTAGTGTCAGTTAGATGGCTCTTTGCCCTGTTCAAAGATGAGGATAATAAAGGCCAAATTAATAGAAAGGTTCAGATTGGAGGTGGGGGACATAGCAGAGTTTAACACCTTCATTTAAGGTGGTGCTAGGTATTTCTAAACACAGTCTCCTTAAATTCTGATGATGTAAGCAGGTAATTCAATGCATTGACAACAACTTCTGAAAAGCCTAGGAAAGAGACAAGTTATCTACAAAAATAATTAATTTCTGAAAGTGAAGAGTTTTTTTTAATTGAATGAAATTCCAAGTGAAATTCCAGGTCAAGGATTTTTTGCCTACACACGAGCCAACCTACTAGTATACCAATCGAACCGTTGCAAATAAACCTTTTACAGACCAAATTATAAATTATACAATTAGAAACACAAAGAGAACTTCCTTAAAGTGTGCCCCTCAGCTTTCACAGACCTGTGGATTCTCACATAAATTATATACTTTGTAATAATTTTTCTAAAAAAGAGACCAATCGGATTTTAATTCCAACACAGAGGACAATCTGACATGAGTTTTGTCCAAAATATTTGGAAATTACTAAAATAATTTTTACTAATTTTAGTAGTAGGGATATTATGAATTTCTTTAATAATAAACTAGATAACATAACTGAGTGGACAGTTTCTAAATCGAACCTGAAAACAGAAAAAAGCTCTAACATCTGATTTCCCTAATGAAACCTACTACATGTGATTTAAGATTTAGATCCTTATCAGTTCTAAATTAGTTTTTTGATAATTTGACTTTCAGTAGTTGCACAATCAATAGTGGACATAATAAATAAATCACTATATGGTACTCTTTATGGCTCCTTCAGAATAGCCATTGCTAAAATTATATCAGAGAAATCATATTTGAATGTTCTTAAAGGATAAAATTTGTTTTTTTCAAGTCATTATTTCTTCATAAACATGATATATATGCACTTGCTGTGCGAAATTGTGTTCTTAAGTTTTCTATCAATTTAAAAAAATATCTTGCCCTCACTGGCACTTTATGATACTGGCTAATGGGGCATAGGGCACCACCACAAAATAAAAGCCTAAACACTTACTGATGAAGCACCAAAAGTTTTGAAAACAAAAAAAAATACCTTCCGTGTTTATGACACATTTTTGTGACAACAGAAGAGAACTGGAAATAACAATTTTGTTGCATACTCCTGGTACAGTTTTTCTTAAAGTAACACGCAGCTGACACACAGCTTTATTTTTCATTCAAACCAAATGCTAAGTATTTAGTTATAACAGTAAGTAACTGATTTACAATAGATGAATGATAAGTTTTTGTGTTTAAATTCAGAAAAAAAACCCAAGTTTGTTTACTGAGTAATAGTAGGGCAATACTAAATACTCTTTACACAAAAGGCTGTAATTTTAGTTTTGCTGAATCCAATAAAAAACATTTCACAAGGTCTTAACTCTTAGTTGTCAAAATTTCTATGCTTTCTAAAACCTAGCTTTTCCAGATTAGATAATTGGTAAAATTGAGGTGGTTTCTTAAGATGCAAGATCTTGAAAAACTATTTAGTTTATCTGTCTCAGGCAGAACTGACTATTGCAATGCTTTGCAAGCAGGGTGAGGTTGTCTATATTGTTCACTTACTGTGTTACATTTAATTCAAAACATGGAAGCAAACATGCCCGTATAACTCCAGGGATAAAACCTTGCTTGGACTTCATACTAAAATAAAGCTTACGCTTGAAAGGAAAAAAATGGCTTACACGCAAAAAAAGCTCAGATTTCTAATACTGTAGTTATGACAAGTCCCACACTAAATTCAATTATATATCTCAAATCAACTTAAAACTATGCGTGCCTGCATGCACTTTTAGCCACTCCTCATCACCACCCAGTAGTAACCACATATGGCCTTAAAAACATCATTTTGAATATTCAGGACCTAATCGCCATATCGCTTGCCATATCGCTTGCAAAAGTATTCAGCCCCCTTGAACTTAGTAACATAGTTCACTCCTTAAACTCTGCCAAATGTCAGTAATACCTCACATTCGTTTAAGTTTAGTTTTCTCGCTTCTCCCATGGCTTAATAGTGAAGATGTTACTAATTTACAGTGGCTTGTAAAAGTATTCAGCCCCCTTGAACTTTTCCACATTTTGTCACATTACAGCCACAAACATGAATCAATTTTATTGGAATTCCACGTGAAAGACCAATACAAAGTGGTGTACACGTGAGAAGTGGAACGAAAATCATACATGATTCCAAACATTTTTTATAAATAAATAACTGAAAAGTGGGGTGTGCGTAATTATTCAGCCCCCTGAGTCAATACTTTGTAGAACCACCTTTTACTGCAATTACAGCTGCCAGTCTTTTAGGGTATATCTCTACCAGCTTTGCACATCTAGAGACTGAAATCCTTGCCCATTCTTCTTTGCAAAACAGCTCCAGCTCAGTCAGATTAGATGGACAGCGTTTGTGAACAGCAGTTTTCAGATCTTGCCACAGATTCTCGATTGGATTTAGATCTGGACTTTGACTGGGCCATTCTAACACATGGATATGTTTTGTTTTAAACCATTCCATTGTTGCCCTGGCTTTATGTTTAGGGTCGTTGTCCTGCTGGAAGGTGAACCTCCGCCCCAGTCTCAAGTCTTTTGCAGACTCCAAGAGGTTTTCTTCCAAGATTGCCCTGTATTTGGCTCCATCCATCTTCCCATCAACTCTGACCAGCTTCCCTGTCCCTGCTGAAGAGAAGCACCCCCAGAGCATGATGCTGCCACCACCATATTTGACAGTGGGGATGGTGTGTTCAGAGTGATGTGCAGTGTTAGTTTTCCGCCACACATAGCATTTGCATTTTGGCCAAAAAGTTCCATTTTGGTCTCATCTGACCAGAGCACCTTCTTCCACATATTTGCTGTGTCCCCCACATGGCTTGTGGCAAACTGCAAACGGGACTTCTTATGGTTTTCTGTTAACAATGGCTTTCTTCTTGCCACTCTTCCATAAAGGCCAACTTTGTGCAGTGAATGACTAATAGTTGTCCTATGGACAGATTCCCCCACCTGAGCTGTAGATCTCTGCAGCTCGTCCAGAGTCACCATGGGCCTCTTGGCTGCATTTCTGCCTGTGAGTTTAGGTGGACGGCCTTGTCTTGGTAGGTTTACAGTTGTGCCATACTCCTTCCATTTCTGAATGATCGCTTGAACAGTGCTCCGTGGGATGTTCAAGGCTTTGGAAATCTTTTTGTAGCCTAAGCCTGCTTTAAATTTCTCAATAACTTTATTCCTGACCTGTCTGGTGTGTTCTTTGGACTTTATGGTGTTGTTGCTCCCAATATTCTCTTAGACAACCTCTGAGGCCGTCACAGAGCAGCTGTATTTGTACTGACATTAGATTACACACAGGTGCACTCTATTTAATCATTAGCACTCATCAGGCAATGTCTATGGGCAACTGACTGCACTCAGACCAAAGGGGGCTGAATAATTACGCACATCCCACTTTGCAGTTATTTATTTGTAAAAAATGTTTGGAATCATGTATGATTTTCGTTCCACTCCTCAAGTGTACACCACTTTGTATTGGTTTTTCACGTGGAATTCCAATGAAATCGATTCATGTTTGTGGCTGTAATGTGACAAAATGTGGAAAAGTTCACTTTTGCAAGCCACTGTAAATTTGGCCATGTTCCTGAGTAACATCTTCACTATTAAGCCATGGGAGAAGCGAGAAAACTAAACTTAAACGAATGTGAGTTATTACTGACATTTGGCAGAGTTTAAGGAGTGAACTATGTTACTAAAATAAGTCTCAAATAAAGAGGATTTTTTTCCTCAGTTTTTAGGGCCACAGTTAGTGTAAATACAGTATATTAATTAATGAATTAGGCGCAAGGTAAACAACCAATATTAAGAAAAGGCCCAAAAGGTATTTTAGCATAGAATAATCTTGTTAGTGTTGCTCCTGAGGCTGTTGCATGTTACTCTTTTACACTTTTTTTAAATTACTGGTAATAGTTGTTTTGATTTGCCACTGGTAAATCATTTCCATTTTGGTATGTTTAAAAATGGATCCGTTCTCACAGAAGATGGATTCACTCTCAAACATCTTCCAAATAAATTAACTTATCATTTGCCTATGGAATGATCCCTTTCAGACTGTGTCTAATACAGCTGCAATTTTCTACTTAAAACTACCCTCCATAAGTTTACAGTGGGTATAGAAAAGAATCAATGTGTTGCTTTACAGCAGTGAAAGGCAACCTTTTTCAAGTTGCGGCGCACTAAGTCCAAAAATGTTCTTTCGCGGCGCACCTGAGGGACTGCCCATAAATAAAGTCGTGACGACACAATCTATGGAAAATCGCCAATAAAAACAGTTAATTTTACAAGTTTGAAAGACATTTTATTAATAAAGGAATCAAAGGATAAATCTTAAATTTAATTAATGTGCACGTTGAGATTGTTTTTCAGCACATATGAGATTGATGCAAGGATCAATTTTCGAAAGACAGACGCGCATTTCCTTGTCGATCATTTAAAGTCTCTCGCGTTTCTTAGACTTCATTTCCGTAAGTGTTCCATTATCTGTTTTTCCAACATAAAATATTTTTTTTAAACATTATCTTTTTAATCAACCAAAAGTTCAAAAACACTAGCAATTTTAAATATTTTACAAAAGTTTTCGCAGCGCCCCTAGAAAAATCCACGGCGCACCGGTTGCCTGACAATGCTTTACAGACTAAAATTAAAACACACACAAAATAATTTTTCAGCTTTATTTACTCCATGCAATCTATAATATCAACGTGAAAGATATATAAGAAAAAGTTCAGAAAAAAAATAAATTAAAAACTGATAAAGTTTGAATTGATAAAGGATGTCAGTACTTTGTGGAACTACCTTCTGCTTTATTTACAGCCTTGAGTCTGTCGGGATACTTCGGTACCAACTGTGCACACATAGAGTGAGCAATATTTGCCCACTCATCTTTGCAGAACTGTCCCAGCTCAGTGAAACTTGATTGTGATCGCTGAAGGACTCCAGGCTTCAACTTATTCCACAGATTTTCAAAATGATTTAAGTCTGGGCTCAGTCTAGGACACACAAGGACATTCACTTTTTTTCCTTCAACCACCGTGTGGTCAGTTTTGCTGTGTGCTTCGGGTCATTGTCATGTTGAAAGGTGAACACTCTTCCTATCTTCAACAACAGGTTTTCTTCAAGATTTTGATGGTATTTTGACCCATCCATTTGTCCTTCTACCCTTACAAGTGCCCTAGTTCCTGCTCCGGAGAAACACCCCCACAACAGGATGCTACCACCTCCATCTTCTACTATATGGTGTGTTTTGAATGATGAGCTGTATTGGCTTTCCACCAGGTGCACCCTTTGGTGTTGAGGCCAAATATTTCAATTTTGGTCTCATTTGACCATAACACCTTTTCCACTTTCCACTTTGGCAAAAGTCAAACAGACTTAATGTGGCCTTTTTTAAGGACAGTCTTTTTTTCTTGCAACCCACCCTTACCAGGCACATTTGTGGAGAGCTTATGATATTGTTTTCGCATACACAAAATGACCACTCTTTGCCGTAAAGTCCTGTAACTTTTTCAAAGTTGCCATTGGCCTCTTTGTAGCTTCACTGACCAGTTGCCTCATGACTCTTCCACCAAGTTTGGAGGGGTGGACTGATCCAGGGAGGATCCTAATAGTACCAAATACTTTCCACTTCTTAATTATGGACTGTGCTCTGAGGGACTGATTAAAGCTTTTGAAATCTTTTTGTATCCATCTCCTGACTTGTGCCTGTTGTGGTACATGGCCAACCGTTCATCCCGGCCAATATCTCCAGGCCGCCAGATGGAGTCCTCCTTGCAGGATGGAGAAGCCCCAAATGCCAGCAGGGGATTATGGACAGTGGACTTTTAATGCACAGCCCTGCTGGATACCATGGGGGCCGCCAGGAGTCGCTGCAGGGAGGCCCAGGGACTATTTTCCCTACACCCTGGAAGTACGTCCCAGTCACATGGACAGAAGAAATGACGTGCTTCCGGGATGAAGAAAAGGAGTTTTTACCTGACCCGGAAGTGATAGAAAGTCACATGGACTGAGGGACAAACACTTCAGGGTCAAGGACTATAAAGGACTCTGGGAAATCCCAGACGGTCGAGCTGAGTTGGGAGGCAGGGTGGCTAAGCGTCTGGGAGAGGAGGATTGATTATTGATTTATTATTGTGTTTATTTATGAGTATAGTGGAGTGTAGAGTGCTTGGTGCACACTATTATTATAAAATAAAGTCATATTGGAGTTTTATCTGGTGTCTGACGTGTGGTCTGAGGGTTCAAGGGGTCGACAGTGCCCTTATCATTCACACTGTCCACAACTTTATCTCTGAGATCTTCTGAAAATGCCTTGCCATCCATAGTCAATAGTTTGTTTTCAGTTGCACTAGAATGCTCCAGGAATAGCTGGTTTTATGCTAAATAAATACAATGATTACAATTAATCTCACATGCAAGCCAATTATACCTTAGTGTGAAATGGAGACCTGATTGAGTTTACAAGTATTGTTTGGGGGTTCTGATCCTTTATCAGTCTCATTTATCAATTTATCATTTATTTTTCTTTTTTATTTATTATTTTACCAAACTGTTACTATTATATCTTTGACTTGCGTGTTATAGGTTGAATCAAGTAAATAAAGCTAAATAAAATATTCTTTGTGTGCTTTCATTTTGGGCTTTAAAGCAACAAAATTTGAATATTTTCAAACAGGGAGATTCTTTTCTATACCCACTAATATACTTGATGCTTATATTTTTGTAGATATTTGACAACATGATTGCATGTTGTTTCTCTGTGTATATTTTAACATTATGTTTTGTGTTTGCTGCATGTCATATTTCATATTGTAAAAGACTCTGGGATCAAAAGTAAAATATCATTTAATAATAATTACTTAAATTGAACTTGATGAAGCTGGCTTTAGAATAAGATGAGATGAATTGAAATTGAAATATTATTATATGGAAAAATTGAAAAATTCACCCACATGTATTATTCGTGCTGTTTTTTATCCTGGGAGGATACTACTTTCACTCAGAGAATTCATTTAATTTATAAAAAATTAGATCATTCTTTTATTGTATTGAGAAAAGTTAACATTTTTCAGACCTAGTCCTCTTTGGGGAATATTTCTTTTCATAATAAAAAAATTCAGCTTCTGTATTTTAGACCAAGTCTATTTAAAGTCACACACTGCAATATTTAGTTGTTAATTTCTTGAATTCCCTGTGACACAGCTGTTTTTTTATTAAATCATTTTCCATACTATGTTAAGAGGCCATGATTTTGTACATTTTTTACATTCCAAATCCAATGAGTAAATGAGTAGTAAATGAGTAAACATGTTCACTATTCCAGAAGAACAAAATATGACTTTAACATTTTAAACAATGCATGTCATCTTTAATAGTGTTTCTACCACTTGTATTTCCTTGTTAGGCTCATTTCTGTTCAGTCCTTTGATGTTAGCTCATAACACACATAAACAGTAACTTAATACATTTAATATGTATAAGAAACCAGGGTGTGGTGCCTGGTTTACAAAAGTACTGTACATACACCTAAACACATTTTCAAGCAAAAGGCCAAGTGCAATAAGCACAAATATACTTAAAATATAAGAGAAATGGTAAAATGCTAATTAACATAAATATTTAACTTGATTACCTTAATGCACCATGCAATTTGTTCATTGGCCTCTGCCACTCTTTCATGTAAAAGTGACGGTTATCATTTTAGGGTACAGTATGTTGCTTTGTGCATAGAACAGCTTAATTTTGAAGGAAAAAAAACCAATTACAAGACCAAAAGCCTTTCAGAATTCAGGATGAAGTATTATAGATACTGAAAAGGATAAACCATTAATTGCAAAGGTGGGTAAAGAAAATAAGAGGAATCAAAAATATACAAGATGTATCACTTGCAATCACTCTGACAGGTCACTTTTGTTACTGATATTTTCATCAATAAGCCATTTTTGTTGTGGTGCTCATCATTCTCATTACTCCAATACAAAATAACTTTCCAACTCTAATAACTACTGCAAAATTAATACCTACCATATAAGATATATGTTCCAAGTGGCTTTAGAAGGCCTAAACCTTTTCCTGTGTTTTCACCACAAAGGCAATCCAGGACAATATCTACTCCATCTGCAGAGATTCTGTAAGACAGACACATGTTATTTTATTTTCAATCCTAAGAGGAATGTTTACAAACAGCGGATTTATTATTTTGCTAAACTAGTTTTAACCATGGATCCTCCCCTTAGACCAATTTGCCTATGATAACCCTACTTACAGCACAAAGCTCCAGTTAACAAAGCTCTAAGACTCACTGAAGCACAGAAGCCACTATACCAGGGTTGTCAAACTCTGGTCCTGGAGCGCCGCAGTGGCTACAAGTTTTCATTCTAACCCTTTTCTTAATTAGTGACCTGTCTTTGCTGCAAATTAACATCTTTTGAATTAATTGTAGTTGACATGTTCTTAAAGACTCAGACCCCTTGTTTATTTTTTCTTAATTAGCAGCCAAACAATAGTGAGATACAAAATTAGCCAAAACATGACCAGCAAACTGTGTCCATCTTACAGTATCTAAAGTTAAAGAAAGACGAAGGTCTGAGGAATGTTGATCTGCTCAAGTCCACAAAACATTTTAACAGTGCTCTTAGAAAAGTGAAAATCAACAATTTCAGAAACGTTTGCTATTTCACAATGAGTGCAGCAACAAGACATGGAATTAAAGAACAGGTTTATTTAACAACAAGAATTAGATGATGATTAATGGATTTAGAAAAGGACAAGTATTTGTCCAGCAGAAGAGCTAGTTAGCAGCCCACTCTGTGTCAAGGAAGAAGGAATTCAGAGAATGTACACTTCTCTATTCTTTCTCATAGCTATAAAGCTTTTTTTTATTGTAGGTTTCTTCAGGCTGCATGGTTGTCTTGTGACACACATAAACATGTAAATAAAAGTTAATTGGTGTAAAGGAGACCAATTTTACATCTGATATGTTCCTAGCTGGAATGCATGACAACACTGATAAAAGATGAATTCATTTATTTAACTCTTTTCTTTCTGCAAGCAATAACTGCACCTAAATTTACCATGTTTTTGAAATAATACACATCTAAGATAAACAGTTCCTCCTGCAAGAGAAAAATAAATAAAGTAACAAAAGTATAAATAAGGGGATTCCTATGTTTAATTACTGCCTCTTCTTTATATGTACAGTGTCACACACGTGTGCATGGAGGGCAGCAGCAGGGTCTGGTTAGTGTAGAAAAGCCGGTAAACTGGGCTAGTCATGTGCACTAATGCCTTTTTCTCCTTCCTTGCAGGAACAAGTAAAGCTAGTTTCAAACCCTTCCAACATCAAACCACACCCCTGGATGACATCACTTCCCCTCCTCATATTGACATCCCGCCTCTTCCTTCCTCCCCATTATGTAAGCTCACCAGTAATCTACTACAGCAAGCATTGCTAACAAGCAATTTTCTATATTGTAGCGATCCACATAATATACAAGGTGGATTGCCCCACTCTCCAAACCTTCACGTTGTCTTTTTTGTATCATTACAACAGTCTGAAACTAAATTAAATATCCTTCATTTTATATATAGACAACATTTCCATAAATATGCAATCAGGTTACTTATAAAACTAAGCCATTCTCTTTACCATTTCCTTTTTTTTATTATTTGCATGTCTGTACAGGATTTTTTGGTGCGAGGTGGCCTTTCCTTTTATTATTTTTGATCAGAGTTCTATTAGTTGTGTATGTTACTTCATTGTCTATTTTTAGAAGTAATATGTTAATCTGTAATAAATAAAATGTAAAAACAATAAAGCTTTCAAATTTCCTTTTAGAAGTCCAAACAAATTTAACTGGATTTGCAAAAAATGCACAGTGACTGATTTGTTTGTGCTTTCTTAATTTGTGTGTTTATTCACATTAAATAACACTTCCTTAACATACTGAACCTTGAAGCATAAAGTTAAAACTCGTAGATCCTGCTGCTTTGTTAACCTTACTTTGGCATTCAGTTGATTTGGAGCAGCCTAGTTATTACATTTGTGTTGTTTACACATTCATTCTGTGCCTGAAAGTACTGTAAATGAATTGGCATGAATTTGGTGTCAATATACAATGGATTCAGACCACTCCACTTTCTGCACAAATTATTGTGACATAGATTTAATTTTAAATTGATACATTTTCCATTTTCCCCATCAATTTACACTCAATAGCCTATATTAACAAAGTAAAAACATGCTTTAGAAAGGTTTGCAAATTAAGTAAAAATCAAAAACTGAAATCTTTCATTTATATTGTGCAATTGTTCATACAAATCTCGCATAGTTTGGAAAGGCACATTCCTATGTATATAAGGTCCCACAATTTACATTGCATATCAGGACATAAACCAAACCATAGAGACCAGTTATCTCTCTGTAGACTTCCACAATAAAACTTTGGTGAGGCATACAGTGCATCTGGAAAGTATTCACAGCGCATCACTTTTTCCACATTTTGTTATGTTACAGCCCATAACCAACAATTTTTTTTAAATCCCTTCTTTAGTCGATATAAATTGGAAGGCTAACTAGATAACTTAGATAGCCGGAGTTTTGTAGTAGCTCGCGCGTTTGATCATGCGTGCGGGATGACCAGTGTGTTAGAAGAGATCTCAGACTGGCCACCCTGTATGTGAATCAAGTTGCAAGTGTCATAGGAAGGATATATGATACACTAACGTTTTTTGGAATGCCACGCGATCTACCTGCACTACCTTTGCGATCTACCGGTTGATCGCGATCAACGCATTGGGCACCCCTGGTCTAAACTATGTGATCAATTAAATGTATAGTAAAATGCTATGCATCATCTTCACTATAAGACGGCAAGCTACTAGCCTTATGCACATTGATTCATCATCACCCAAGTTGTATAGAAGCTCCTTGTTTTCTTAACAAAAACAGAAGCCACCTAATGTGAAAAAAATGAAAATGTTAATATCTCTATTCTCATTGTTTTTTCTTCATTTAGCTGGTACATAGAGACTTCTTATTTATATTATTTACTAGGGAGCTTTGCCTCCTGCTCGCTTCACTCGCCAACCCCTGGGCCGACGCTATGCGCTAGTCTCTTTGCAGTTTAGCCGGTCGCGTATGGGGATGCGGATGTACAATTTAAACAGATTGTTATTTTCATGGGAATTGTTACACATGCATAATCCATCCATCCATCTATTATCCAACCCGCTATAACCTAACTACAGAGTCACGGGGGTCTGCCATCCCAGCAAACACAGGGCACAAGGCAGGAAACAAACCCCGGGCAGGGCACCGGCCCACAGCAGCATATGCTTAATAGAACTATTTTACATTACAGTGAGTAATTCACCATATTAAAAAATAGTAAAACGTAATAATTTGAAAGTAAATTATGTTTCATGTTGCGTTAGAGGTATTCATTGCATTATATGATTTCGTTCTGTTTGGATTTGAAATTAACACGCAAATACTTTTTAAACTTACACTTTACTGTAAAATTTAAGTAAAAAAAAAAAATTTTAACAACATTTTTGTCAATATTAAATTAAATTTTGATTTTATATTTGGACTTGCATCGTGACAAGACAACATATAACTGCCTGTGAATGAATTTCATTTCTTTCTCTCTAATAAATAAACCGATTTTTTTTAATGTTTGTCTCTGAGATTTGTTAATTGAAGACCATACTATTAATGGTTATAGATATTCTTCGGATATTGTAAGCTGATGTTTTCATTTTCTGCACGATCACCACTATCTGTTTCAGCATAGCCTATTGATACACATTTAACCAATTTGCCGTGTAACCGATCGACAATTTTCACATTCCTTCGTTTGACTTCATTGTTTCTCTGTGCTAGGGATTGCCCATGTACTCATTTCTTCTGTTGATAACCCTTCGGATGAAATTCTTCAATAAGATTTGGACATAATAAGCCTTCTTTTATTGGGAACTTCAAGTGAGGAAAACAAAAAAAATTATAAGAGCTAACAGAGCAAAAACTGTGTCTGTCAAAAGCATTCACACGAATGAGAGGTAAGAGTACCATGTGCATGGTTGAATATGGTTGAGAGGAGGGCGTGACTTGAAAAAATCTCATGGCCAAAGTCTCGTCTCACGGAACTTTAAATTATCTCTTTGAAAAAGTCTCGTCTCAGGAGACATGTTATTTAATTGTGATCTTTTTTTTTTGCCAAGCCGGCAACAAACATACCTATGAAAAGTGTTTAATGGCAAAGCTATGGGATTAAAAACATTTACCATATTAAATGGAAATAGAAAAGGAATAAATTAAGGTCTGTGTCATCTTGAACCTGCAAAAGGAAAAAGCAGATAAGAGGTTACTTCCATAATGACAAAACTATAAAAGAAGTCAGAGACACAATGTCTTGGATATATTCGGTGATACAGGTGAAACATACATTGCTGAAATGTTGGGCCTCTAAAATTCTTTATTTTTTTTTACTACAAAAAGTAATCACATTACTGTTTCAATTTGCAACATAAATCCATATTTGTGCACATTGTTCTCAAAAACTATGAAGCAATGTTTGCTTAAGAAGTAAAGGAGGATTAAATAAAAATGTAAGGGTTCATGGTGAAATAGAGTCAAGCAGATTTGAGTGATCACATTGTTAAATACTGAATTATTGCCAGAGCAATTACTTCTATAGATATAGTAGATCAGTGTTTTTCAACCTTTTCGCTGGAGTGGAACCCTGCGCGAATGGTTACCTTGCTCACGGAACCCTGTGCAATTATCCACCAGTATGTCCTATATCATTAGGACTTTTTCGGCGGAACCCTTGGCTAGCACTCACGGAACCCTTGGGTTCCCAGGAACCTGGGTTGAAAAACATTGTAGTAGATAATTGTACCCCTCAAGCAACTGGATCATTTTACAATATACACTTGGGCCAATTAGATCACCTTGATTAATATCACATTAAATGTATTGTTTTAAAAAGTATTGGGGATTGAGTAAGTTTTACAAAATCACATCTGCTCTTGTTGACAACAGATCAGGAAATTGATGAAGTAGGCAAAGGTTAAATATTGACTTATATATATACTACAGTATGCCAGAGTAAATAAGTAAACAAATTGCATGACATTGACTTTAATGTGCCCTGTCAGAGATCTAATAAAGAAAAAAATTACCCATATGGAAGAACAATATGTTTCCACGGAGATAAATAGGTTATGTGTACAATGAAAGCTAATCAGTATGACTTCAGTCTTCACGTAAACAATGAATATCTGACACTCTGCTTCTCTGACACCAACATCTTTCTCTTTTCCAGTTTATGCAATTAAAACTCATCTACAGATTTGTTTTAATTACAGCTGCAATATCTGTGTTTTTATTACACTTCTTTCTCAAGTGAAAGAAAATTTGATATGTTTGTGACACCATATACTACGTACCTAGTTTGTTGGAGTTACCCAAGTTAAGACATGTTTTTGGCCTGATAAAAGGCATATTTATGGTTTTATTTTGTCATTATTTATTCAACTTACATAATTATTGTTGTATTATTAATATTTAGCCTGACACTCTGATTATTCTCTGATATGTATGACTGTACAGTTTTTTGATTAATTGAGTAAATTCTAGAATTATGAAAATGAAAAGGGCTTACTTAAACTTTAATCAAGGATAAAAAGTGGGAAATATAAGACTGCTAATGGATGCAGCTGAAAGTATGTTATATTATTTTAATCTAATGAACAGAGCTCCAATTTAAGGTTATGTAGGGATACCATACCATGGGCATGTTTCTGTAGGAGGACAGGAGGACAGTTATACTCATACTTCTTCTGACATATTAATTTTATGTTACAGTTTGTTTTAATAATTACTCTTGCTTAAGAAAAATACAGTATAACTGAATTCCAAAAGCCCTTAGTTCTGGTCATCATTTAGTTCACCAATGTACTATCACATGTCACACACATGTGCATGCGAGGTAGCTAAAGGGGATGAAAAATGGTAATTCCACGCCAGACCAGGGGGTGGCAAGGTACACTGACTTTCTCTCTCGATCCTCTGCAGACCATTCACAAGAATTCCCACATGGTTTTGGCACCAATGGTGACGTCACTTCTGGCCCCGGTGACATCACTTCCGGTATCGACCTTTAAAGTTGCCATCTTTACACCTCTAAATCAGTTCTGTTTTAGACTTGAACCTGAACACAACTCCAACTCAACAAATAATACCCATTTTGCAGCCAGGGCATAATATACGGGTGGCCGCCCCAAACCTTTTTGGATGTCTCATGTCAATACTTGTTACACACACTTAACTTTCAAACTAAATTCTTCCAATAAAAAAATCAATGTGGTCTTATTTCTGGAAAATCGCTAAACCCAATACAAACACACATATGTTAAAAAGCAAGGACAGAAGTCAATATAAAGCAAGTAATGGAGGTTTATTCTAACAGGGATCCATTATTTATATGGGTCTCAACGCAAGATATGGTATCTACATATTGTCACGCACGAGCGCATGGGGAGCAGCTGAAAGACCCGACGCGCATCGCGACAAGTCGTGCCAGGGGACAAAGGCGGGGTACTAACCTCTGTCTTTCTTTTTTCATAGAAAGAACGAAGCACCGCCGCCATAATTCCTCCCGCAGAAACAAAACGCCATCGCTTCCGGGTTCCTTTCTTCCCTTTGGTCCCCTGTTGATAACGTCAACATCCCATCCACCACCACGCCTTCCCAGCATTCCAGGAACCTAATTTCCGGTCCGGCTCCTTTATATGTCTGTGCAACCCTCCCTGTATTGTCTATTGCAATTTCTCTTTTTTTGTTTTGAGATTTTGGAAGACTGGGATAATTATTATTTACAGTATACGGGGCCTAAACAACCCCAAACCTTTATGACTGTCTTAGTCCTTTATTACAATATACAGAATTTATACAGCAAAAGCTAGTAATTGAAATTAAAATAATTATTTTTTGATGAGTTTCAATAAATATTTGATAGAAATACAAAATCGTTCTAGTCAAACTGCACACAGCTAAGGAACATAATATTAACTGTCTAATTCAGCATCCTATTTAACACCAGAATCCCTGAAGCCTACGAAAAAAGTCGTAATCCTGGGCACCTCCTCATCAGTGTCTTTGTTTTGCAAATGTGTCGATCAGCACTGGCAGCAAGCAGCCTGCTATCCCATCCCCCACTGATGCAGCTAAAGTTTTCCCAGCTAAAGGCTCTTTATCAGGGTGTGTGGTGCCTGGAGTTGTATAGGGTAAATAATATACATCATTATTTGAAATACATGCATTTCATGTGTGTTCAGTGTCTACAATGAACTGGGTAAATGCTGGATGACAGGAAATGCAAGGCAAGAAATGTTGAACATATAACTAAAACAGAAAGTTTTTGCATGTTAGTACTAATGACAAAATGTTGACGTGAAGTGTATAATTGTTGAAGACTGAAGTCCAAATATCAAATAAACACTTTAACAAAAGGTACAAGTATAACAAAACATGCACAATTTTATTCAAGAATATAAACAAAGAAAAAGAAATTGGGTTAGGGGATGAGGCTAACATGTCCGCTTGGCTGGTGAAGAGGTAAGAACTGATGTCTCATAATCAAGCAGTTGCAAGTTTGATTCCGGGTCTTTCCTTCATTTACCATTTTGAGTAGTGAGCTGCTCTTATTGTTACTATTATAGAAAAAAAAAACATACATTTCCTTTGAGTCTGTAACAGCCAGTGTAAATGTATGGTACTGGTAAAGGTTAGCCTTTTTTTTGTTAATCAGTTTTTTTCTCTCAGTCACGTTCACGTTCTCCCCATCTGACATTGTTAGTTTTCAAATAAAGACGTGCTATTACAGTGGTGAATGTAGATGAGGATGAGGGTTCTACATCGGAGAAAGAGAATAGAAGCCCTCCCCGCAAGAAACATCCACTCACATATAAGAACAATGCACCTGCTCCAGGTGTAAAGGCAAAAGATGGAACCATTTGAAGGCAGCAACAGGTTGAGTGTCATCCTGCCAGTCAGTCTGCCCCACACCTATCCTTCAATGAAACAGCACGGCTTACAGAGCTTGCCAACGTATCATGCAAACTCCTGTTTGTGATTATGTTTTGTGATGGTCTTTATATAAAAAACATTTATATCTTACTTCTATAAAAGCCAGATTGAATGGTATTTACCTTGATTCATTTACTTATCTTCCTACAAGCGTAAATTCACAAGTACACTGCAGAGCTTCCTCTGTTTGATCGACACAGGCATACTCACAAAGTACATGTGTACTGAAGTGACTTGGAAGCTCCTGTCGCACCCTATGCAACTGTGTTTGATGTTGTTTAGAAAAAGATCCAAGTCGCTACACAGGAGAAAGACTTTCTGAGACTAAGGTCATAAAGTATATGAAACTATTTCTGGACAAAGGCAGAACTGTAACAACAGTTGCGTGGATAATCAAGTCTTGAGCTGGGAGAACTTTTTGCCCTTCCTGCAGTGGTTGGGGGGTGGTATAGCAAGCTGCTTGTGCTTATCGACACATTTACAAAACATAAGATGCTGAATGGAGAGGTGCGAAGGGATTTAAGGTGGGCCGGGATATCAAATTTTTTCGTAGGTTTCAGGAATTCTAGTGTTGAGGTGACCCAGGATTATTACTTTTTTCGTAGGTTTCAGGGATTCTAGTGTTAATACAGGAAGAATATATACTTCTGGCATCCCTTAAAACTGATACAATATTGTAATCTTCCAATAGCACCCCTTGGGAAAGTATTCAGCTATTAGCCATGTGATAAGTAACAGGTTGCTTTACACCTATACCCGGCAATAGCAACTCTGTTCATAAAACTCCAAAGAAATCATGAATTGCACTTTCTGTCCCAAAGCTACCACTAACTGAATTTAATTTAAATGCAATAAACATTATAATTTGTTTTAAAGTTTGTTTTTTTTACTCTTAATATATATGACACAGTGAGGTTTTTATGAATATTATGGGTTGCCAACAAATTTTCAGACAACCAAGAAGATTAACCAAACCCATACACGTAGACACAAACACACGCCACTATTATGGCCTTAAAAATTATTTGTAAAATGTTTTTTATCAATAGTGTGATGAAATATATCTAATAAAAACTAAACACAGTGCATATATCTTACAAGTATATTTCAGATTTAACATATCTTAAGTTTTTCAAATACGCTTAATCTAATTCAACAGTCCAAGGGGCTAGTTCCTGTTCCTGCAGCCTCTCACATGAGGCAGAAAACAGCCCTAAATAGCCTGCCAGTCCATCACAGGTCCCACTCAACCAATTAGGAGTAATTGGTATAGGATTGGAACTCAGGGTTCCTTAGGATTTGTGAGGCAATATCCTTAATCACTGTGCCACTATGCTGCCCTTTCATAAATGAATTTTATCTTAATTAATTATAAACATGCCATCTTACTTTCTCACTTCCTGAACATAATCCACACTCCTGTCAAACAGATGAGTAACAGAATCTTTGATGGCTTCATGCTTGAAGGATGAGGCTGTTCCAAAAACAGTGACATCAGGAATTGTTGAACACAGTTGTGCAACAGCCTGGCCCTGAAAAACATCAAATACATTCATGTGATGTGAAACAGTCCATAAACATACTTTTTGGCAATGTGTTTAAACATTAAATTATCTTGGAATTTACTATCCTATATTTTTCAGTAGAAAAATGAAAATAAAGATAGTATTACTTACCACATGCAAATAACCTAAAAATAAATGATAATGTGATTTTGTTTATCCACACATACATCTGTCAGTTTTATTATGTCTTATTCATTTAGGATATAGGAAACAGTTGAATTTACACTAAAATATTTTTTAAAATGATTTTGTCATAAAATACCAATAGCCTGAATAGAAATTTGGATGTTAAATAATGACTACTGTAATTTAACTAAAATCATTAGCTAAGGTAAGGAAATTGTGGTCATGTTTATTTTAGCCACATTTCTTAGAAATATGTACATCAAGATAAGAAAACTAACAAAAAACATTTAACAAAATGAAAAGAAAGATTTAACTTCTGTGCTTTCGAAACGAACTAAAAACAGATGTAACAAAACGTGTCACGGCTATTGCAAAACTGGTGCAACATTTCAGAAATTACATGAAATTAAATTCACTGGCTTTGAGCTCAACAGTTTTACTTCTATTGTAAAACTCATTGACACTGACATCAGTTAGAAAGACTGCAGCTGCTAGGTACAGTGGAACCTCGGGTCACGAACGTCTCGGACCACGTACAAATTGGGTTACGACCAAAAAGTTCGCCAAACTTTTGCATCTGTTCACGACCACACACCCGGGTGGTGAACAAGCCAGTTTCCCTTCCGGTTCGTACGTGTTGATGATTTCCGCATGTGTTCAGTCTCTCCCTGTGCATTCCCTGTGCAGCGAGTGAGCGAACGAGAGAGAGAGAGCGCGAGAGACTGAGCGAGCAAGTGAGAGAGAGAGAGAGAGCGCGAGAGAGAGAGTGAGCGTGAGAAGGCAGATAAAGAATGCACTGGGCGTGTTTTTAAAGAGACTGCAAGGTTAGTTCTCTCTGTTCAAGGTTTTCTCAATGTTATTCAATGTTTTTACATTTAGTTTACTATTACACTGTGCATTCTATGGTATAATTAACTATTTTTGTGCTTAAAAATCTTCAAAAAATATATATTTACATACAGCTCATACGGTCCGGAACGGATTCATTGTATTTACATATAATCCTATGGGGGAAATTACTTTGGGTCACAAATTAATCGGGTTGTCACCAGAGTTTTGGAACGAATATATATAGGGCTGTGTTGCCATGGAAACAAGCCATAGTTTTGAAGCTGGGCTTGCAGTATTTTAGCTAAGTGAGTCTCTAGTATAAACTGCATTGGTTATAGCTGTACAATATAGTGATTTTGACCTAAGAAGATCATGAGCTGCTGGGAGGCAGCTAAACCTGAGCACTCATGACTATGCAAAACATTCTGATTTGAAAATTTCATAATTTATATTACAAAATTAGCAGTTTCTCAAAAACCTTGTGTGATGTGAAAATTTTAAAGTTATTTCTGTGATCAGCAACACAAAATCTATCTGGCACACAAGGAAAGAAGAAAACAAAAACCTTGTAAACCAGTGAGAAATGACCACAGAAGTGCATAAATGCTAAACAATAGTATTGAGGCTGTTCTTTTAATCTGCTGTGTTCCTTCTTGCATCAAACGTGATACTTTTTATTTCTATACTATATAATTGTTTGGCCTTGATTCTCTATATTTTCCTTTACTAATTTCTTCATCCAGTTTAATATATATGTGGTTGGCAGGTGTCTATACTGCTGGCAGTGGGCACATGGCATGTACTATCCCTGGATGAAGTGTAAGCTCATTGTGAGGACAAATAAAATCAAGTCTAATTTAAAAATGGCAGTTAGCCTATCACAGGAAAGGGGTGTAGAAGGAACACCCACTCAACTATAGGGAGAAACTTCAAACTACACATAAGCAGTCTACCACCGTACCACAATGTTGCCCTTGAACAAATCTGGATCTTCAAAGTAAATGGATTGTATATTTTCTCTCACACTCCTCTGAGTGTGTGTGTGTAAGAAGAAAAAAATTATTCATATTTAATATCATTGGATTTAATTATGTGTTACATTATACAGAGGCAAAATTCTGCTGAACACTGCATTATTGTGAAATACTTGGAATGTGTAATACTAGACCAAGAAATCTTTACAGACAGAATAGCATAGGAGAACTGCATGAACTGCAAAATAACATAGGTAGTTACACATTTAATTGTTGAACTCTTTTGTAAATTGGTAAAAATACTGTTTTATTTGTTTTACATCATGCTTTCACCATCTGTAAAATACAGTAAGTGTTTACTGCTGTCTATCCCTTATCTATCCCTCATCTAATAATTTAGATTATTTTAGGTACATTTAAATGAACAAGGATCAAGTGATTATTTCATTTTACATTATTCAAAAGAGTGCGGCATGGTGGCGTGGTGGGTAGCGCTGCTGCCTTGCAGTTAGGAGACCCAGGTTCGCTTCCTGGGTCCTCTCAGTGTGGAGTTTGCATGTTCTCCCCGTGTCTGTGTGGGTTTCCTCCCACAGTCCAAAGACATGCAGGTTAGGTGCACTGGCAATTCTAAATTGTCCCTAGTGTGTGCTTGGTGTGTATGTGTGCATGCCCTGCGGTGGGATAGTGCCCTGCCCGGGGTTTGTTTCCTGCCTTGTGCCCTGGGATTGGCTCCTGTGACCCTGTTGTTAGGATATAGTGGGTTGGATAATAGATGGATGATAAAATAATAATCTACCACTCCATTCATCTATTCTCTGGCATGCTTGTTCAAATTCAAGATAGCAGTGAAAAGGAACTTTTCCTGACAGCTTTAGGTACATAAGAGGAATTAAGAAGGGACTGGGCAACAGCCATTTGCAGAAAGCAATGACGTAGACAGACACACACACACACACTTCGCCCTGGACCAACTTAGAGTCAACAGTTGAACTAAGAGAAAGTCCTCTGCAAGGTGAGGGTAACACAAGAGCACTCAAAATGAAGAAGACACAGACATAAAATTTGCATATACTTTTATTTCAGTAATATGCTTTTTTCTCTAGAATTAAATACAGTTTAGAGCTAATATTTATTTAGTTAATACAATTTCTGTGACTCTATATCCTCCTGACAGATGGTTTAGGAAAAAAAAATCCCTTGCCCATCATAATCAAATGTTATTTTGTTTACAGTAGCTTTTTAGTTATCTCTGCATGAATTTGCCATCTCTTAACCTTATGTTGTGATGGGCATTCCATGAAGCATGATGTCATGGTGTAATATAAGTACTAAATTGTTAATGGCTCCAGAATTGCAGGATAAGTACATTTCCTAAAATAAATGTGAAGTATGTAAATGTAAACTTCCTAAAATAAATATGACGTTAATGAAAAAAAATATGCACATTGTCAGCACTGGCATACCCAGAGCTTCCAAAGGATTTACTTTACTGAATAAATTTGTACTGCTACCAGCAGAGCCAGACAATAACCATCTCTACTGATGTTTTCTTCTGCATGTAACACTTAAAAGATTTTCTAAGTTGACTTTGAGACATCTGAACTAACTGTAGGCTGAATACATAAGTAGACTATGGCATCTTTTCAGATTTGGATCTGGAATAAGCAAATACACAACTGCGAAGTGCAAAAAACACAGTTGTAATGGGGATTAGTTGATAAATTCAAAACCATTAACTATATCTTCCTGGGGCAAAGAAAAATTGTCTTTACTATGTTAAAGCCAAAAGCAAAAAAAAACACTGAAATACTAAATAAGACACACTGGAACCTTGAGCAAAAATAATATATAGATGAGGAGCAAGTATGGTTTATAAAAACTGCTTGCTTATTTGTCTCACTCAAAGAAAGGTTTTAGGTAAGTGATGAGGTTGCAAGAAGGAGCACATTGTGTAATGTGGTTCTCTAGTAACTGGGAGACACCAAATGCAAGAATGTTGTTATCAAAGGCTGGCTTTTATTGAGCATTTTCTTTACTGCAGTCTAACATGGGGCCAATGTCTTCCACTGTTAAAACATCTGCAAAATGCTGATATACAGCTCAGACAAGCTGAAAGCTATGGTGGACAATGTTAAAGAAGTTATAAAAAAGAAAAGGAAACATTTTAAAAATAACGTAACATGATTGTCAATGTAATTGTCGTAGGCTTATTTTAGTATTGAGAGTGAATTTGATGATTGTAAAGAGTTTAATTTATGATTGTAAATGTTGTGTATGAGAAATGCACATTTTTAGGATGTAAGGATGTCTTTGTAAATGACGTTTGCAGTTCTGCCCTCGGGCTGTAAAATGACCAAGCTGTCTGCTGAGTTTAACTCTTGAGCACGTAATATGCAGTTGGCCATGTGAGAAGCAATCTTGTGTCAAGTCAATGCTGACCTTTTTTAGAGTCTGGCCCTGTGACTTATTTATTGTCATAGCGAAACATACCCTTACTGGAAATTGGAGGAGTTCGAATTGGAATGGGAGGTCAGAGGGTATGAGAGGGATGCAACGAACAAATACAGTCTTCCCTGAGACAGTTCCAGTGAAGACAGTTGCCTCAATGAGGTTCTTGTGCAGAGATTTGATCTGAAGCCTGGTGCCGTTACAAAGTTTTGGTGGTTCTAAGTTTCGTAGTAACATAATTGGTGCGCCAACCTTTAAAAGTAGAGTATGCAGAGGCATGCCCGGAGGATTAAGAGTGTGAAGAAACTAAATGAAAAGGCAGGAGTCACCAGCCGGAAAATGTGAAGCAAGGCAAACAATAACATGCTTTAAGTGGTGGAGAAAAGAAGAAGGGAGCAGTGAGCACGACGAACAGCTGAGGAAAGTAAGAAAGCGAATGAGGAGGCACATGAGCGCGGGATGTCGTTTATGTATATAGGCAGGGAGCCAACCACATGGTAGGTGCGCGGAAAGTGGCCATGCGGAAAAAGGAAGGGAACTGGGGATGGCCCTTGTGCATCTCTGCTGTGAAATAAGTCCTCTGTTAATGGAAATAAGGAATGAAACTGCCAAAAGGAGAGGTCAGTTCTGAAAGTTCCTTACGGCATAATGGTGAGAACCACCAAAAAGAAGACGTTACTTTTGAAAGTTTGTTATGGGGCACAGCGCGAAATGAAACATACTTAACGTTTGTAAGTACAGTGTAAAGGATGAGCATGGGGAATTTGGGCTTCTTACCTATATTGGAAGTTGCAGAAAAAGTGAGGAGGGGTTTTCCCTATCTATATATACAGTTTAGGGGGTACACCCGGTACACCCTTGGGTGTTACAATAGGACATGAAACATACCTAACTTCTGTAAGTACAATGCAAAGAATGAGCATGTGAAATTTCAGCTTCCCACCTATATGGAAAGTGGGAGAATTAGAGATGAGTCAGTGAGGGATTTGCCTTTTATATGTATAGATTATGAAGAAGATTAACATGAACATGTTCCAGAATGCATAGTGGGGTTAGTGGTTAGTATCATAAAAGCAATTGAAAGTAGAGGGTCTTTCAGTGACAGATAAGAAGAAGCATAAAAGGTAACAAACACCAAATCTGAAAAAATCTGGAACCTTAATTAGATGAATGCAAGAAACAAATTTGCTAACACATTTTTAGCAAGTTTATGTGGGAGTTATTCAGAAACAGCTGGTGTGAATGAAAACTGTACCAAAATCTTTGTTGTGAAGCAAATGCATGGAATAGTATCTGGCAAAAGAAAAATGCACATTTGCAAGTCTGTAAAATGGTTATGAGGGAGACAGTAAAATGGATACTGATAAAATTTGGGATGGGAGAATGGTTAATTTTCGCAGTGTTGTCAAAAAATGAAGAAGTAATGATGGCTGAAACTGAAAATGAGAATAGTTAAACAGGTGAAAATGGAGAATTAACTGGGGCTTGTTCTGAGGGGGTGGATGTTTATTCTAGTGAAGTAGGTGGTGTCAAGAGGGACAAATCAAGACCTACCAGAACATCTTTTTTTATGCTGATCTCTTTGTGCTACTACAATCTGGAGACCTGGAAGATGTGGTATTTTAACCATACAGTATATCTTCGCTTGTGCACTACTTAAAAAAAATCTGAACAACAAAATCAAATTTTGTGATTAACAAAAATTACTTCACAATTACTTAGTACTGGTTTGATATACATGTAGGTTTCTGGTAGGCATTTTTGCTCCAAAAATTTAAACCACGTTGCACAAATCATCACATACACACACCAGAGGTCTGATTTCTAAAACGTGCATATGCACAAAAAAACGGCTTGAAATGTGCATATGCAACTTTCTACAAAAACATTAGTATTTATAAAGGAAGACTTGACAAGAAACCTTGTGTATATTTATGGCAACTCTAACCCAACATTTCAGGGATACTGCAAAATGATCATGTATCGAAATGCAGCCAAGCCTGCTATTTCAGAGCTCACACGTATAATAATTCATATCAAAGAGACAATATTATAATGTGCATTGACATGACAGACATATTAAACCTCAAAAATGATGACAATGATGTATAGACTCAATTTTAGTTCCCTTTTGAGAGGGTCAATGTTGCATATTTGCAATGAAGAACTTTTTTGGGTTTTTTTTCAGTTTACAGTATATAGGCTCCCTGTTGTAATAGAAACTAAAGTATAGTAAAATCATGGATGTGATTTACTCCCTGCATAAAGAAAGCTACTGTGTAAATATGCCCTACAGCCTATTTATAGCCTAATGGTTTGACATAATATGACTTGTGCAGCACTGCTTGATGACTACACAAATAGCCATATACGAATGGGACAAGCTTTTAGGGACCAGTCAGATTTTCTTTCTTACACTGATGACTGGCTTATGAAACAATTTAGACGTTCAAGAGCCATTCTTTTAGAACTACTGTATGTCCTGAGTTAGTTCCAGCATTAGAAAGACAGACTGCCAGAAATCAGGCTCTACCTGTTCATATGTAGGTTCTAAAAAGGCTGGCTTTCTGGCAACAGGCATCTACTAGAGGGAACTGTCCAACACATCAGGAACATCTCACCTAACACTAGAATTACCAGAGCCTACGAAAAAAACTCATAAATCCGGCCCACCTTAAATCGCTTCTTAAATCAGTTCGCACCTCTCTGCCAGCGTCCTTTGTCCTCTAAATGTGCCAATAAAGACAAGCTTCAAGCAGCCGGCTCTTCCATCCCCCCCTAACCCCAACTTAGAACGTGCACGAACTTCTCCCAGCTCATGTATTGATTGATTATCTGGGAGTGAAGTGGAGTTTTAGAGTGGAAATAATAGATCATTATTTGAAACACATGCATTTCATTTGTGTTCCGTTTCTACAGTAATCTGTGTAAACACATTGGTAAAACAGAAACTTTTTTTATATTTTAGTAATAAATGTTACAAAATGTAGGCATCTATACTAATAAAAGGCAAAGCCCTCACTGACTGACTGACTGACTGACTGAGTGACTCACTGACTGACTGACTCATCCATCATTAATTCTCCAACTTCCCATGTAGGTAGAAGGCTGAAATTTGGCAGGCTCATTCCATACAGCTTACTTACAAAAGTTGGGCAGGTTTCATTTCGAAATTCTACGCATAATGGTCATAACTGGAACCTATTTTTGTCCATATACTGTAATAGACTGCAGCTCGATAGCCGTGGGAGGCGGATTTTCGTATTAAAGCATTTAACCAATCACATTTCAGCCATCATTTGTTGCCAGGCAGAGAGGCTTTCACAATCTGTTGTGCAGGCACTCAAACACAGAATAAATGTCGATTAACCTGTTGCTTCAACCAATCAGATTTTGAGTTGGTGTCAGTAGGGCCCTCTAGCAGGTGTACGGCAACGTCACCGTATTCAGACCCATTGATTGGATAGAAGCCGATATGAGGAACTCTACGAGGCCACTGAATGCACCGCAAACGCTCCGAGCGAAAGATCGTCGTGCGCACTACGGCCAACTCCATGGCAGGATTCTGGACAATATTATTTGCCAGACACAGACCAGATTTCAAGACCATGAAAACCTGATGTTTGTCACGCTCCTCGAGCCCAAGAAGTTTCAGGAATACAAGAAAAATTTCACGCATGCAGCCTTCTCCAGTTTAACACAAGAGCCACAGAGCGGTTTTTGATCTGTCTAGGCTAAAAACAGAACTGACTGTAATGTATGCCATTTTTGCAGGAAAATCTCCCACTGATCTCCTTGACTTCCTTCATGAGGAGAATCTGAATGAGAGCATGGGGTGGCTGTTCACACTGGTATATTTGGCAGTGAGCATTCCCGTGTACACTGCTTCTGTCGAGCGGACATTTTCAGCCCTAAAGCGAATTAAAACTTATGTCAGAAATAAGAGAGGGCAGGTTCGACTTTCAGCATTAGCTTCAATGGCGATAGAAAGGGACGTTTTGATGGAACTGAAGCGCACGGATAATCCGTACGACAAAGTAATTGAACTGTTTTTGAGGAAAGAGAGGAGGATGGATTTTGTTTAAAAATAATCCGAATTTTTGGTGAGTAAAATGTTGCGATTTTCCTAAATAATATTGCAAGCTTATGAGTTATTATTGATGTTTTTTATGTGTGTCGCGGCTGTGGCTGCAGTAGAAAGGAACTTGTTCAGGGTATCGGGGTATATATATACCCTGATCTACATAAAGTCAAATAAACGAACCACATGCCGTGGCGCAACACAAGAGACTTCGCCTCTAGTGCTGACGTCCGAGTTTTAATTCCCGAGACGGGGTGCAGTGAGTGTGTACACCTGATGAGCCCAGAATTAGAGTGAAACATGTGCTGTGTACTCTTTGCATTATTTGACAGTAAAACTATTTCCAAAAAAATATATATATATATATATATAATGTGTTTATATATATATATATATATATATATATATATATATATATATACACACATATATTATATACACACACACATACATATATATCAGCGCTTCCCGATTCATTTTACCCTCACACCCCCTGTGTCGGACGATCCCGATTTCGCACTCCCTTCGTTTGAAAAAGAAGTATGAAAAAATATGAGGTTAACGCAGAAAAATAGATCACCAATTGAAGCTTTATGAATAATTGATACATTATTCGCCGTCAATAATTGTTTTGGTAAAGCCATACTCAGTGTAATCCTCCTTCCATTTTCTAATTTTATCGCGACAAGCCATGATTAAATGAACGGTGAAAAAAAGTAAGAGCGAAGCGACGTTGACTTATTGAGGCAGGCAGGCGAGAGCACAACAGTAAATTTTTCTTCACCATAGAAATTTAAAGACTACATTCAAGACTAAATTCAACTTACATTCCTACCAAAGATATTTCTGTAGACTAAATAAAAATTACTTATATTTAAAATTTAAATAGAACTTGAACAGATACAATAGTTCATAATACCCACGCAGCACTAAGTGCACCTAAGAGCGGGAGTCATCCGTTTTAACAAGCAGCGTATTGCACTGATATGAAATAGCCTGCCCATTTAATTATTTAGG
>JANRMT010062806.1:46072847-46118320 GCA_026402145.1 Polypterus bichir lapradei
GTTTGGAGTCGTGGACAGGGGTTCAAGGGAGCGAGAGCGCCCCCTATTGTTCACAATATATACATTTTACTGTATTTTAGTGTATACATACTTTCATGCTCAAGTTCAAACAGTGTTTTATAAATTAGACCACAGGTGTGTATTTATTCTGGCCACGTTGTAAACAGCTGTAGCCTTTTTTGAACTGGGCAACTCTGTGAAGCAAAATTACTTCATCCAGAAAATTTATTTCACTTTTGAAAACTATTATCAGATTAGTTGAGAAAACATCATCTTCAGTACTGGAATAGTAAATTTAGCATGGGAATACAAGGGACTTGAACTCATCTATGTGGAGATTACAATGTCCTATTTATAGTATTCTAACCAGCGACTACTATATTTTTCTTTAATCGAGTCAAGTTTGAAGGTTGCATATTTTGAATTCTCCCAACTATACAACCTGAACTATGTTTTTCATTTTCTAAAGAACCCTCATTTCAAGAACATTATTTTAAAAATTTTAACCTTGGGCGAACATCTATTTCAAGTGCTCTATTTGATCAGATGTAAAAACAGATTTTCAGATTTGGTCTATTAATTAATTTTGACTTTCATTGAATTATTAATGGTACCGATAAGACATTAAACTGTATGGTTTCTTAAAAAAGCAAAGCAAAAATACTACTAAAAAAGACTGCTGTAAAGTGATTTTCTTTAGTTTCCTACTTTATCTCTAATGCATCAAAGAAGACGCTGTGGCTTCCTTCAACTCCATATTGGAGTTAGTAGCACAGAAAAAGAATGGATGTATTATAAAATCAATTTTCAAACTCTATGAATCATGACTAAATTGTAACTTTTGCATTTTTTTAAATATGTACATTTAAGTAGCAATCCAATTTGGGATAGGAAGAATCTTACAGTTGATTTAACAGTCATTTCATTTAGTAACAAGGTATTAAGATTACATATAGAACAAAATTACAATTGCTTTAAGACTTGTACCAAGGAAATCAGTAATACATTAAACATATACAGGGTAACATATGGGATGAGGTAAACCAAAAAAATGCAATAATTATTCTTGTTTGTGATTCTATAAACTTTATAAATCAGGATAAACTATTCAGACTTCCTCCATATCTGTTCTCATATGGTAAGATTTTGAGTGGATCATATATGGATACATAAAACACAGAAAATAACATACAAAACTTTATATTCACTTTAAATGAGAGATCAGAATTTGGAGTTGCCATCTATGTATCCCATCTGAGAAAACAACAAATTATATGACTCAGGCGCCGCCGCGAGTGGCAGCCTTTCCAGCAGCTCCATGTATGACTTTATCTTTCCACCTTTTTCTCTATTTTTCTCTGTTTCACTGATCACTCCTACCACTTTCTTTTATGTGAATACGTTCCCTAGACACTTTTTACTACTTTTTACCACTTGGAAATGGATTTTACATGCCAAGACTCATCTATTCAGGTAGTCAACATCAAGCGCTGAGAACAAAGGCCCGTGCCGGTGTGGTTCCCTACTTACCCAACGAGGTAAGAAGGTTGTATCGTGGCAGCAGAGCCGGCGCTAAGCTAAAAGCTAAGAGGCTAGCAAGAAAGTGGCGATATAAGCCTTCAGTGCCTTCTGTGATCCTGGGAAATGTGAACTCACTACCAAATAAGATCGACAAACTGGCTGCACTGGTGAAAAATGTCAGGGCCTACAGAGAATGCAGTTTGTTGTGTTTTAGTGAAACGTGGCTAACAACTAACATCCCAGATGCTAACGTGGAGCGACCCGGGTTTAGCACAGTTAGAGTGGACAGAGACACAAATACCTGCGGGAAGCGGAAAGGACGAGGACTCGCTCTCTATGTGAATACAACGTGGTGCAACTCTGGAAATGTAAATGTTAAAATCTCCACTTGCTGCAGGGACATCGAACTGTTGGCCGTAAGTCTGCGTCCCTATTACTACTACTTTGTTATTGTTTACATACCTCCTTGGGCAGACATGGAGATAGCGGGTAACATCATCCATTCTGCTGTTGCTAAACTACAAACGCAGCACCCCAAGGTGCTTGTGCTAATCGCTGGAGACTTTAACTATGTGACGCTGGACAAAACATTTCCTGCCTTCTCCCAGTATGTGGATTGTAACACCCGGGGAAACAGGACTACTGACCTACTGTATGCAAACGTTAAAGACGCATACAGCGCCACCCCGCTGCCTGCGCTTGGGAAAGCAGATCATAACCTAGTTCTGCTTCAGCCTCACTACATACCAAGAGTGAGGGAACTATCTACAACCACACGCTCATTCAGGAAGTTGTCCCCTGAGGCAGAGCAGGCTCTGAGAGACTGCTTTGGAACTACGGACTGGGATATCCTGCAGGGATCATATAGTGAGAACATTGAGGAGGTTGTTGACTGCACTACTGACTACATCAACTTCTGTATGGACATTGTAGTTCCAGTAAGAACAGTACGCTGCTATGCTAATAACAAGCCATGGATTACAAGTGACATCAAGGGCCTTTTGAACCAGAAGAAAAGGGCTTTTAAAGGCGGTGATCAGCATGAGCTCAAGCGCGTGCAGAAGGAACTCAGAGTCCAGCTCAGGATGGCGAAGGAGCAGTACAGGAGAAGGCTGGAGGAGAAGTTGCAGAATAACAGCATGAAGGAAATGTGGGATGTGATGAAGATCATCACTGGCTGCAGCTCGAAGCGGGGTGCCACCATCGAGAGAGACGTAGAGAGAGCAAACCAGATGAACAACTTCTTTAACAGGCTTGACCAACCTAACCCACTCTCACCTCAGAGTACTGCACCCTCCACCCATTCTTCTGCTGATACCAGCATAGGAGAGACATCCCCACCCATAATTACAGCAGCCCAGGTAAGCAGAGAGCTGAGCAGACTTCGTGCCAGCAAAGCAGTGGGTCTAAATGGAGTATCGCCACGACTGCTAAAGGCCTGTGAGTTGGAGCTGGGGGGTCCTCTACAGCGCATCTTTAACCTGAGCCTGGAACAGGGGAGAGTCCCGAGGCTTTGGAAAACATCTTGCATCACCCCAGTCCCAAAGGTATCACGTCCAAGTGAGCTGAATGACTTTCGGCCTGTCACTCTGACGTCACATGTGATGAAGACCATGGAGCGGTTGCTGCTTCACCACCTGAGGCCACAGGTCCACCACACCCTCGACCCTCTGCAGTGCGCATACCAGGAGAAGGTGGGAGCAAAGGATGCCATCATCTACATGCTACACCGATCCCTCTCCCACTTGGACAGAGGCAGTGGTGCTGTAAGAATTACCGTAAATACCCGTATATAGGACACATTTTTTTTTCTTAAGAAGTAGGCCTAAAAACCCAGGTGCGTCTTATACATGGATACCTTTATTACAAAAATTATAAATCTATATATATAATTCACTAAATGCATGGCAAGCAAGACGCACGCAAGACAGAGCCCCGCCCGCCAACTCTAACCCTCCTCCCCGAGGCATGCGCACTTCCTGCTCATGTGCCTGCCACCAACTCCTCATCAAACACATCCTGAGTTGCTTTCTCCCATGTCCACACTTGCGCACTGCATGCTCATATGCCCACCCCCAGCTCCCCCATTGGACTTTATGATCGTGTGTGCGTGTCAGTGCCTCTCCTTCGCCTTCTCCTTTGCCTTCGATGGTGGTGTGACAGGGACAGAGAGGAGTAGTTTGAATCCAATTTGAATTTCAAGGTTTGTTTTCAAGCGACAGTCGGTTAGCAGTGCTGCAATTGTAGCTACCGGGGTATGCCTCAGTCTGCTTGCGATTAGCCGTCGCCCCCGCACTGGCATTTCACACCATTTCAAATTGAAGTATTTTTCAGGTGTAGCGTCGCTAATACTGTATCGATGTATGTATCGAGAATGACACGGTGTTTGAAAGCTCATTTTACAATACCTCCACCTGTATGCTTTATTGTAACATTTGGAAATTGTTTTATTTTGAATTTTCACATCACCGATACGTCGTTTCCGCCATCTAGTATGTTTCTCGCTCTTTGTTGTTGTTCAGAGAGACTCCAGCCTAACACAAACGCATGGATACAATCACTGGGGCTGGCGGCAGCAGCTTTTAATTAGTAACTCAAAATCAGGATGCGTCCTATAAACAGGTACACAGATTTTTCCATGGTTTTTAGGGTGAAATATCCACTGCGTCCTATACATGGTATCGTCCTATATGCGGGTATTTACTGTATGTTTCTGGGCTTCTCTACCACCTTCAACACCATCCAACCTCTGCTCCTTAGGGACAAGCTGACAGAGATGGGAGCAGATTCATACCTGGTGGCATGGATCGTGGACTATCTTACAGACAGACCTCAGTATGTGCTTTCTTGAGAACAGCAGGTCTGACATTGTGGTCAGCAACACAGGATCACTGCAGGGGACTGTACTTTCTCTGGTCCTATTCAGCCTATATACTTTGGACTTCCAATACAACTCAGAGTCCTGCCACGTGCAAAAATTCTCTAATGACACTGCTATCATAGGCTGCATCAGGAGTGGGCAGAAGAAGAAGTATAGGAATCTAATCAAGAAATTTGTTAAATGGTGCGACTCAAACCACCTACAACTGAACACCAGCAAAACCAAGGAGCTGGTGGTGGATTTTAGGAGGACCAGGCCCCTCATGGACCCCGTGATCATCAGAGGTGACTGTGTGCAGAGGGTGCAGACCTATAAATATCTGGGAATGCAACTGGATGATAAATTGGACTGGACTGCCAATACCGATGCTCTGTGCAAGAGAGGACAGAGCCAACTATACTTCCTAAGAAGGCTGGCGTCTTTCAACATCTGCAATAAGATGCTGCAGATGTTCTATCAGACGGTTGTGGCAAGCGCCCTCTTCCATGCAGTGGTGTGCTGGGGAGGCAGCATAAAGAAGAGGGACACCTCACACCTGGACAAACTGGTGAGGAAGGTAGGCTCTATTGTAGGCACGGAGCTGGACAGTTTGACATCTGTGGCAGAGCGACGGGCGCTGAGCAGACTCCAGTCAATCATGGAGAACCACTGCATCCGCTGAACAGTGTCATCTCCAAACAGAGGAGCCGCTTCAGCGACAGACTGCTGTCACTATCCTGTTCCACTGACAGACTGAGGAGATCGTTCCTCCCCCACACTATGCGACTCTTCAATTCCACCCGGGGGGTAAACGTTAATACTATACAAAGTTATTGTCTGTTATACCTGCATTTTTATCACTCTTTAATTTAATATATATATTTTTTTATCAGTATGCTGCTGCTGGAGTTTGTGAATTTCCCCTTGGGATTAATAAAGTATCTATCTATCTATCTGTCTGTCTGTGCTGGACAATCGGTAATTCCAGCATAATTTTACCTTTCATCCTTAGCCTTTGATTAGCACTCCCATATCTGTACTCTAATATGGACTTTGTGCCAGAGATAGGATATCCATATGAATGAACTACAGCAGTACATGACAATATACAGCAAAATGTATCCTTACCAGTTTATTTATGTACCCACATGCTCTTAAGGAAGAATTAATTTTAAAATAACAGCTGATATCTACAAATTGTCTTTGTAAGTTAAACATCTTCACCTTCTTATCTTAATTTGCTGTAGTTGAAAGGACTCCCTCCCTTCAGTATATTTTTACAGCTCGTAAAATGCAGTCCTGGAATCAGTCTAATAGGCAATCTATGGACTTTGTCTAGAACTGACATGTCTTTGTGTAATATTACATCTTTCTTACTATATAAAAGCGGTCGGGATTGTCCTTCCGTCCCGTGAGTGGAAAGCGTAGCGGTATTCCGCTTATCACAGACTTACTACTTGCAGCTTGCGGTACGAAGCGACATGATGTGAGCAGAGTTCTGGTGCTCTCATCGTTCCCTTGCTTTTGTGCGCGATGCGCTGGAAAAATAGACAAAATTATGTCTCTGGAAATAATTAATGTTGATGGAGTACAAATGCCTCACCGCGTAGTAAATATCAGGGGGGTTCAAAAGGGCAACCTCAATATAGAAAAAAAGTTAAAATTTCATCACAAAAATAACAGGAACCACGAGTATTAAATTAATACTGCTCAAATGCAATATAACCAAATTAATGAGTTTGTATAAAATATCAAATTGATCCACATATTGAATTGCCTTAAGAAGTGGTCAACTTAAAAGTCGGTCGCCTTAAAAGGCGGGTCAGCCTAGTAAGTAAAAATTACATTACAGTGCATCCGGAAAGTATTCACAGCGCATCACTTTTTCCACATTTTGTTATGTTACAGCCTTATTCCAAAATAGATTAAATTCATTTTTTTCCTCAGAATTCTACACATAACGCCCCATAATGACAACGTGAAAAAAATTTACTTGAGATTTTTGCAAATTTATTAAAAATAAAAAAACTGAGAAATCACATGTACATAAGTATTCACAGCCTTTGCCATGAAGCTCAAAATTGAGCTCAGGTGCATCCTGTTTCCCCTGATCATCCTTGAGATGTTTCTGCAGCTTAATTTGAGTCCACCTGTGGTAAATTCAGTTGATTGGACATGATTTGGAAAGGCACACACCTGTCTATATAAGGTCCCACAGTTGACAGTTCATGTCAGAGCACAAACCAAGCATGAAATCAAAGGAATTGTCTGTAGACCTCCGAGACAGGATTGTCTCAAGGAACAAATCTGGGGAAGGTTACAGAAAAATTTCTGCTGCTTTGAAGGTCCCAATGAGCACAGTGGCCCCCATCATCCGTAGTGGAAGAAGTTCGAAATCACCAGGGCTCTTCCTAGAGCTGGCCGGCCATCTAAACTGAGCGATCAGGGGAGAAGGGCCTTAGTCAGGGAGGTGACAAAGAACCCGATGGTCACTCTGTCAGAGCTCCAGAGGTCCTCTGTGGAGAGAGGAGAACCTTCCAGAAGGACAACCATCTCTGCAGCAATCCATCAATCAGGCCTGTATGGTAGAGTGGCGAGACGGAAGCCACTCCTTAGTAAAAGGCACATGGCAGCCCGCCTGGAGTTTGCCAAAAGGCACCTGAAGGACTCTCAGACCATGAGAAACAAAATTCTCTGGTCTGATGAGACAAAGATTGAACTCTTTGGTGTGAATGCCAGGCATCACATTTGGAGAAAACCAGGCACCGCTCATCACCAAGCCAATACCATCCCTACAGTGAAGCATGGTGGCGACAGCATCATGCTGTGGGGATGTTTATCAGCGGCAGGAACTGGAAGACTAGTTGGGATAAAGGGAAAGAAGACTGCAGCAATGTACAGAGACATCCTGGATGAAAACCTGCTCCAGAGCGCTCTTGACCTCAGACTGGGGCGACGGTTCATCTTTCAGAAGGACAACGACCCTAAGCACACAGCCAGGATATCAAAGGAGTGGCTTCAGGACAACTCTGTGAATGTCCTTGACTGGCCCATCCAGAGCCCAGACTTGAATCCGATTGAACATCTCTGGAGAGATCTTAAAATGGCTGTGCACCGACGCTTCCCAACCAACCTGATGGAGCTTGAGAGGTGCTGCAAAGAGGAATGGGCGAAACTGGCCAAGGATAGGTGTGCCAAGCTTGTGGCATCATATTCAAAAAGACTTGAGGCTGTAATTGCTGCCAAAGGTGCATCGACAAAGTATTGAGCAAAGGCTGTGAATACTTATGTACATGTGATTGCTCCATTTTTTTATTTTTAATAAATTTGCAAAAACCTCAAGTAAACTTTTTTCACGTTGTCATTATGGGGTGTTGTGTGTAGAATTCGGAGGAAAAAAATTAATTTAATCCATTTTGGAATAAGGTTGTAACATAACAAAATGTGGAAAAAGTGATGCGCTGTGAATACTTTCCGGATGCACTGTATGTAGAGATTTGTTTGCAGCAAGAATGTACAGACACAAAGCACTGTTACATATATTTAGAAAATAATACACTAGACAGAAAATAATATATATTATAAATACAACGCACACCATGGATTGTTACAGAGAAGAATATTGAATTATTGTAGTACACTGCAATGATTTAAGAGTTCTTCAAGTTAAAATTCAAAATGTTTACTTAATAGCACAGGGCATAAAATAATTTTTTAATCTACTACTTTTGATTCTCCGGAATCCAAATTTACAGCCTGATGGCAACAATTACAGACTTTATAGACAAATAATGATTTCTGTTTGACAGAACAGATTGGACATATTTATATAAAATAATGAAAATGCAGCTAAGGAGAAAGGCCTCCTGCAGACGAAGAATTATGCCTCAAATTTTGACAGTGTTGACAAGATTCAATAATAGAACAAAATAACAGCTTTGTCTGCTTTAAAACAGTTCAGCTCCCAAATATGCAGTAATATGTTACCTAAATATTCAGAAATCACTAAATATAATGTAGTTCTCCAGCATCTCTACAGTGTACTCTTTTCTTATTGTTAATAGAGAAGGAGAGCGTGCATCTAAATTCTACAGCCACACACCTCTTTTAGAGGTATTTACCTCTAAAAAAGAATGATTATGCCACTTAATAAAATCTAGAAAATCAAGCCCATCACTGTCTCCTTATCATGTTGAAGACTAACAAATACATACTGTAGTTATCTGTAAAGTTTAAGTCATGGTTGTCCTTCTATGAACTGCAACAGTCATTTCTACATAACATAAACAGAAGAAGAGACTGACAGCAGCCTTCAGGTAGCAGTTTGGAAAGGAAATTCTTCAAAGAAGCGGCTTTCAACACATAGTATTAGTGTTCTTACAGTTAAAAAAAAAGTATGCAATGAACCAATTTAGAGTCCAAAGAAAAATATCAATTATTTGATTATTGGATTTTATAAGTCAGTCAATATACAGAAATCTGACATGGATTGTGGAACCTTCCAAGAGCTCATGCAGTAGCTGCAGCAGTGTAGTTGGGGTGTCCTTCAACCCTCTTTTTGCTCCTTATGCAAACAGGTAAGGGTCAAGAGAAGCCCGTGTTTCGTTTATCAGTTCATTCTTTATTAGCTTATCAAAGAATTTCATAATATGAGAAGTTGGACCTAATAGTCAAAAGTCATTTAGAGCTTTTTGGATCTGTAGTTTTAGACACCTAATAAACAATGGTCTATTTCCATAGTTTTGAAATCTTCTACGAAGCTGGAAACATTTGAACTACATAGCTGATAAAAATTATTTGCTATCTAAACTTACTCTATATACTACACAGCCTTTTTTGACATTTTTGACCCCGTCAAAAGAAAAGATCAAAGACAAGAACTGCACACAAAACTCCACATGAATTCTCTTACATTTTATATTTTAAGCATAATATGCCTTGATTTGTATTCAACACCTTCCTAGTATTTATAATCAGTGTGGAAAAAAAACACTGGTAATTAGGGGGTCCTGTTAGTGCTCCATTGCTGGCCATACACCAAAATCTTACTTTGGTCCTATGTACTATAAAATAAATAAGCTATGGTGTTATGATATGCAAATCTAGAAGGGTAAATTGAATCATACACAGATAAGCAATCTGTATACAAAAGTTACAATATCTGTGCTTTTGACCGGCATCATACAACACTGCCACTTTTCATGAAATATGAAAAACTATTTGCCCCCTTCCTGATTTCTTATTCTTTTGCATGTTTGTCACACAAAATGTTTCTGATCATCAAACACATTTAACCATTAGACAAATATAACACAAGTAAACACAAAATGCAGTTTTTAAATGATGGTTTTTATTATTTAGGGAGAAAAAAAAATCCAAACCTACATGGCCCTGTGTGAAAAAGTAATTGCCCCCTGAACCTAATAACTGGTTGGGCCACCCTTAGCAGCAATAACTGCAATCAAGCGCTTGCGATAACTTGCAATGAGTCTTTTACAGCGCTCTGGAGGAATTTTGGCCCACTCATCTTTGCAGAATTGTTGTAATTCAGCTTTATTTGAGGGTTTTCTAGCATGAACCGCCTTTTTAAGGTCATGCCATAGCATCTCAATTGGATTCAGGTCAGGACTTTGACTAGGCGACTCCAAAGTCTTCATTTTGTTTTTCTTCAGCCATTCAGAGGTGGATTTGCTGGTGTGTTTTGGGTCATTGTCCTGTTGCAGCACCCAAGATCGCTTCAGCTTGAGTTGACGAACAGATGGCCGGACATTCTCCTTCAGGATTTTTTTGGTAGACAGTAGAATTCATGGTTCCATCTATCACAGCAAGCCTTCCAGGTCCTGAAGCAGCAAAACAACCCCAGACCATCACACTACCACCACCATATTTTACTGTTGGTATGATTTTCTTTTTATGAAATGCTGTGATCCTTTTACGCCAGATGTAACGGGACATTTGCCTTCCAAAAAGTTCAACTTTCGTCTCATCAGTCCACAAGGTATTTTCCCAAAAGTCTTGGCAATCATTGAGATGTTTCTTAGCAAAATTGAGACAAGCCCTAATGTTCTTTTTGCTTAACAGTGGTTTGCGTCTTGGAAATCTGCCATGCAGGCTGTTTTTGCCCAGTCTCTTTCTTATGGTGGAGTCGTGAACACTGACCTTAATTGAGGCAAGTGAGGCCTGCAGTTCTTTAGACGTTGTCCTGGGGTCTTTTGTGACCTCTCGGATGAGTCGTCTCTGCGCTCTTGGGGTAATTGTGGTCGACCGGCCACTCCTGGGAAGGTTCACCACTGTTCCATGTTTTTGCCATTTGTGGATAATGGCTCTCACTGTGGTTCGCTGGAGTCCCAAAGCTTTAGAAATGGCTTTATAACCTTTACCAGACTGATAGATCTCAATTACTTCTGTTCTCATTTGTTCCTGAATTTCTTTGGATCTTGGCATGATGTCTAGCTTTTGAGGTGCTTTTGGTCTACTTCTCTGTGTCAGGCAGCTCCTATTTAAGTGATTTCTTGATTGAAACAGGTGTGGCAGTAATCAGGCCTGGGGGTGGCTACGGAAATTGAACTCAGGTGTGATACACCATAGTTAGGTTATTTTTTAACAAGGGGGCAATTACTTTTTCACACAGGGCCATGTAGGTTTGGATTTTTTTTCTCCCTAAATAATAAAAACCATCATTTAAAAATTGCATTTTGTGTTTACTTGTGTTATATTTGACTAATGGTTACATGTGTTTGATGATCAGAAACATTTTGTGTGGCAAACATGCAAAAGAATAAGAAATCAGGAAGGGGGCAAATAGTTTTTCACACCACTGTAAATACTGCATGATCCTTTCCCCCTGAAATCTGACTCCCTCCCAAGTGTCCTATTTCTATCAGCCCCTGTGTTCTCCTGCTGACTGCTGGGAACTGAAATCCTCTCAGTAGAAATGCCTCAGGTTCATACCAGAAACTGGCTTGTTTACTGAACAACAATAAACATCAACACACTCAGAGCTTAGTGAGACAGTTTTGCTGTGCTGTGGGAAATAAAAAAAAAAAACAAACACAAAGAGGACAAGAGAAGGCTAAGCTCTCATTGTTCCCAACATGAACACTGTTGGTATCACAGTATTAGAAATTACTGTTATGCAGTTCATCAACACTGAGGAGATGCACCACACAAGCAAGCACTGAACTTGCATAGAGCTCTAAATTTTTACCTTCCTATAAAAGTCTCTGCCCTGTTTCTCAAATCTTATGATTTAAAGAATGCTCTCTCCTTTCATGCCAAATGACGGCTGTCACTCAATCATCTAGCCAGGCAGAGTGTGAGCTGCTCACTTATCGCTGTCTTCCCACCTGTCTGTAAAGAGTTTTCCGCAGTCCTGTAGAACAGCTCTTTGTCATGTTGCACTTTACATTTTCACACTCCCCTTTGTGTAGTTAATCTAATGAATAATTTTACATCCAACATGTGCCACCTTATATTTATTTTTCATTAACATTTACCTGCCAATTATCTGCCCAACCCTAAATTTTGTTCTGGTTCAACTTTAATGATTTATCCCATTTTATTATGTCTACTAATCACTCTCATTAAATATAAATACACAGATGTTTGCTTCAAACTGTGGGTGCATGCAAGGCTGACCTATCCAAAGCTTAAGAAAAATTAGGATCCTAGAACGCTACCATAATCTAAAGACACCTAGTTTAGCTCTGGAAAAATACTAAAACTTCCCAGAAATTTCTTACCAACTAGAACTGCATATACATCTGTCTATGACTACTTCTTCTGAACACTGGCAAAGAAATACCCACTAGCAATACATATCACATAAAAAAAACACAAAAAATGAAAAGTTGTAACAGGGATAATGGATTATAATCATTGCAATGTCAACTACAGCAATTTAGTTTACATTTAGGATATGAACATAAATCACACTTTTAGACTATAGGGGGTCTGCTGGAGCCAATCCCAGCCAACACAGGATGCAAGGCAGGAAACAAACCCCGGGCAGGGCGCCAGTCCACCACAGGGTGCACACACACTAGGGACAATTTAGGATCACCAATGCACCTAACCTGCATGTCTTTGGACTGTGGGAGGAAACCGGAGTACCCAGAGGAAACCCACGCACGGGGAGAACATGCTAACTCCACACAGGGAGGACCCGGGAAGCGAACCCAGGTCTCCTAACTGCGAGGCAGCAGCACTACCCACTGCGCCACCGTGCCGCCCCATTGAAGAACATGTTCAACCCAAAAGAAAATTCATACAACAAAGGCATTACTACAAAACCGAACAAAGATTATGTAACTATTTACAGTGAATTACAGTGCATCTGGAAAGTATTCACTGCGCATCACTTTTTCCACATTTTGTTATGTTACAGCCTTATTCCAAAATGGATAAAATTCATTTTTTTCCTCAGAATTCTACACACAACACCCCTTAATGACAACATTAAAAAAGTTTACTTGTGGTTTTTGCAAATTTATTAAAAATAAAAAAAATCACATGTACATAAGTATTCACAGCCTTTGCCACGAAGCTCAAAATTGAGCTCCGGTGCATCTGGTTTCCCCTGATCATCCTTGAGATGTTTCTGCAGCTTAATTTGAGTCCACTTGTGGTAAATTCAGTTGATTGGACATGATTTAGAAAGGCACACACCTGTCTATATAAGGTCCCACAGTTGACAGTTCATGTCAGAGCACAAACCAAGCATGAAGTCAAAGGAACTGTCTGTAGACCTCCGAGACAGGATTGTCTCGTGGCACAAATCTGGGGAAGGTTAGAGAAAAATGTCTGCTGCTTTGAAGGTCCCAATGAGCACAGTGGCCTCCATCATCCGTAAGTGGAAGAAGTTCAAAACCACCCGGACTCTTCCTAGAGCTGGCCGGCCATCTAAACTGAGCGATCAGGGGGAGAAGGGCCTTAGTCAGGGAGGTGACCAAGAACCCGATGGTCACTCTGTCAGAGCTGCAGAGGTCCTCTGTAGAGAGAGGAGAACCTTCCAGTAGGACAACCATCTCTGCAGCAATCCACCAATCAGGCCTGTATGGTAGAGTGGCCAGACGGAAGCCACTTCTTAGTAAAAGGCACATGGCAGCCCGCCTGGAGTTTGCCAAAAGGCACCTGAAGGACTCTCAGACCATGAGAAACAAAATTCTCTGGTCTGATGAGACAAAGATTAAACTCTTTGGTGTGAATGCCAGGCGTCACGTTTGGAGGAAACCAGGTACCGCTCATCACCAGGCCAATACCAGCCCTACAGTGAAGCTTGGTGGTGACAGCATCATGCTGTGGGGATGTTTATCAGCGGTAGGAACTGGGAGACTAGTCAGGATAAAGGGAAAGATGACTGCAGCAATGTACAGAGACATCCTGGATGAAAACCTGCTCCAGAGCGCTCTTGACCTCAGACTGGGGCGACGGTTCATCTTTCAGCAGGACGACAACCCTAAGCACACAGCCAAGATATCAAAGGAGTGGCTTCAGGACAACTCTGTGAATATCCTTGAGTGGCCCAGACAGAGCCCAGACTTGAATACGATTGAACATCTCTGGAGAGATCTGAAAATGGCTGTGCACCGACACTTCCCATCCAACCTAATGGAGCTTGAGAGGTGCTGCAAAGAGGAATGGGCGAAACTGGCCAAGAATAGGTGTGCCAAGCTTGTGGCATCATATTCAAAAAGACTTGAGGCTGTAATTGCTGCCAAAGGTGCATCGACAAAGTATTGAGCAAAGGCTGTAAATACTTATGTACATGTGATTTCTCCGTTTTTTTATTTTTAATAAATTTGCAAAAATCTCAAGTAAACTTTTTTCACGTTCTCATTATGGGGTGTTGTGTGTAGAATTCTGAGGAAAAAAATGAATTTAATCCATTTTGGAATAAGGCTGTAACACAACAAAATGTGGAAAAAGTGATGCGCTGTGAATACTTTTTGGATGCACTGTAGATATAAAGTAAATGGGTTCAGTCCCAAAGAATGTTGAGTTTTTATCTGTACGCTTTATTTTGTAGGTGGTTTGTTTTTCTTGCAACATTAGTGCCTTGATTACTGCAACTTGCTGTATTCTGGGATTAGCAAATCCCTGATACACAGGTTACAGTTGGTCCAGAATGCTGCCGCTCGCTTTCTGGTTGGGGCAAGAAAATATGACTCTGTTTCTCCGATTTTAGCTTCTTTACACGAGCTGCCTGTCAGTTTTTGAATTGATTTTAAAATCTTGTTGCTAGTTTTTAAATCTTTACATGGGCTTGCTCCTGCCTATTTATCTGAATTGAGTGTTTTACACCAGCCATCTAGAGTGCTTAGATCTTCTGGTCAGTTGTCTCTTGTTGTCCCTCGTACTAAGTGTAAAACCAAGGGGGACAGAGCTTTTGCAGCTGCTGCTCCTCGCCTGTGGAACTCTTTACCTCATCACATAAAGGAGTCGTCTACAATTGAACTGTTCAAAATGAGATTAAAGACTCATTTCTATTCACTTGCATTCAGTGACCTTCAGTAATACTGATGGTTTCCTCATTGTGATTATATAACATCACTTCTGTTTATTATTTATTTTATTTATGGTCATATATTTTATTTCTATTTATGTTATGTTATTTGTTTGTTTTCTTTTATTCTATTATTGTAAAGCACTTTGGCCACAGCATTCCTATGTTGTTTTAAATGTGCTATATAAATAAATTGACATTGACATTGTTAGCATTTTATTTGGCAGAGAGTTGATCTGTGTAAATCACACAATTATGGTAGTGTTAACCACTAAAATTCTAAAATTTCTACTAAGCTTTTGTTACCACTTACCACTCCTCCTCCAGCTGAGTGGACCAATACAGACATCCCTTCTCGCAGGTTGGCAACTTCAAACAGCATCACATAGGCAGCTACAAAGTTCATAGAGAAAGCAGCAGCTTCTGTGAAAGTCATATCATCAGGAATTTTGTATACAAATTCTGCAGGAGTGCACACAACCTCAGCCCAGGCACCATAGTTCACAAACGCCATAACTCGATCTCCAATCTGAAAGAGGTTATTCAAAAGAAAAAATGCAATGAATAAATATATATGGGCTATCTATTGATTTTACAGATTAATGCTCAATATACAAGAAAACAAGATTCTGCCTATATCCATAAAGTATCCATAAAGGTTCTACTGATAAATCTACGAAGTGGAGATTCATCACAAAAAAAATATGTTTTTCCTACATAAATAAAAGAAAATTTATATCACAGAAAACTAACAACACACTACTGCAATTAAATTATTCACATCCAAAAACTGAAGTGTACAATTTACGCCTGTTGATTAGTAATAACTGGTTGGAACCCTTAGTGAATCAATATTCTGTATAATATCCTCATATGAAAAAAATACTGATTTCAATGTAGATACTCTAAAACACATGAAAAACAGCCCAGGCTGTTTTAAAAGAAATTCTCTAAGAAACAATGGCTAAGACAGACACAATGGATATCATGTTTCTATATTGCAATGTTTTATATTTTAAAGCAATAAAGAGAATTTAAATATATCAAACAATGGGTGGTGGGTAAATGAGTGAATGGAACTTGGCTGAATGAATTAATTCATGGAGGATTAAATGACACGGTGAATTAATTAAAGGAAATAAGCAACAGAAACTGTTAGCTAATCTCAGGAGAACAGAGCTTTAAAAAAACAGATCATAACAATTCATACCTTTTGAAAATATGAATTGCTGAGAACATTAAGCAGTTCATCTGTATGTTTACTTATTAACCCATTATTTTTAAGGCTGCCTCAAACAACTACTCACACGTACAATTATTGTATGCTTTGAAAATTAGGGTTTTACTTTAAGCATGTGTGTTATGAGGTGAAGCTCATGTGGCCACCCTCCTCAACCATAATAGCCCAAAACAGCCAAACAATTGCAAAAATGTTGCCCTTAACAACAAAAATGCAGAGAGAAATTGACACAAAAAAAGTAAAAAGTGGAAAATTACCAAAAAAAATGTCTTTTGCTTTTCTATGCCTTTATGCTTGCCTTTCTGGTGGGGTGGCTTGCCCACCTGCTCAATTACTGAGTATACAGAACAATCTCAATTTCTCGCCTGTCTTGATTCTGCCTTCTCCTTTTTTCATCTGCTGAAAATTTCTCTATTTCATCTCCATACTCTAATTTCAATAAACGATATTCCAGGGTTACTTTTGACCAAAATTATAAACAGTTTCAGGGGCATGAACAACTCTATTTCCGCTCTATGGGCAGCAGTATTGAACTCCCTCTAAGGACTCTTGTTGTCCCTACACCTCAGTCTTAAAGGGCCAGAGGTCTATGAAGACTCTTTGATGCCTGCCTTTAAAAGGAAACGTGGTACTAATTTAATCTAATACAGTCATATGAAAATGTTTGGGAACCCCTCTTAATTCTTTGGATTTTTGTTTATCATTGCTGAGCTTTCAAAGTAGCAACTTCCTTTTAATATATGACATGCCTTATGGAAACAGTAGTATTTCAGCAGTGACATTAAGTTTATTGAATTAGCAGAAAATATGCAATATGCATAAATTTGGGCACCCCAACAGAGATATTACATCAATACTTAGTTTAGCCTCCTTTTGCAAATATAACAGTCTCTAGACGCCTCCTATAGCCTTTGATGACTGTCTGGATTCTGGATGGTGGTATTTGTGACCATTCTTCCATACAAAATCTCTCGAGTTCAGTTAAATTTGATGGCTGTCGAGCGCGGACAGCCTGCTTCAAATCATCCCATAGATTTTCGATGATATTCAACTCAGGGGACTGTGACAGCCATGCCAGAACATTGTACTTCTCCCTTTGCATGAATGCCTTTGTAGATTTCGATTTGTATTTTGGGTCATTGTCTTGTTGGAATATCTAACCCCTGCATAACTTCAACTTTGTAACTGATGCTTGAACATTATCCTGAAGAATTTGTTGATATTGGGTTGAATTCATCCGACCCTCGACTTTAACAAGGGCCCGAGTCCCTGAACTAGCTACACAGCCCCACAGCATGATGGAACCTCCACCAAATTTGACAGTAGGTAGCAAGTGTTTTTCTTGGAATGCAGTGTTCTTCTTCCACCATGCAAAGTGCTTTTTGTTATGACCAAATAACTAATTTTTGTCTCATCAGTCCAAAGTACTTTGTTCCAAAATGAATCTGGCTTGTCTAAATGAGCATTTGCATACATCATGCAACTCTGTTTGTGGTGTGAGTGCAGGAAGGATTTCTTTCTCATCACCCTGCCATACAGATGTCCTTTGTGCAAATTGCGTTGAATTGTAGAACGATGTACAGATACACCATCTGCAGCAAGATGTTCTTGCAGGTATTTGGAGTTGATCGGTGAGTTCATCTTGAACTGTAGGGAAGTCTGAGAAGCTCAATGGCCCAAAGAATACTTTAGAAGGGAACAGTGAACTGGGTGGACACCTTAGTATGATATTACTGAAGCTCTTGCAGAACACACAGCATTATTAAAACTTAAAAACTGCTAAAGGTAGTCTTTTGAATAAAATAAGCATGTCATTGAATGAAATAACGAGTCATGGCTATAGTGCAGTTAGTTAAAGTGGTGAAACAAGCAACTTCGGTTAGTACCAGTGCAGTTCTATCCCTCCTATTAGTAAGTTGGTAATTTTCAAATTATTTCTTTCAAATTTGTTTTTAATGGAAAGTTATCATAGAGATGTAAACTATAATAATTAGCTAGTAATTATTTAACATTACTTGAGGAACAAAGCTTACTTATCATTTTAAACTGCTTCCTCATTATTTACTTTGTCACAAATATTTAATAACTAGCAGTGAATTTTTCCCACGCACCAGTCCACAGATCAATAATGGTCAGTAGGTCATGTTTCTTTTCAGATACTCATTTCAGGAATTAAATGTCACCAGTATGCTTTCATTGTTATATAACATATATAATATTCTGCATCTCCACATATTGGAAGTTGATAAATTCATCTTATATTAAAGAAAAATGACACATCACTGTCTCGGTAAAGTTTACAGATATTTCTTTTGTTGTTGCAGATTTTCTCCACATAATCTGAATTCCTCCCACATTCCAGAGACACATACATGTTTTTTTAACTGTCAACACTTAAAGTGACCTTAACAGAGAGTATTATTGTGGGTCACTATGTGGATATGCCCTAAAATCAAATGGTTTCAGATAATCAGAAAGTCGTATGACAAAAAAGCTCAATGTTGTTTTTCATTTATGTTAAAACAACAACAAATATTATTATTTTACAACATTACCAAATGCTTGCCAAAATCTAGTAAATTCTGGAACTGTTCCTTAGGGAACAGTTTATTTTTTAACATTTTAAGATAACATAAGACATCACTTTCCTATTAAGTTATTGAATGTAGATTAACATAATCCAAGTAAAGCAATACAAATCTTTGTACAAGCAATATATTACAGTACCTCAATAATTTTTGTAGCATTAGATTTTCTCATTTAGTGTTATTCTGAATATTGCTATAAAATGGTTCTACGTGATTTTAGTCTTATCACGTTTTATACTCTTGGCTATCTGAAAGATATTAAACTATTTATTATAAGACAAAATGGGTGGGGTATAGAGCATTCCCAGAACATCTGTCCAAATAAAAGCAGCTTTAGACTGATTTCAAATTCAGATAATGTCCTGGATATATTTTAGACCCTTGTACTAGCAGTAATAGTAGTACTGTCACAAGTACAGGTAAAGTAACAAGATGGGTGTGCACAATGTACAAATTTTGCTGAATTATGCCATGCTTTTCACAATTGATGAATGTATTTTAGTTGAGTAGTTGAGTTTCCCTACCTATATGAAAATTCAATAGATGTTGTCCTCTGAGATAATATACCATAAATCTTTTAAATTTGTTGGTAGAATCTAGAAATCTGAACCATACCATCATCAGCACTGGTCAGTATGACTTCGCAATAGAAACCAAAAGAAAAAGAATAAAATTAGGCAGATTATTTTTCATGAAATTTCTATCTTGTATATGGAAACAAATAATGTGTCGCTAGTAGATTATATTTATGAGATTTAGGATGCATTTACATGGTCTATACTGAGATTTCTAAAGGACTGGATACATAGTGATCTCTATAATGGTTAAAGAAGGCTGAATATATTATTATCATATTCAAATGCAACTGGTAAAAGCATTCCTGGCTTTGTGCATATGCTGTTGTGGTACCTATCTTAAGTAAGTGGCAGACTATATTTCTGGTAATTGGAAGTAAATAAAATTGAGCAAAGAGCAGACCATACAGAGAGGACTTTGAACTGGCAGGGGTAGTTTCTTTGCCTTCTGCTACCATCCAAAGTCTAAGAGTACAGTGATCCCTCATTATATCGCGCTTCGACTTTCGCAGCTTCACTCTATCGCGGATTTTAAATGTAAGCATATCTAAATATATATCACGGATTTTTTGCTGGTTCGCGGATTTCTGCGGACAATGGGTCTTTTAATTTATAGTACATGCTTCCTCAGTTGCTTTGCCCAGTTGATTTCATACAAAGGACGCTATTGCAAGATGGCTGAGAAGCTACCCAATCAGAGCACGTATTACATATTAAATAAAACTCCTCAATGATATACGATATGCTTCCCGTGCGGTGCTTTGCATACTTGAAAGCCCAAACAGCACGTATTGATTTTTGATTGTTTGCTTGTCTCTGTCTCTCTCTCTCTCTGACATTCTCTGCTCCTGATGGAGGGGGTGTGAGCAGAAGGGGTGTTCGCACACTGGCTGAGAGGATACGGACGCTCCTCTAAAAAATGTTGAAAGACTACCTTCACATTGCTGCCTTCCTTGCAGCTGCTTTGTCCGGCGGTGCCTCGCATACTTAAAAGCCCAAACAGCCCTATTGATTTTTGATTGTTTGCTTTTCTCGCTCTCTCTCTCTGACATTCTCTGCTCCTGACTCACACTCCTTTAAAGAGGAAGATATGTTTGCATTCTTTTAATTGTGAGACGGAACTGTCATCTCTGTCTTGTCAAGGAGCACAGTTTAAACATTTGACTAAAGGGTGTTATTTCATGTCTAGAGGGCTCTAATAATGTTAGAAAATGTATTTACAAGGTCGTAAACAGGTTTTCAATGTGCTAACTGCGAAAATATTCAATTTATAAATAAAGAATCCTACTTCGCGGAAATTCATTTATCGTGGCAAAGTCTGGAACGGATTAACCGCGATAAACGAGGGTTGACTGGATATTCAGTATATCAGCAGCCCAGTAATAGAGCTGAAAGTTAGGTAGCGACAATGCACCTTCTTCATTAGTTCTACGTAAAGTAGTCTTTCTAATACATGTTTAAGTTGAATTCTAGGTAAATGAACTTACAAATGAAAAAATGAAAAAAAAAATGTTAATAAACAGTATATAGCAGCAATGTTCCTAAAAATATATTACTGTAGGAGCTTTGGAAAGATACTGTATTAATTTTCACTTACTTCTTTCAGCTAGACCAGAGGTCCTCAATCACGGTCCTGGAGGGCCACAGTGGCTGCAGGTTTTTGCTCCAACCCAGTTGCTTAATAAGAAGCGCTTATTGCTCAAGTGACACTTCTGTTTCATTTTAGTGGTCTCGCTCATTAAGATTTTGAACCCTTATTGCTTATTTTAGTCTTAAACAGCTGAATTCTCGTTTTTTAATGGATCCTTATTAGCAATAACATGAAAATGACAAAAGAGAGCGGCATTTCTCCATTTAGCTTGTTACCATTTACACCACTGTGTGTATTTATCACGCACTATTGGGTTTAATTAAATACTTGGAAGGAAAGTGAAGAGAAAAAAATGAAGGACTGAGAATTACTCCTCCATTTTACCTTTTAGATCATTTGGATGATATCCTTAGAAAGAGGAAGAAAATCTAGGATACTAGAATGGCCTGACATGGCAGAGTAAAGCACTAACAAGTCATGAAAATTAAATTATTGGCAAAAATTCCTTTCTAATTAAGTAACCGGGTTAGAACAAAAACCTGAAGCCACTGCGGCCCTCCAGGACTGTGATTGAGGACACCTGAGCTAGACTGAGATACTAGCTTTTTTAATCATTGAAGTCCGAAAAAGGGATTAATCTCAGCTTTATGTGAAAATCCTCCATAATTAGGACTCTGTTTCCTTCTTTTGTAGATTATACATTTAAAATTATACACAAAAATGTTTTCATCAGGTAACAGTCTCTCATTGTTTTCTTCCACATTTAGTGCCATTTTGTTTCTTCCTTCTTACATATTTTTATGCTATATACTTCCTGCCAAATTATAGCAGATCTCCCAGGGTCTGTATCTTCTAAAACAAGAGTTCCCAAACTTTTTTCGGCCGCCGACCCCTTTACCAAAAACTTTTAAAACCGTCGACCCCCTAGTCATTTACTTTACTTACTCAAATTAATACATTTGTACAGTACTCAATATTAAATATTTCACTAGATATCAGATTTTAATCACTTGTAATTATGATTTAAAAAGATAAAATGGCTACGGAATATGGCATTATCTTGTGCAACATTTAATATCGAAACCTGCATTTAATATCGAAATGAAAATTTAAGCAAAAAAATACGAGCAGAGTTTTTTTTTTTTACATTTTTGACATTTATGAAGTAAATATGTAAATTCAAAATAAGTACAAATAGTCCAAGCTGTACTGTCTGCATTTCTTTTTTGGTTCAGTCATATTATTATCTGAAGAAATACAAACTTTTACTAATAAATAATTTCGACAGCCCCTGTGATTAAAAAAAAAAAAAAATAAAGCATGTACTTACTTGAAACAGAAGATTTTTGTTCTTACTCGAATAAATAAACTGTGTCCTCCAATTTTCTTTTTCGTAGTACTGCTCCTCAATAAATAATTATATTCAAAGTTCAAATCACAAATAAGTACATGTCACATCAAACTAACCAATTTATAGTGTTTTATGAAAGCATGACCGTACAAGACTGATAGGTTCTGCTAATATCGAATATCCGTTGTCTCGTCCCACCGCAAGCAAGTGCGGACATGCAACGGTTTTTCATGTCCGCACTTGCTTTGATACGTTCGATAAGACAATGCACAGATACTGTATGTTTGTGTTACATGTATTTTCATGCATTCTTACGTGTGACTCTTTTAATGATACATTTTACCTTTTTGTTCGCAAGTTTGGTATGTAATGTGTTTTTATCAAAAAAGTGTTTTTTTTTAATTATTTTACTTCTTAATTAGGTACCTATTGGAATCATAGATATTTTGAAGTAACAAACAAATAGCAGTAGTAAGGGGGTCTATTTTTGCTGTCGTTGACCCCCCAATTTTTTTATTGAAACTGTCGACCCCTAGAAAGTTCAAATCGACCCCAGGGGGTCGATATCGACCACTTTGGGAACCATTGTTCTAAAACTACATTTGTGCTTATGCCTTGTACTTTCTACAAAAGTGCAGCAGATCTTCTAGGGTCCTCATCTACTAAAGTTACACATGTGTTTATAGGAATGCCTGTGAAAACATACCAACAGAATCTTTTTTTTATTTGTTTTTTTTTCTAACTACAGCAATGTTAGTGAAATCTTTAATATTTTTCAATTTGTACATCATCATATACTGTTTATTTTTCTTATATGTATGGTGAAAGTAGGTGTGAGAATACTGAGTATTCTGAATCAGTGCGTGTGAAGTATGAGAGTAAGGGAGAGACGCTGGAATGCTATTTAGACTTGATTAAGATATTTACCCCAGAAAGGTACAGTGAATAAATCAATCCCTATAGCATAAAAGATTCAGAACTCTTTGGTAACAGGAACCATGCACTAAAGAGTATCTTTGGTTTTAATGCCAGAATTAAGAAATACAAGAAATAATGGAAATGCCAAGGCTTATCATTAATAGCTTGACTTAAATTATAATTAATTATAATTATATACTTAATTATAGATTAAGTATGACTGACAAAGCAGAAGGAATAATTCTATAAATCTAATTAAACTCAGTTTTTCACTAGGGTCCTATGTATTTATAATTTGCTCCCAAACAAAACATTTAAAATAAATGCCTTCACATGAGCAAATTAAAACACTCTTTATTAAACATTGTTAGACCAATATTACATAATACAGTTCTTGCTACAGAAGTTTGTTTAGGTACAGTCTAAAATATTCAATGGTAATGAAGTCCAGTAACTATGGGAGTTGGTTAAACACGAAATTTCATACATCCAGGTACTGTTTGTCGTATTTAAGTATGAGTAAGTACTGCTTTGTAATATTTTAATGGAAAATATTATTACCTCCTGTTGTTCCAAAATGGATTTAAATAAATGAGTCAACTATTAATGTTTCAGTTAATTAAAAATAATCACACATTTATTCTGTCATATAAATGCAGTATCTTTTTGGTTATCAGTTGATCAAGTAATAAGTCACTTCTTCAAGTAATTTAATATTTTCATAATTCTTTTATTTACATTAATTCAGGAATACCCATTATGCTGAAAAGAATGTGTAAGTTCACAGGCTACTTGAACAACAAATATCCTTGTTTTATCAGATTTATCAGATTATATCAGATTTACTGAGAAAAATAGTGGAAAAATATAAAAGTATGTAGATAAATGAAAATAAATTAAAATGAAAAGAGTAAAATTATTTTTATTTTACTAGAAGTGAATTTACCATGGGCGGCATGGTGGCGCAGTGGTAGCACTGCTGCCTTGCAGTAAGGAGACCTGGGTTTGCTTCCTGGGTCCTCCCTGGGTGGAGTTTGCATGTGTTCCCTGTGTCTGCGTGGGTTTCCTTCAGGTGCTCTGGTTTCCCCAAAGACATGCAGGTTGGGTGCATTGGCAATCCTAAATTGTCACTAGTTTGTGTTTGGTGTGTGTGTGTGCTCCCTGTGGTGGGGTTTGTTTCCTGCCTTGCACCCTGTGTTGTCTGGGATTGGCTCCAGCAGACCCCCGTGACCCTGTAGTTAGGATATAACAGGTTGGATAATGGATGGATGAATTTATCATTTTTTACAGTTTTACGACAGTTAAGCTATCCCAATAAGAATAAGAATGATAGTAATGAAGTCTGTTAATTTAAGAGACTTGACCTATTCAAAATATTTAACGGCTTATTAGTTTGCCAGTGACTGTGATTGTGGCCATTATATCAAAATTATAGTGATAAACTACTACTAAAGGTTTATATCATTTTAAAAAAACATAAGACCATATAAAGATGTATTATGGCATCATAGGGAAAGGTGTCCTCAAAAGTCCTAATTTTTTGACCTTAATGTCCTCATTTTCAGAGAAAGAGAGTTGGCAGCCCTACACATAGGCCTTGTGGCACTGCAAGGACACAAGAGTGGCATTTAAAGGAAGATTCAAAAACATGAAGATATGGGTGGAAGGAAAAAGGTAAGTAAATAGCATGAGTAAAATTACTATGTTGAAGTGCGTTTGGAAGGTCTGTTGCATAGTGATGATGATTCAATGTTTTTGAAGAACACTTCAACAGAGAAAGTATGGTGCACACCAGACCAAGACATGTTGCCAACTCGGCTGCCTCTACCTCATGCAAGGACCTTGAAAAATGGGGTACTGTATTTCATTTTGGCTCACCCTGTATTTAATATTTAAGCAAATATTCTACATATATTGTGGCATGTGTAATGTGTAAAATGTAATATCTTTGATACAGTACTTGTGTGCTTTAGGTGCATTTTAATTTTAGAATTACATGACAGTGTAATAAATTTGTTAAAAAATGTAACCAAAAGTTTGTATGGATAATTAAATGCATCCATAATTGAACAGAAGCGCAAGACAAATAAATATAACACATACAGTACAAGGGATTTGATATAGGGTGTAAAATCCCTCTATCCAGCCTATTCTAAAAATATTGCTGGAAAAGAAGGAATCAACCCTGGGCAGACCACCAGTTCCTTTTACACCACCATACTTACCAATGCTGAAGCAACTTAGATCCTTAAGTCTGTCAAATGCACAAATCTTTGGCATTTTGAATGGAAACCAGAAGACTCAGTCAGGCAAGGGGAGAATGTGTAAACTCAACACAGGGAGTGAGACACTGGAACTGTAAGAAAGCAGTACTAACCTTTGCTCATATACATACAGTAAGTCACTGGTGACATTGTTTAAAGAAAGGCTTGTTGCGCCAAGCATGAAAATAATCCAAGAAAAATTCTCTAAATTATTATTCATATAATGAGCATCATTCCTATAAAAAAATAAACCTTGGGGGCTTAGTGGTCTGATAAAGCTCACAAAGTTTTAGTTCTAATGAGATAGGTTGACTGGCATCTCTTAAAATGTTCAAAATTTTAAAATATTTTAATATGGGTTGGGCAGTTTAACTTGAAGCAGACTGTATCATTGGATCATTGAATCTCAAAGATTCCTAAATCTCTGTAAGAAATGTTTATGGACACAGTGTTAATTTAGACAAAGAAGGAATCGCATGAATTTAATATATAGTAAAAACAGAGGTGAAACCAGATACTTCTTGAAAAAATATTGTAACTATCCATTATTCTGTAATATTTTCTCTAATTTTCTAAGGTCTGACACCTTTTTAATTACCACAAAGAAGTCTGATCACTAATATGTTGTGTCTACATCCACAATATGAACATTTTTTCAAACCATTTCATATGTTTTTGATCTTATCAATAAATGTGCATACGAGGCCTAGTACGATGCACCTGTTATTTCTTTGCTTTATAGTCAGAGAGACCAGAAAATAAAATAATACGTGTAAAACAGTGCCTCATTGGCTAACACTTCTGAATCACACCACCAAAGTACTGAGTTTGAAACAATCCCTATTATTTCTCTTCATTTTGCTTATTACTACTTATTGGTAAAGTATCCTTTATCATATTTGTCTTTAAATAGTTCAATGAGATTTTCCAAGGAATGGATGAAAATTATCTTTAATGTCAAAAATAAAAATACATCAAGTTCTTTCTCTTTATATAATATCTGTAGATAATAATGTTCTATAAAATTCAAATTTGAAGGGAAAAAATGTATTATTTAAAATTGCGGTAATGTAGGTTTTAAATTTGTACTCTGCAATTGAGGTATAATTCACATTAAATTACTAACAAAGATTTGCCTTATCCATCCTTGCAAAATCTTTAGTTCAGGGTAAGGAAGGCCTAATTCATACATTCATATTGAGCAGACTAGATTGATCTGGAGAGGTGACAAATCAATTTCCCCTTTTTTATTTCTTATAAATTGTGTCCTTAATTGAGATGTCAGGTCAATTTTCATGTGTTCATGTTCACTACTGTATGAGTGGTTTTACACACTATGCAGTAAGTTTGCTTTCTTTTAACCCTGTCCACTTCTCTTTAGAAGTGTGCATTACTACTCAACTTCTTCTTCTTCTTTCGGCTGCTCCCGTTAGGGGTCCCCACAGCGGATCATCTTCTTCCATATCTTTCTGTCCTCTGCATCTTGTTCTGTTATACCCATCCACCTGCATGTCCTCTCTCACCACATCCATAAACCTTCACTTAGGCATTCCTCTTTTTCTCTTCCCTGGCAGCTCTATCCTTAGCATCCTTCTCCCAATATACTCAGTATCTCTCCTCTGCACATGTCCAAACCAATGCAATCTTGCCTCTCTGACTTTGTCTCCCAACCGTCCAACTTGAGCCAACCGTCTAATGTACTCATTTCTAATCCTATACATCCTTGTCACACCCAATGCATATCTTAGCATCTTTAAGTCTGCTACCTCCAGCTCTGTCTCCTGCTTTCTGGTCAGTGCCAATGTCTCCAACCCATATAGGTCTCACTATAGGCCAGCAGGTCTCACTACCGTCCTGTAGACCTTCCCTTTCACTTTTGCTAATATCCGTCTCCCACAAATCAATCCTGACACTCTTCTCCACCCATTCCACCCTGCCTGCACTCTCTTTTTCACCTCTCTTCCACAATCCCCAATACTCTGTACTGCTGATCCCAAGTATTTAAACTCATCCACCTTCACCAACTCTACTCCTTGCATCCTCACCATTCCACTGACCTCCCTCTCATTCCTCTCTTCTCTATAGCATATCTCCACCTCTCCAGGGCCTCCTCAACCTGCTCCCTACTATCGCTACAAATCACAATGTCATCAGCAAACATCATAGTCCATGGGGACTCCTGTCTAATCTCATCTGTCAACCTGTCCATCACCATTGCAAATAAGAAAGGGCTCAGAGCCGATCCCTGATGCAATCCAACCTCCACTTTGAATGCATCCGTCACTCCTACCGCAGACCTCACCACAGTCACACTTCCCTCGTACATATCCTGTACAACTCTTCCATACTTCTCTGCCACTCCCGACTTCCTCATACAATACCACAACTCCTCTCGAGGCACTCTGTCACATGCTTTCTCCAGGTCCACAAAGACACAATGCAACTCCTTCTGGCCTTCTCTATACTTCTCCATCAACACCCTCAGAGCAAACATCACATCTGTGGTGCTCTTTTTTGGCATGAAACCATACTGCTGCTCACTAATCATCACTTCACTTCTTAACCTAGCTTCCACTACTCTTTCCCATAATTTCATGCTGTGGCTCATCAATGTTATCCCCCTGTAGTTACTACAGTCCTGCACATCCCCCTTATTCTTAAATATTGGCACCAGTACACTTTTTCTCCACTCCTCAGGCATCCTCTCACTTTCCAAGATTCCATTAAACAAACTGGTTAAAGACTCCACTGCCATCTCTCCTAAACACCTCCATGCTTCCATAGGTATGTCATCTGGACCAACGGCTTTTCCATTCTTCATCCTCTTCATAGCTGTCCTTACTTCCTCCTTGGTAATCCGTTGCACATCCTAATTCACTGTCTCAACATTATCCAACCTCTTCTCTCTCTCGTTCTCTTCATTCATCAGCTGCTCAAAATACTCTTTCCATCTGCTCAACACACTCTCCTTGCTTGTCAGTATGTTTCCATCTTTATCCTTTATTACCTTAACCTGCTGCACATCTTTCCCAGCTCGGTCCCTCTGTCTAGCCAATCGGTACAGGTCCCTTTCTTCCTCCTTAGTGTCCAACCTCTTACTACTCAACACTGGCCTGACAAAAGGACGCACTGATTTCTGAGACTGAACCTGGCAAAATCTTTAAATAATGTTTACTGAATCTAGAATAAGAAGCCCTTTATTAGTAAGCAAAATTTAGCAAGATTTCAATTTACTTATACTTTATACTTATACTGTTCTAGTGAGAAAAAACACTAAAAAAAGTTTACTATATCAGAAAAAGCTGAGAAAATTACCCTGAGAAAAGCAAAGCATAAGGAAAGAAAAAAAAATAAACCTCCATTGTCTTTCTGTTCCAATATTTGCTTGTTCAATGACCCACAACATTGAACAGTACTTTAAGCCAACTAAGCCTCATATTGTTAGCATAGACTAAAGCCACAGTGGGACATTTCTGCAATTTTTTCTTTCTTATTCTTTGTATGTCAGCCTAACTATGAGTAATTGTTACGGCCAATTAAATAGGCTACCTAAGATATAATGTTAATCATGAGATATGCAATAAATGCATAATAGAAGCACTTGTGGTGGACAAGATATCCAAGCCATAAAAAAACTTTGAAAAAGGTGCACTGGTTATAGAAAGCTACGTATATGGTCAATCCAGTATTACTGGGCTACTACAGCCAAGAGGGCTTTTTATCCCACTAAAGAAAGTACTAAAGTAAATTCAGTACTCCTGGGATGTAGGTATATATGAAGAACAGTGGTGTAAAAATATACCAGGAGTCTCTAGTCAAACAGGTAGTTATAGCTTAGATACCCATTATTTTATCAGTGGCTCCTAATCAGCACTTATAGTAGGCAGGCTACCTGGGGGTTGCCTGACATTTTAACAGAGTTGCACCTCAGGGTTTAAGGGACAACAGAGGTCTCAAGTTTTAGAAGGAAGTGCCCAGGGGTTATAAAGAAGTTTCCTCACCCCAAAAGTATCTCCAGATATATTTAGAAATGGTGAATGCTAGGGGATATAAAGCCCCTTTAATACCTCAGTAACCTTGCAGTCTCAAATTGAGGTATTAACAAATGATCTGTTGGCAACTATAAGGAAGGCCAGAGATTGTGCTGAGAGATGTATGAGAAGGATAGATTCACCTAAGTTCAACTAAGTACTAGGGGTTTCTTACTTTATTTACTTATTTCTGTACTCCTTGTTTTGCATGGTCTCCCAAATACAGGTTGAGCATACCTAATCCGAACTGCTCCAAAATCCAAAACTGAAACCAATATTTTTCTATTACGACAACATTATTAATGAAAGATTGATGACATTTTTCCTTATAGACTGACATGATCAGTGACATTTATTATGCCCATGTATTCTGAGGTATTTGGTCTCCTACAAATTTGCTTATTTACTTTTTGCTTTCAGTCTGCATCCACCTTGCTTGTTGTGCTACTGCTTTGCACAGGAGATTGATTGTACCATTTACTGCAGGTGAAGTTTGATGATATTTAAAGAAAATGGACAAAGAGCCCCCATGCAATAAAGCAGAAATGGGAAAACATTAATAGACACAGCCTCAACTGAATCACTTTCAAAAAATGACTGTATGGAGAAGATAATGTCCTGGGAAAACAGCTCCCTTTTATCTTGCTGAAATTGTAAATGTTGTAGCACCTGCTCTGAATCTACTATAATAAGAAAAACTGAATAATTCCAAAGATAAAGATTACAAAATTTGAAAAGACTCAAAAAGCCTCCAGTCTATTGTGCCCTAAACTTTGGCTGGATCATGCACAATGTGAATGGACTACTTAATCATTCTTAAAATTTATGGTAAAACAAGGATGTATGAGCAGCTGGCACAAGATTTACTGTTGTGTTTTGCTTTAAGTTTATTTTATCACACTGTACCTGTTCATGCATTGTATGCATTGTCATTAAATCTATTTTAACGTTTCTTCCAGTTTCCTGGATGCTACTTCAACTTTATTGCAACAACCTTATTCTAGCCAGGTGACACAGAAGAGAAACCTCACATGAGTGGAACAAAATTACCATATAGGGAACCGTAAATTACCCTCTGAGACTAAAGTTAATAGCTCAGGGAACAGAACTGCTCTTTTTGATTTGTACAAACCACAAAAAATTAACTTGATTAATGAATTTAAAAAAAAGCTGAAATACCAGACAAGATTGGTACAATTTGTTTTTTATTCACTTCAATCTTGTTATTTTTTTAGACCTGACGATAAACTACTAAAGTGAATGTACTCTCCTACTGTTTCGTTAAAAATGGATGAAAAGTAAGGTGCAACTTTTGGAATTTTTTAGATACATATGACTCTCAGCATATCTTTAAAAGAATATTGCATTGCTATTTACCATTGTGGTTTGCTGTAATGTCCAAAAAATGTAATCTTACATTTTCAAGGAGAAGAAAGACTTCACTTAAACACACTTTTTATAAGAATGGGCACGTATGGAGACCAACATTAGACAACAGAAAACAATCTAGAAAAAGTCCATGAAAAAAATCTTACATTACTTGTCGAATTTATAAACCCACAAGGTGCAAAATGCATATATTTTTTACTAAAATATTAAATAAATTCTTCATAGGAAATGCATGCAGACAACAACACAAAATGACAGTGCCCATAGGAAACATAAACTAAGCATCAAAAGTTTTTGTTGTCAGGAGTTCTTCAGTTTCTAGAGTTTGAATCTGAATGTGCCCTTATGGCTGCAGTTACAAATTTCAAGTTTACATTCGTATGTCATTTTACCACATGAAACTGTGTTAAATTAAACAAATCCTTAAATGGATATTTGAAGTAGTCACCCTTCACCTATATGAGAACAAACAGGACATAATTATTTCCATTAATAATGACTTTAAAACTTATCTATAGAATTTTAACAAAACACTACAATATTAACATGCACACTTGAAAATTGCTATTTTTATCTATATTTGTACTGTTTGAATTGTTTAAAATTATTTATACTTTTTTAGACCCAACTTGTTCAAAGTTATAACTTGTTTAAATGTTTACACTTGAGTCACTGAAATCTTAGTTTAAGTAGCCAATATGCTGACAGAGTCAAAGGTAAGATCAGGTTTATTTCACGAAACTGATGATTACATAAAAAGAAGTAGAGCAGAAGAGACTGACATATCCATCTGCTAACAATCAAAACACATTTTTGGGAAAGTTTAATTAATTTAATAGTTAAAAAACACTACCACCTGGATGACAGTAAAACAGACATAATAAACAAGCCAAAGGTAGAACGAGCAGCCACCACTTCACATCAGTGCATAATCGCCTACATAATCACAGATACTCTTCTACTAAATCTCTACGTATATAAAGTGATAAGACATCCATCTTTCCATTGTATGTGCCCTTGCCCGAGCACAGTGTCACCCGGTGTCTACAAAAGGGCAGGAATATTTAATGAATGGTAAATATTGGTAAATATTATTACTTAATGTTAAGTGGCCAGCATAAAACAGTAAACCATGCAGTGTACATTAGTTTGTTTGTTTGATTGAAGTTTGTTGTCCACAACAGGGCTGGAATGTCTGAAATCACCTCCTAAGTTTTAAGTAAATGGGCCTCTGGCACTTTTAAACCACATACCGGGATCAATTCCACCCAAACCCAAGGATTGGGGCAGTCTTACTTTAACACAAGAAATATCAGAATAGAAATCCTTCTACAAAATTCCGGTGCTCAAGCATACATTAATCCTCAATTGCCATTAAAAAGCCAGTTCTTTCAAAATGCCCTATAAAGTGTTATAATCATTTTCAGCAAATGTGTTTTCTGAATTATTTCTGTAAAAATGGATCTCTAACTTCATACGTTGTCACCTTAGTCTTGATTTACCAGTACCTACATAGGGCTGCTTTATTTACCTTATAATCCAAACTTCTTTTTTATTGTTATTGTACTTGCTTATATGCTAATCTGCAGTTATTTACAGTATTAGAGTTACTCGCTGGTTATTTGTATCATGAATGAATATTATTGCATATGTTTCTTTTTTAGGTGTACCTCAATATGCCATGAAAAGGGCTCAGTAATCAAAAATTATTTAAGTTTAAACACATTTTTACATTTGAATGGACATGAGAGTATATGAGCATTCCATGCTTATAGACTACAATTGTTGCCTGTCCTATACTGAAAGTTCTGCCTCTCTGGGTCAAAATTTATGATTGCACATTATTATTATTTACAGAAAATATTTAATAATTCTGTCTCACATTCTGTTCTACCATCCATTCATCTAATCCAGTACAATTTTATTGTTCATTTTTATTTAATTGAACACCTGAAAGTAATTGAAATGATTCTTGATCCTTTACAAGAAGCATAATGACAAAGCAAACAGACAGCAAATGTTTTGTATGCACTGTGATAACGAGATTCTGACTTTATGAATTAATCAGCAATCTTGATTAGTCCTGATAATTAAATAATAGTTTATTTAAGACAGCAACCTTGTTGAACATAGGTCAAAATATATTTTAACTGGTGTGGAACGGGACCCGGACACAGACAGACGGACATCGTAGTTCACCCAACACACGTTTATTATTTACAATATTTACAATTTGTCAGTGCACAAACCTAGTGCCTCCAGCACCGATCCCCCAAAGTCCGGGCCTTTCACAGTCTTTCAATGCCTTCCTTTTTGGCCGCCTCCAGTCCTCTCTTCAGCTCCGTCCTTCTTCCACCCGACTTCCGCTCTCCAATGCAGGGAGGCGGCCCCTTTTATACCACCCCAGATGGGCTCCAGCTGCTTCCCGGCACTCCTCCTTGGACACGCCCCCATGTGGCAGAAGTGCCGGCTGCGCACCCGGAAGCACTCCAGGTGTTCCCATTCTTCTTCCCCCCAGCACTTCCTGGTGTGGCGGAAGTGCTGAGCTCCAGGGTTCTTCAGGCACCGGGGCGCCGCCTGGCGGTGGCCACGGGCCCCTACAGGGTTGGGCTTCCAAGCACCCTACCCGAGGCCCCCAACAAAACCAGGGCGGTCAACCCCTCGTGGTCGGGAGGAGGCACCAGCCCTCCTCTGGTCCCCTCGGGCATACCGGCTGGGTTCCACCCCCAGCCGCATGCGACACTGGATGAAAACAGTTCTCTTTTTAATTTTACTCTATGCACTTTATTTTACTGCTTTATACCTTGCATTTTTTATTAAACCTGTTAATTAAGTAACACTCTGTTAAAGACTAACAGCTTTTTTAGCTTAGTAAAAAATACATTTTAACCTTTTTTCAATTCACTTGTTTACACAGAAGTACAGTGGTTAGCACAGTTGCCTTAATTGGCAACTCTTTACTGGCCTAGTATAACTAAGCATGGGTGAATTAATAAGTGTACCACAGCAAAGAACTGGTGCCCATCCAGGGCTACTTTACTCTTTATCCCTAGTACTGCCTATTCAAAACTGGTTCATCATAACCGTACAGTGATGAAATGAGTTAGAAAATGGATGGATTGATTAACTTTATTGACTTAAATTAGCATAAGGAAATTACATCTGCATCAACAAAAAACTACAGTTTGTTTACTGAAAAAACAGAATTTCTGTTATCTTCTAAGAATTGTCCAACTTCAGGGAAGGGCAGGCTTTTCCCAAGAGCACAGCTGTTATTAGTCTTCCATCACTTCATCAAATGTCCGTTCACCCAGTCCTACAGTTGTCTTAACAGTTCATTGGAATTAATTTAAGAATTTATATGACATGTAAAGTCTTCATAGCTGTGTTTGGTTTTAAATTAATGCTAATGTTTTATGTGACTCTTTCTAGGCTATTTTCAGAAAGGTATGTTTCTGTTATTATGTCACTGCAAGATATTTCTGTAATTAATGAAACACAACCCAGGTATTCTTCCCCAGGGGGAAACTTTGGGTTTTATGGCATTTAAATTGTCATCATCTTCATCCCTTTGTTTCTATGTCTCAGAAGCAAAAGGAACTGGTGTTAACTCTGTTGAAGATAGTACGGCCATGCATTGTCTCATAGATACCCATTACTAAGTTTAACTTTTTGGAATATATAAGGATAAGTTTTCAATATGCCAAAGGGAAGTTAAGTATTTCTTACACTGAACACTGTCTATGAATTTCTAGTATTCTTTATTTCGCTGCTTTATGTTATTTTTCTACTTCGTTACTGTATATAATTTTGAGCTTGCTATTAATAAATTGTCAATTATTGTACTGATTATCTGCCTGATATTATTGTAATTAATGCTGAAATGCTAGAGCCTCTTTTACTGTGGACACATGCTGAAACACAGCCTCTGAGGTTCTTGAATCTGAATATTCTTGTTTGGTGAAACGCTTAGAAATGTACTAGGATCTGTTATAAATACTACATGTATTTAATTACAGTACATTTTACAACAATATGTGCAAACATGTTTAATTTCATTAATAGAGCCTGGAAATTATAGTAAATTGTGAAAACTTCAATCCCTGTCATAAAAATTTCAGTAAGTAGAAAAAACTGCAATTACACTTATTATCATCTGTCAAACAATAAGGTGAAATCTAACAAAATCTTTTTTAATATTGTCACACACGTGTGCATGAGAGGCAGCTAAAGGACTCAAATGAGGGTAATTCCATGCCAGACCAGGGAGTGGCGGAATGCACTAATCCTTTCTCTTTTTCAACTGCAGACCAGTTACACGAAATTCCGACTGGCCCTGATGACGTCACTTCCGGTTCTTGTCCCAACAACATCACTTCCGGCACCGGCCCCAATGACCTCACTTCCTCTGCCTTGTTTTAAAGCCACCATCTTTACCTCACCCAAACAGTTCTGTTTTGGACTTCAATCTGTAAACAACTGTACTATCTATTGTCACACATGTGCAAGTAGGAGACAGCTAAAGGGCCTGAGTAAATGTAATACTACACCAGACCAGGGGGTGGCAGAGTGTGCTGACTGTCTCTCTCAGTTTCTCGCAGACCATTCCCAGGAAATCTCCCCAGGTCCTGGCATCTCTGATGACGTCACTTCCGGCTCTGGCACCTCTGATGGTGTCATTTCCGGTTCCGACACCTCTGATGATGTCACTTCCGGCGCCAGCACCTCTGATGATGTCACTTCTGGTTCCGGCATAGATAACATCATTTCCTTCCCAAGCCCTTAAAATTGTTACCTCCAACTATTCAGTTCTATTTTGGACTCAGTCGTGTGAACATCTCTGTTCAAACTTTTGCAAACTTTTGCAGCCAGGCTATAATATACAGGTGGCTGCCCCAAACCTTTATAATGTGTGAAGTCTTGCCCTTGTCACAGTGGTGTAGCCGGCAGGATGGTGGTTCTTTGAAGAAAATGGCACAGGACCAAATAATTAATCAGGTGGGAATGTACTGGAGCAGAGTTTCCTGGTGGGGAGTTCATTCGGGAGTCAGAAGTAACTTGGTGCAGGCTCCGCTTCCAAAATATGAAACTGGGCTACTATTTTCTCAAAGGAGGAATATGGATGAGATCTACAGACGTGCGCTGGCTCCTATGGAGGAAATGAAGGGGGCTCATTATGTTCTCTCGGAGGACATAAGCCGACCATTGGGGTTATGATCACAGATAAATATGGGCTTTCCCCAGGCCAGCAGGTAAAAATCTTAAAAAACTAGGAGTTAGATCCTGAGCGATCTACCCGGGAGCAGGCAGAAGCATTCTGGGAGCAAACAGCCCATTGGCTAAGGCCATTTGAGCTGATGGCATTTCAAATAGTGCAGCAGGTTGCCCGTTTTCTTTTGTTAAAAGGACTCCCCAAAAATGTTGCCCAGCCATCCTGGGGAGAATTCCACACCATGGAGGAGCTTATAAAGCTCCTAGAAAAATCTGAGACAGCCTCACAATCTGAGGGAGCAGAACGGTCCTCTAGTGGATTCCATGGGAATTACAGCACACAAACTAGGTCTCTTTCATATAAACTGGAGCCTGTTCCAAAGTTCCCGTACCTTGGGGAGTGCAAACTGATGGGGGACAAGGAGGGATGCAGGTGGACGGGGAGAGGCAGTTTATGTGCACTTGTCAACCCCCTAACGCTAACACATACGTGAGTGGCATTAGTTAATGGATATAAAGTCGAAGCACTCCTCGATACCGGCAATAACATTTCCATTGTTGCTTGCCAATATGTACTACCGCAACAGTGGATAAAAATAATGACCAGTTTTACCTGTGCACATGGAGAAACCCGTAAGTATAAAACTGCCCCATGTTTCAATCGCTATGGAGGATTGCTGAAAAAAATCCCTGTGGCGGTCCTCCCGCGTCCACCTTTCGCTGTGATTCTGGGGCAGGAATGGTCGGACAATAAAAGCGGTGTACCAATTACTACTTCCAAACAAAACTTAGGCCTAGCTATAGACGGTGATGACTCGACTACAGCTGTCTTCACGCCGTGTAACCAGCCCGCGGAGAGAGATACGTAAGTCCAAAAGGTAGGCAGTGAGATTCCTGGGCCGTTGCAGGTAAACATGTCATCACCCCGTGCCTCGACAAGCTGGGAGGAATCCCCGCCCCTTGAGGTCAGACCGGACCCTCTCTCTGAAATGCATTTTCAGTTCAGAGAAACGCCGACTTCTTTCATAAGGGAGCAGTGGAATGAGGACTCCCTGAAACATGCAAAAAATGCAGCAGTACTTGTCAATGGCCAACGCACTCATCAGCCCATTCCACAGGGTCCTCATTTTGTGATAGAAAATTACCTATTATATCAAATAGCTGAGCATGAGGGAGAGGCACACCATTCCCGGGAAATCTCGCCAGGTCCCGGCACCTCTGATGACGTCACTTCTGAGACCTCTGATGACATCACTTCCAGGACCTCTGACGACGTCACTTCCGGCACCTCTGATGACGTCACTTCCAGTTCTGGCATAGATAACTTCATTTCCTTCCCCAGCCCTTAAAACCATCATCTTACCTCCAAGTATTCAGTTCTATTTTGGACTCAGTCGTGTGAAGATCTCTCTGTTCAAAATTTTGCAAACGTTTGCAGCCAGGATATAATATACGGGTGGCTGCCCCAAACCTTTATAATGTCTCGTCCTTGTCAATTAGTTTTTTTGTACTTGTACACAATTCATATTCTTGTAAAAGTGTATGTGAATACAACTTCTGCTTAATACAATACATTGCAACCAACCAAAATATTAAATTGAATATATTATTTCTCTAGCTTGAAGATAAAGAAAAAAAAACTTCTCTGCAGTTAGTAGGCAGATAATTAAACAATTGCTTCTTATATCCCTTTACACTATGAATATTTAAAATATATACTAAAGTAAATTTTTACAAACCTCAAATTCTTTTGTGTTTTCACCCAGAGCTTCCACAATGCCAGAGCATTCAAATCCAGGGACAAGAGGTGTCTTTGGTGGGTTATCAATGTTTCCTTGTCGAACCATTAAATCTAAAAAATTCAAGCCACTGCAGTAAAACAAAAAAGGAGATGTCATGCTTAATAAAATACAATCATCTCTAAAACAAGTGTCCACTTTCATTTTAGTACCACTTAAAAAACTGCTGTATAAAGCACTATACACTTGCAATATCCAAATAAATTCATACAATAAAAAGGAAATAAGTAATATATTTTACACGGAATATAGTATATGCATTTACTGGTAATCTGTTAAGATTATACAATTAAAATTTAATGAAGAGGATTAAGTACTGTTTTTTTTAGTTTCTTTTGCAGAATTACACTTTAGTTTTTCAAGTCCATACAGAAAGTAGAAAGTTTTACCTCTGTAAGCAAAAAGACAAATAAATGGTCTCATTCATGATGAGCTACCATTGAGTATTTAAAAAATCTTCATAGTCTCAACTTGACAAGAGACCTAGAGATAAATGTTCTTTGTTTGCTGCCTTCTCTTTATTTGCTTTTTCTTGCTTTGGTGCCATGTATAAATTTCACAGTTTGCATCCTATATTAATTCTATATTTTTATAATGATGGAATATTTCCTGGTTCAGTCTGTGTTCTTTATTCTCAGTTTAAAGTCATTTATGTGTCTTTTTATATGATTTAAGGTATGTTTCTTATGTCTATCATATTTATTTACTGTATATTCTATTTATATTATTTCATTAGTACACGGTTTAGTTTCTATGTATTGTCACATGTTCCACTATATTCCTTGTGCTTTGTGGGAGATTCTCCACAAGACTGGGTCATCTGTCCATATTCTTGTGGAACCATCTCCAGTCTTAGAAAGTGTGGAATAATAAAAGTTTTAATCAATATATTAAATAATAGTTGAACAAATAGTCTTGGGCTGAGGACCTTTTAGTCTGTACTCAGGAAACTGTTAATCTTAACAAACATCTAGGATTGTAAAATCAACAGCAACAGGCTTTTTCACTTCATCTTTAGTGGTTGAACAAATGTGTTGTAATTTTTTGGCATATATTACTGAATCCCCCCAAAGAATTGTGTAACCTTGTCTTGTGATGGGCTATCTCTGTAAGATGTAAAAATTTCTGTTATAAAAAGGAAACTCACCCACCCCCCCCCCCCCCCCCCCAAAGAGATTGGGCTATTGCTGGTGACTGTCAGTGACACTAGCTGACAGGGCTGCAGTGGTCTCTCTGCTCACCAAGAATAAAGAAATTGCTTTTTACTGCTGTCTACCTGCTGTTTGCCTCGAACCTTCATCCACAAAAGGCTCAGAAGACTCACAGGTTAAATACAGTATATTTCATCTGTTTCTTGTGTAGAGAGTTTACTTATGTTTTATAATTTAGTGCTTTCTGGTTTTTGACTTCTTTGTTTTTTGACCAATCGTATTAGATTCTGTGTTGGGACTTTGTTATAGAATTTGCTTTTTGAGCAAATCCATTTTTTGCCTGTTGCACTTATTTGAGCGTTATGGAAAATAAGTGAATTATGTACTGTACATTAAATATTATCTTTTTTATTGAAATCCTTTGTCTGCCCTTATTATACAGACAGAGGTTTATGGTGAGACCTCTCCCTGTCAGATCATTTGTTAATGTATTTTTTAGACTGAAAGATTTGAGGCCAGTTTCACATTTTGTGGGTCTGCTCACCATGAAGCCAGCAGGTGATAGACTTGGGACCTGACCAGATTAAATGTGCCTCTGATCGTTGCACCAGTGTGGATTCTGGTTTGATCATCACCCAGTGTGAAGGCCACAGTGGAGCATGTGGTGAAGAACTCTGCATTATAACATTTTCTGACATGTCTTACTCTCTGAAATGTACTTCCACCCAGACTGCAGAACCAACTGCTCTTTAGAAGGAGCTGAGAAATTAGTGTAATATTGTAATGTAATTGTCTTGGATTGGCAGGAAACAGATAACTAATATTTTTAAACAAGCCTGGAGGTGTGTGCAAAAGGCAAAACAAAACAAATAAAATGCAGTATAAACAAAGAGACCTTGTCTTTTCATTCTATCATGCCGATTATCTCAAAGTTACAACCCCGGAGACTATGACCCTAGAAACACGGGACGTGACCCTAACAACGGTTATGCAAAATGGCGTCTAATATGAAAAAAGCAATAGGACCCAAAAATTCAGAACCTGATAATAGTGATAATATTTTTTAAAGCTAGAGAAGTACTTTAGTTTTCAAATACGAAAAATACACACTACGGCTTTTCTCTACCCACGTTTTCATCTAGAGAAGTGAGTTAATGTGACTTGCCTTATTGTATTTAACAAAAGTACATATAGATTGATTTATACTTTATGCTGTGGAAATTTCAAAATCTCCATGTGCAAAAACTAATATAATCAAGAAGAAGGCACAGCAGAATTAACTTGGTGCCATGGATATCTTTCTAACTGTCCTACAATCTCGTGCTATAAGAATCTTTTGCAGAGGAAACATCAAATGAAACTGAATGGTATATTCAGTGGCAATATTCACAAAACATTTGTAAGCTCTTTGTTATTTTCCGTTTTGATCTACCAAAGTTCACTTGACAATTTTTTCTTCAATAATATATCCTGTGCTGTCTGGAGTTACAGCTGAGAAAAACTGTTAATCTGTTTTTTCATAAATTTGTTGCTCAAAAAGTAACGAATGAGGGGAGTTTTCAATTCAAAAGCTCAATTCTCTTTTAACACACTCCTATTGTGTATGACAATTTTCAGAAATGGTTAACTTAATATTTTAGACAAAATACACGTTTGGAACATACAACTCACTATCTGACACAACACGAGTAACCAGAGATTTTTTTTCATGGCCTGTTTGATATTACTTGAAATTGTCCATCATTTGCCCACATTGACACCTATTGCATCAGGAGTTTTTTTTATCTCTGTGGTTCATAAAATGTAAGATTAACAATGTTTGTTATCCATCACTACAAACAACATGAGATGAAGATGAAAAATTATCATTATTGTTTGGAGTATTCCTTTAAAATCTTTTTTCTTTTTCTGGCAGAGTTTTGTTACAGCTCAGGCCAGATTTATATTTTACGCTAAGATGAACTTTGCATAGCAGAATGACTTTCTTTGCAATGCCTAATTAAAGTGGAACTTTGATGGATATTTAAGAGCTGAACAGAGTGAAACGCGTTTGTCTTATTTAACAAGACCTAACAGTTTAATAAATAATAAACCTTAAAAATAGCATGTAAATTGTCTACTAACATGGATCTCATAAAGCACATATGTAGCTGTCAGAACTTCTAATCCACATTTCAAAATATTCAAACAAATGGTAAACATTTTAAATTTGAAACATTTAGTCAGAATTATTGCTGGGTAGCCCTACTACTCATCTCACAAAGAACCATCTGAGCAAGACTTAAGACAATGTACTGATGTGAGAGCTGCAGTACCACAGATAAATATTACCAGTCTTGCTACAGAGACTGCTGTAATGCTTATAATCCATTTTCCCTAATAAACAAGTTAGAAAATGTATGCAGGGCATAAAATTCAGGTGCATTTGGGGTCTTAGCTAACTGTTTTGAAAGTCAGAACTTTTTACTTTTACTTTATCAAATTGACAGATATCAAATTTTTGTTTATTAAATGTTTGTAGTAATAATAAGTCATATCCAAAAATTGTAATATGTAGTAACATGCATTAGCAGAGTACAAAAACAACATGTTTTTTAAGTGTAATATTATATTCTTAAAAATTAAACACAAATAGGGTTGTGGCAGCTGAAGAAGTTTTAATAGGTATCACATGCCAATTCAAGGAATGTAATCATAGCATTTTTGGTACTATTGTTATTAGATATTTGTGGAGATTTTATGGCTGATAGTAGTTCATATTTTTTAAACATAACTTTTTTTTCTAGTGCAACATACAGTAAAAACATATTTATTCACTGTATAAATAATGGCTTAAAGAGTCACTCTTACTATTTTCTATTTACTTTTATATAAGTTAAGTGACATTATGCATTCCTTACTGGTATGTTTTTACTTTTAAGTTTATGAAGATCATTTAAAATATGCAGAAAAAGAAGCTTGAAATGCGCATATACAGCTTTCCATGCAAACGTTAGGATTTATAGAAAAAAACTTGATGTAAATACGTACCATACACCTTGTTTCTGAGAACCCAGAAAATGATGATTCACATGTATAAATAATTCATATCATCAAACTGTTATTATAATGTGTGTTGATGAGACAAAAATATTAAAGCTCAAAAGTGATGAAATATGATATACAGACTGTATTTTAGGAGGGTCAATGCTGCATATTAACTCTGAAAAACTTTTTGTTTATCGTCAGTTTATATCAGCTACCTATTGTCACTTCACAGGGAACTGGCCGACAGGTTTGAAATATGTCAGCTAAGCTTCACTTCATTAACTGACCATTAACCAATGAGGCATTACATTCAATTTTCATTTGATGTAGGTGCACATACATAGCAGGTTTTTGCCAACATAAATAGGCAATCTGTAGCAGTGTCCTGTTTTCTTAATGTAATGAGGGCATATAGCGAGAACAAAGCTGCTTTTGTTAACTATAAGCAGTTACATTCCTTAACACAGTCATCTGTGATGCATGATGAGACTAACAAATGTCATGGCTAAATGGCCTGGGTTAACCTATGATTTATTTGTTTTAATACAAAGAAACTTTGACAGACATGATGGTACTGTATGTGGTGGCTTGGCTTGTTGGTAAGGTTAATAGGCTGAACCCCAAGGTTTTTATATTCCCTATATTAGTCACTGTAAGAGCAATCATGTCATTACATATGCTAGGTTACAGTGGTGACCCACTCAGATGCTGGCACTTTATGCCTTTTTTATTACCCAGAATGCACAAAAGACATGCTGCAATGCTGTGAGTGCTCTTGGCCTTCTCAGTTGCAGAGAACAGCATGATTCATCAGAACTAAGGCAGCTCTATCAGCCAATAAAGTCTGCAGCATCATGACTGCTTATGCATGAGGCTGATTAGCATACTCCATGTATGGTCGTCTCAGGGTGGCTACCAGGCTGAGTTTGAAGTGCGTTCACATAGGCACATTTACAGATTATTGTTGTTAATAAAGGTAAATTGTGTACCAATGTGTGTACGCCAGGTTTTACAAAGCAGATTTTTTTCTTGCCATATGCATTTTCCTGTATTTTGACATTGACATATTTTCAAGATCAAATTCATGCAATGATTTTAAAATGAGACCCCTGGTATGAACTGAAGCAGCAGATGAAACAGGCTGGTATGCAAACCTTTGCATGGATTCTGCTGTTGTTTCAATAATTTGTACTGGGGATTTGTTTTGCTATTGGTAGTATCTATAAGGCAAGTAAGAAAAGGAAAATAAGCTAAACATCCAAGTTGAAATAACCTTTTTTCAAGATAAATTTTAGCTACTGAGTAATTGAGGTCTCACAGAATGTTTCCCTGTTTTAAGACGGACAATTTCAAAAGTTTGCCAATGCTTCTGAATGGTAGTTTTTCTAATTTCAGAAATTTGTTCTGTACGCTTTTTCAAAATATCTCAATGAAAATGGAATTTTACTTCTAAATTTCACAGAAGAATAAAGTATACCAAAATGTAACAAAATCAGCCCCTGAGACCCGATTTATCTCATGCGGACAGATATGACAATGATAGTAGGTGATTTTTCGCATTTATGTAAACACACCACAAAAAGATTAAAAGTGGGATAATCTTTTTAGGTATAACAGATAGATACTTTTTTCCCACAGAGACTCAAACAAATAAAAAAAAATGTTGGTTCAATGGTGGCAGCACTCAGCCCCAATTTGTGCTCTTTTAATTGTTAATCCTTCATCCACATGTTTGAACAGTCATGCAAATGCAACAGTACATTTATACTTATTTATGCTGCCAGTTGTTAAACATCTAATTAAAATGCATCAGAATTATCTATACTATGATTTTGTCTCACTTTTGTCACACACCTTTCTCTGTAGTTTAATATTTTGCCTCTGTCTGATTTAAAATGTCACCTTTCAAGGCAATTTAGGTACTGATTAGTTTGTAAATTTGAAGTGGTACTATAATATTGTTTGGAATAGATTTCATTAATCCCCAATAAATCTGGATTTTTTGGGGCAGAGACCAGACTTTTTTGTGATAAGCAAACAGCAGAAAACACACAGGGGAATAGATTTTGAATTGAAAACTGAAATACTAATTCATATGCATAGATACCATTCTAGTTCTCAGAATACAATTCATGCAAGAACACGTTATGTCACATTTTCTTCTTCATCCCCCTTTGTATGACAAAGCTTGTTAGTATTATTAACTAGTGGCTAAAGTTACCAGTGAAAAATGATTAATAATATGGATCGATGGAGAAACAAGAAAGGAGACCATATTTGGAGTAGTATGTGTAGATATTGTCAAATTATTATTTCAGGTGTGCCAATAAAAAAATTAGACGGTAAAGCAAATTGCACCATACAGGCTTCATGCTACTGCGTCTGTTGAGAAAGATTATTACATAACGTGATTGGTGTAAACATGATGTCACATGTTTAGGTTCTTATTCATTTGTGCATTCTGACAGTTCACGAATGCTACTTGTGTAACCTCAAGATTACATGCAAATGAACAAAACAACAGTTCACATCACACTAATAAAATTGTGTTGGTAGCACTGGATTGCTCTGCAATGACCACAATTAATGATCCACAAGCATGGGAAAAAAACATTTTTCCACAATTGGTCATATTAGTGGACCATATGGGTTATTCAGTTTTATCTGTTTGGCATATTTTGTTCACTTCCTATATACAGGTACAACTACAAATAAGCAATAATCGAAGCCCAAGCAACTGTATCCTTCTGGAAACTATCTATTAAAATTAAAAAAAGAAAAAATTTTAGTAACGTAAATCAAGTACCAGCAACCCAAAAGGCTGATGTATAGAGACATTCTGGATTAAAAAAAGGACAGTGATGATTTGGACAAAATGAAAGCTGTGAGTAAGCTATGCAATGTGGAGGTGAAATAGAATGGGAACACAACAGATATTAGAAACTGTTTGACGAGACATCACCCAGCGATTCTATCTGCTGAAAAACTGAGCGCATGCAGCTTCACCTAGTGAATGTATTCACACACAAGCTACTGGTAAATTAGCTATGTGTCCAAAAAATAACAGCATCTATTGTGACTTTCATCTGTAAAGATATAAAGCCATATAGTGTCATTGAAAACAACAGATGCAGAAACCTATTGCATGTGTTAGAGCTACAATAGGTGTTACCAACATGCAAACATTTAACAGAAATGGCTTTCCAGAAGCTTTATGAAGATGTGAAAGGCACCACTGTCACTTCACTCAAGTTGGCTAAGAGAGTGTCTTAACCTCTGATAGTTGGACATCCACAGCAACCAATTCATATGTGACAATTACTTGCCACTACATAAATGATTCCTGACAACTCCTTTTGCATACTTCGCAGACTAGGGCTAGTACTGATGTGATAGATAGATAGATAGATAGATAGATAGATAGATAGATAGATAGATAGATAGATAGATAGA
>JANRMT010062806.1:46118330-46142802 GCA_026402145.1 Polypterus bichir lapradei
AGATAGATAGATAGATAGATAGATAGATAGATAGATAGATAGATAGACCAGACACTTTATTAATCCCAAGGGGAAATTTATTAATCCCAAGGGGAATTTCACATAATCCAGCAGCAGTATACTGATACAAAAAAATAATATTAAATTAAATAGTAATAAAAATGCATGTAAAAGCAGACAGTAACTTTGAGTAATGTTAGCATTTACTCCCCTGGGTGGAATTGAAGAGTCACATAGTGTGGGGAAGGAACGATCTCCTCAGTCTGTCAGTGGAGCAGGACAGTGACAAAAGTCTGTCACTGAAGCTACTCCTCTGCCTGGAAATGACACTGTTCAGTGGATGCAGTGGATTCTTCATGATGGACAGGAGTTTGCTTAATGCCCGTCGCTCTGCCACAGATGTTAAACTGTCCAACTTTACTCCTACAATAGAGCCTGCCTTCTTAACAAGTTTGTCCAGGCGTGAGGCGTCTTTCATCTTTCATCATCAAATGAGTGGGATAATAAAGATAAAGATCCAGCCATTGTCACAGATAACACAGCACATACAGTTGTGCTTGAAAGTTTGTGAAACCTTTAGAATTTTCTATATTTCTGTATAAATATGACCTAAAACATCATCAGATTTTCACTCAAGTCCTACAAGTAGATAAAGAGAAACCAGTTAAACAAATGAGAAAAAAATATTATACTTGGTCATTTATTTATTAAGGAAAATGATAGAATATTACATATTTGTGAGCGGCAAAAGTATGTGAACCTCTAGGATTAGCAGTTAGTTTGAAGGTGAAATTAGACTCAGGTGTTTTCAATCAATGGGATGACAATCAGGTGTGAGTGGGCACCCTGTGTTATTTAAAGAACAGGGATCTATCAAAGTCTGCTCTTCACAACACATGTTTGTGGAAGTGTATCATGGCACAAACAAAGGCGATTTCTGAGGACCTCAGAAAAAGAGTTGTTGATGCTCATCAGGCTGGAAAAGGTTACAAAACCATCTCTAAAGAGTTTGGACTCCACCAATCCACAGTCAGACAGGTTGTGTACAAATGGAGGAAATTCAAGACCATTGTTACCCTCCCCAGGAGTGGTCGACCAACAAAGATCACTCCAAGAGCAAGGCGTGTAATAGTCGGCGAGGTCACAAAGGACCCCACGGTAACTATTTCTAAGCAACTGAAGGCCTCTCTCACATTGGCTAATGTTCATGTTCATGAGTTCACCATCAGGCGAACACTGAACAACAATGGTGTGCATGGCAGGGTTGCGAGGAGAAAGCCACTACTCTCCAAAAAAACATTGCTGCTCATCTGAAGTTTGGTAAAGATCACGTGGACAAACCAGAAGGCTATTGGAAGAATGTTTTGTGGACAGATGAGACCAAAATAGAACTTTCTGGTTTAAATGAAAAGCGTTATGTTTGGAGAAAGGAAAACACTGCATTCCAGCATAAGAACCTTATCCCATCTGTGAAACATGGTGGTGGTAGTATCATGGTTTGGGCCTGTTTTGCTGCATCTGGGCCAGGACGGCTTGCCTTCATTGATGGAACAATGAATTCTGAATTATATCAGAGAAATCTAAAGGAAAATATCAGGACATCTGTCCATGAACTGAATCTCAAGAGAAGGTGGGTCATGCAGCAAGACAATGACCCTAAGCACACAAGTCATTCTACCACAGAATGGTTAAAGAAGAATAAAGTTAATGCTTTGGAATGGCCAAGTCAAAGTCCTGACCTTAATCCAATCGAAATGTTGTGAAAGGACCTGAAGCGAGCAGTTAATGTGAGGGGACCCACCAACATCCCAGAGCTGAAGCTGTTCTGTACGGAGGAATGGGCTAAAATTCCTCCAAGCCATTGTGCAGGAATGATCAAAATTTACCAGAAACGTTTAGTTGCAGTTATTGCTGCACATACTGAAAGCAAAAGTTCACATACTTTTGCCACTCACAAATATGTAATATTCCATCATTTTCCTTAATAATTAAATGACCAAGTATAATATTTTTGTCTCATTTGTTTAACTGGTTTCTCTTTATCTACTTTTAGGACTTGAGTGAAAATCTGATGATGTTTTAGGTCCTATTTATGCAGAAATATAGAAAATTCTAAAGGGTTCACAAACTTTCAAGCACAACTGTATGATCTGTAGGAATTTCACGTTGGGTGTTTTACACACACCTTGAATTTGGCCTCGCAAGCAGCACCTCAGAATTTTATCTGTCCCTCAATTGCTTGGTCAAGTCTGAGATATTGTAATGTTTTTTCACTGTAGTACCTTAAAATTAAGCAAAAGTTGTTGGACCTACTTAAACAGCTAATTAGCTAACGATCTATGTAGTGACACAATGGAACAGTGCGTTGAAGATGCTAGACAGGTTTTTGGAGCAGCAGCAGCAATTTCTGCAGTATTACTATCAACTGAGGTATGTGCCAACAGGTAAAGGATATTTGCACCCAGACAAAGAATCATATAACCTCAGCAGAAGATATTGTCAAGGCACTGAGACCAACGAAAACACCCATATTAGTCATGTCGCGCTGCTGTTCGGCGCTGTCATGTTTTTAATTCTTCCACTGCTGAGCAGTTTTCAATAGCTTTTAAGCAGAACTGTATCATTCCAGAGTTTTCATGCTGCCAGACTGAGGAGCTCAGCTCATGGTTTTATTCCACCTGTCGGACTGCATTGGACATTGTTGCTCCATTGAAAACCAGGCAACCTAAAACTAAATCTGAGCCCTGGTTAAATGAGGTGACTCGTGCTGCTAGACGCGAGTGCCGTCGAGCTGAGCGCAAGTGGAAAAAAGACAGACTGCAAGTGTCACTTCAGATGTTAAAGGACTGTTGGCGTCATTATCAAACAACTGTAAAAGATGCAAAAGGAAAACACTTCTCTGACATTATTGTGTCAAATTGTCACAATCCCCGTGTTTTGTTTAAGACCATTGACTTTGTTCTTAATGTACCACAGACCGATTGTATCGAGCCCTCTCTTACTGCCTGTGAAAATTTTCTACACTTTTTTACTGAGAAGGTCTCCTCTACTAGGGCTCAAATCTCTCCTCTTGCTCATGACCCCTTAGTCCGTGTCCCCTGCTCTGCTGTCTTTGACAGGTTTGAGCCTGTGACATTGTCATTTTTACAGGAGATTGTTGGTCATTTAAAACCTGCAGGGTCCCCAAACGATGGTGTCCCGCCTTGACTCTTTAAGAGGTTTTACCCACAATTGGACCGCTGGTTCTTGAACTGGTAAATCATAGTTTGTCATCAGGTGTGGTCCCTAAGGATTTTAAACATGCAGTGGTTCAACCTCTGATCAAAAAACCGGCTCTAGATCCTTTAGCTCTTGCAAGTTATAGGCCTATCTCCAAACTACCTTTTCTTTCTAAAATCCTTGAAAAGATAGTTCACAACCAATTGATGGCATTTCTGGAAAAACAAAATATTTTAGAGGTTTTCCAATCTGGTTTTAAACACTTACATAGCACAGAATCAGCCCTTTTAAAAGTTTTTAATGATATATTTTAGCTACTGACTCTGGCGACTGTGTTGTTCTTGTGCTTTTAGATTTGACAGCTGCGTTTGATACAGTGGACCATGCCATTTTACTCTCTCGTTTGGAGCAGTGGGTGGGCATCCAGGGTATAGCACTAGAGTGGTTCAGGTCCTACTTGGCTGGGCAAACCTTTTGTGTCAGTCTTGGTGACCATGTGTCCTCTTCCACTCCTCTCTTGTGTGGTGTCCCACAAGGCTCAGTTTTAGGCCCCCTCCTTTTTTCTTTGTATTTGCTTCCTCTTGGTTTTATACTCAGAAAGCATGGTGTTGGGTTCCACTTTTATGCGGATGACTGTCAGATCTATGTTCCTCTAAAGAGAAAACGCACATTTTCTGTACAGCCTTTACTTCAGTGCCTGGATGGCTTTTAATTTCTTAAAATTCAATGAAAAAAAAGACTGAGATGATCGTTTTTGGTGGCCCCACTGAGACCCCTAAAGTGTATTTAAGTTCCTTGGCCCAGTACAATAAGCCAATTGTCACAAATCTTGGGGTCAAGGTGGATGCTGATCTTAAGCTTGATAGCCAGATTAAGTCGGTCATTAAATCAAGCTTTTTCCAGTTGAGGCAATTGGCTAAAATAAAGCCAATTCTTTCCCGGCACCATTTTGAAACAGTAATCCATGCCTTTGTTACTACTCGGCTGGACTACTGTAATGCACTTTATGTAGGAGTCAGTGCCTCATCGATTACTCATCTCCAGAGGGTCCAAAATGCTGCTGCTCGTCTTTTAACTGGCACTCGGAAATTTGAGCACATTTCCTCTGTTTTAGTTACACTTCACTGGTTGCCCGTTTCTTTTAGGATCCACTTTAAAATTCTTTTATTTGCTTTTAAAGCCCTTCATGGTCTTGCCCCACCCTATCTCTCTGAGCTCCTACAGCCTTATTCACCCACTTGCTCTCTCAGGTCAGCTGATCAGCTGCTCCTGAATGTACCAAGGACTAAACGTAAACTTAGAGGAGACCGTGCTTTTGCTGTAGCAGCTCCCAAGCTATGGAACGATTTGCCTCTAGAGATTAGACAGGCCTCTTCTCTGTCTGTTTTTAAATCTCTCCTAAAAACCCATCTCTTCACCCTGGCCTTTGACACCTTGTAAGAAGTTCGTTTTAGCTCATTTTACTTTTGTTGTTTTTAGCTGATTTTATCCCATTTTATATTGTTTTATTGTAGGGCTGTTTTATTTATGTATTATACCATTTTTATTCTATTCTTATTTATGTGCAAGAATGTTGTGTTGTTTTACTTATCAACTATTTATTGTACAGGTCCTGTGCTGGTTGTTTTAAAGTGCTTTATAAATAAAATTGGATTGGATTGGATGTCTGAGGACAGCATCACAATGCTGTCTGTCAGTGGGCTTCTACGTGCACAGACAAGCAGCAATGAACCCAATGAGTCCACCATTATTATAGAGGTCAAATCCGCTCTGCATGACAACTTGAAGCCAAGGTTAAGTTTCTTGACCATTTTTGTTCATACTGTAATACTGTTAAAATAGAGACACTGTAGACTGAGACAGTTTTAAAATACAGTGGCATGTGAATTTAAGTTAATTTGACCAGAGGTTTCATGAATAAGAGTAAAAATGGAAATAACTATTTATTACATTACAAATATATTTCATAAATTAGATACAGAAAAGCATCAATAAATTGATTTGAATACATCCATGAATTTGTGTGTGCATATGAATGTTAACTGTGAATAAAAGTATTTTACATATGTAAATTTGGTTTGAGGTATGTGACAATAAAGAACAAGATCTACTTAGCATTAGATCTTCAATTTAAGGCCATTTTTTTCTTGGTTGAGCATGACTGTGATTCCACTTTCTGAAGACTGGCAACTGAGGCTGTAGGAGTGGAGAAGGTGAATTTGTACAATTATATTATCATTCTGTTTTTTGTCAAGGAAAATATTAAACTTAATAGTAACCAAATACATTCCCAGTGGGCTTGCAGGTTTACCTCTGAATACTTTCAGCTGTAGCAGGAATATGATGGTGCTAGGGCTGAAAGCACTGGTACAGAACAGCAGCAAGACACCTCCCCTGGTCCCACAGCTGACAGCCCTACTCCACCTAAAATGGCAAAGGGATCCTTTGAATTGATGTAGCCCCTAGGGAAAGCCTAAACACCAGCAGGTTTCCACCAAAATTACAGCTCACAGAGAAAGCAGTGTTTTCAGTTGCTGGTGACATTATTATACCAGAACATGTAGTCCAGCTTCTTTTTTTGTAGAACAATTTAGCAGGATCCCAAGAAGTAAAAAAGTGTTTTTATTTGCCTCTATTCTTTTAACACTGACGATCAGCAACCTGACTTTTTAAGTTAAAGTAAAAGGCCTTTAGCTCAAGGCTTATCTCTGGGCCTTTGTACAATATTGATTTATGGTGTATACTTAAGTTGTCATTTTTCAGTAGCTTATATGGGTACGCATAACAATGGGTTTTAATACAATGCAAATAAGATCAGAAACCAGTGTTTACTGTTTACAATTGTCTTCTATTGCAATTGAGGAGCTGGTAAATATAAACTGAAATGAAATGCATTGGGTCACATCATTTAGTTATTATTAAACAGTATACATTTTTATGGATTATCTGTCTGGGTCACATCAACTACTAAAATAAAACACAAACACATTACCCTAATTAAAAACCTTGACATCATACACTAACTGAATCGATATTGATTGAATCGAAGTCAGAATCAAATTGAGTTGAGACATTGTGAATAAGAAAATTGTATCAAATTTAGAAATATTTCACGATACCCAGCCCTACTTTAAGATTTAAAATCTTACATTTTATCCATATTCTTAAAACAACTTTTCTAAAGTATACTGGTAGCTAATAGCTGGATAAAATGAATGGATGGTGCATCAGATGCATCGATGGAAGAATAAACATTTACATCACAGATTTGAATGATAAAATTCAAGTTAGAATAAACTTTTTATTGAAACTCTGTGCAGCCCCAGCCTCACTGGGTCACACGTTTTGGGCCTGCACCAAATTAACATCATTCTGGACCAAAAGTTTTAATTACCTTTCAGACAGCCTTGGTCTCACAATCCCTCCTAACCCATTAACAGCTGTGTTTGGGGTTCTTCCAGATGGGCTTAAAGTGGACATGGACAAACAAACTGTGATTGCCTTTACTACACTTTTGGCACACAGACTTATTTTGCTAAACTGGAAGAATCCTAACTCTCCTCTTTTAAGTCAGTGGGAAATCGATGTGTTATACTATTTGAAATTGGAAAAAATCAAATACTCAGTTAGAGGATCTGTACAGTTTTTTTTCAAAACATGGTAGGATCTAATCAGTAATATTTTAGAATAAGCTCTTAAAGCACAGAGGAAGCAATTATTTCTGTATTTCTTTTTCATCTCCATTCATCTCTATTGGCTTATCAAACTCATCAATTTAGGTATGTTTACAAGCCTTAAGTTTTACTCTGTTGGCCATGCTCTCTCTCTCAGGAGTGGGGGTCAACTTGTTCTCAATCCTAATTTTTGTAAAAATTGATTGATTTTTATGGAATGATTGCAATAAAATTAATAAAATTTCATAAAAAAAAAACTCTGTGCATATATTTTCTAACACACTGCACCTCATGCCTTTATTGTAGATTTTAGAATATTAATAATCAGTATCTCACAGTTTTGAGATTCATCACTATCAATAAACACATAAAACCATATCTCCCATGGACTGAGTGACAGCCTGCAATCTTGTGGATTCACTCCATAAGCTGAAACTGCAAATGTACACTAAAAAGAAAGCAAATGTGAAAACTATCCTTATAATTTTTAGAAAAGCAATTGATTATCCACCTCTGTTTACATAACATGTTTGATAATGCAGCCTCCTTGAAAGAATAAACTTCAAAAGAGATGTTTCTGCACTACATGCTTATAAACCTAAACATTGTTAAGTTGAATTATTGACTGCTTGTGCATATAAAGCTAGAGTGTATTTCATGTATGTCTGGCTTCCATTCATTTTCTGAGATGTCAATTGGAGTATTCTTTTCTCACCATTTCCTAGGATCGGTGAAGGGAAAATATTTTGAGATGTTTTTATATATTGTTGAGATGCTATCGGAGTCTTTTAGACTAACCAGTATTGCCTACAGAATAGAAATGGGTAGAAGGTGAGCATAATTGGAAAGGTTTCTGTTAATAAAATTTCTAATTTAAAAATAGTGGAAAAGATTTTGTTGCTGGAATGTTAAATTTGAAGTGCAAATGTTCATAAGATGTAAATATGCTATCTATATATAGTTCTCCAAGTGTCTTAAACCCAAGTGTTTTCTTAACATTAAATACTAAGTAGGTCTGAGAAGACTGAAAAAGATAATCACCACCTAGAGGAGTAACAGATAAAAGCTTCTCTGCCTCAAAGTGTGTCCTGCCTTGGTTTCAAATTCTGAGTGAATGGCGGATGACTGGCTTATTAGTATAATGAGAAAAGTTAATATTTACTTGGGCACAAAGCTGGGCATATAAAAAAGACACATAGTAAGATTTACTTTCCATTGTTGACCAGGCTGGTGTATATCCATTATTTTGGGCAGATTTTCAGGTTTTTGCGGTGTGCATATTTGCCACTCAGTAATATAATTAAGAGATAGGGAGTGACATGCCACCTTCTGCTTTACTCTTTGTTGAGTCACCTTTTGAATTCAAGGATATCTCAAATTTCAAATAAATGAGGTTATAAATGAGTCCAGTCTCTTAAAGAACAATTTGTTGATACATATATGGATGCTCTGAAATAGAAACAGAAGCTTAGGAAAGATGTTTTATCTTGAATGTATTGATTCTCTCTGCTAAGGTGAGATGGACGGTAAACAATCTGTTAACATCTTGTTTGATTTTTTTGATGATGTTACCAAAGTTGTATTGAAAAGGATCTTAATATTTAATTGTGATGTTTATCTTTAGATATTTAAACTGTCTGATAGAATGAAAACAGAGATGTCCAGTCTAGTATGATGTGCTGGATTGTTCACTCAAAAACACACACGTTTGTTCAAGTTAATTTTGTGTCCAGATGCCTTTTGAAATTTTGCATAGGACTAATAGTAAAGATATTTGTCGGTCTGATATATAATGTACCATATCATCTGTGTATAGTGGTATTTTCTGTTCAAGTCCTTCTTTGTTAATTCTCCTTACCTCCGATATATTTCGAAAATGAATGGCCAATGGCTCATTAGAGGGCACCCTTGTCAAGTACCATGTTCTAGTTGAAGTAGTCTGAGTTGGTGTTGTTACTAGGAACTGAGCTTCTGGATAGGTATAAAACAATTTTACCCATGAGATATATTTGGACCAAACACCAATTTGTGCAATGTGGTGAACAGATTGTCTCATTTCAGTGTATCAAAAGCTTTTTCTGCATCCAAATAAGATCACCAGTATGTTAGATTTTGTAGTGTGCATATTATATTAAACAAATCCCAAATGTTTAAGGCTAAGTGTCTGCCTTTAATAAACCTATTTTGTCTCGTGATAATACAGAAGGAAGCTATTTCTCAATCTTTCTAGCTAACGCTTTTGAGAGTACCTTAACATCATTATTCAGCAGTTAAATTGTTCTGTATGATGCACATTCTAGAAAGTCATTTTCTGTGGAAAAATGGTAATTAATGCTTGCCGAAAAGTTTAAGGCAAAACTGTATTTTTTGTAACTTCTATGAATGTTGCTAATAATAATGGAGCTAACTTAGTTGAAACTTTTTTTAAAAATTCCTCTAGCCATTATGGCCTGCCACTTTTCCACTCTGGAGTGAGTTTATAGCATCCAGTAGTTCTGAGAGCATCAGAGATTTGTCAAATTCTTCTGTGCCGAGTATAAAGCTGTGGTATTTGAATTGTATCAAAAAATTCCCTGGATTTTGTCTCATCTTCTTTGAACTGAGTGGAGTATGAGGACTTAGTACTCCTTGAATGTGTAAGTTATACTCATCATCTATTCTGGAAATAATTAACTCTGCCGCTACAATTTATTTCTGTGAGAGAGAGATAAAGTTGTGTGTCCTCTTAAAAACACCTTCAAAGTTTCTCAAAGTTTCTTATGAAAACCACTGAGGATGCGTTAGTCTCTAAAAAAATAATCAATTTGTTTAGAGATGAAGTGGTTTACGCCAGTTATGAGATAAGTGTGTAGGACATAATGATTTAAACTCCAAAATAAGAGGATTGTAATCAGAGATAACAATAGTGTTGTACTTACAAGATTTGATAGTGGGCAAAAAATTATTATTGATGAAGAAATAGTCAATTCTTGAGTAGATATGATGCTCTGGTGAGAAGAAGGAATATTATACTGAATTTGGGTTTAAGAACCTTGTGATGTGTGGGTAACAGACTTGCACAAGAGTGAAGGAGGTGAGTCCTGGTTTCTGGAAAAATCAGCTTTATTGTTGTGTTAAAGTTATCCAAATGGAAGCTGTCTCTTCAGCACATACAAAAAAACAATCCCCATGCCATGATGCTGATGTCATCCTGTATATACTCCCTTCTCAGATTGAAAGAATAGACGGCCAAGTCAGAGGCCAATTTATAATGTTCCCTGCATCAACTATTGGGCGACAGACATGCTACACAGCAAGACTGTGAGCTTGTAGTTGCACCAGTGGTGGACAAGCAATTCCTGCTAAAGGGTTTCAGCACACAACATAGTTGGGGGTTGTCAGGGTCTCACAAATCTCACAACCTCCATCGGCCCAATAAATTAAAATATGTGATAAACTATGTGATTGTCTTTGCAGTATTAGATGTTACCAACAAAGCAGTTAAAGATCTATCCAGGTCTGGATTTAAAACATATCTTATTGGGAATTGATGCAAATATGTTTGGGTAAAATCTCTTGTCATCTACATTAGGTGAGTATATATTTATTAAAATGACTTTAAATTACCCATCATCATGACATTGTGCCCTTCAGGGTCAAATTATGTAATAAAATTCCCACACCTCTGGTTTTCTGTTTTCTGGAATGAAAAATTTCAAAGACCCAGTCACTTTGCAGTCAAGACTGGTCCTTACTTATTAATTGAGTCTCCTGTGTGAGGTAGGAAAATACTTTTTTCTCTTTAGATCATGATTCAGACTTTTACATTCCAGCTTACAAAGTTCAATGGTGAGTCAGAGAAATACTGCTTCTGAAAGTTTGGGAACATTTTGTAATCTTAAGTACAAGAAATGTGTTTTTTCAGCTGATTTCATATAAATATTGCTGGTACTACTATGACAAAGGAACTTCCCATTAAATTGGCATTTACAATTCTGGAGGTAAAAAGAATAAATAATAGTAACTAAACCACACATTATATAGAGTCCCTATCCACTGACATGCCAAAAGACAGAGCATGCCAAAAACAAAAAGCAATCCTGCTGGAGCAGTATAGTAAGGATTAACTTGAAATGTCTTCTAATAGAGCAGTCCAGATACAATAAAGCTTGGGTACAAAGTTAAACAGTCTCTTCAAAGGAAAAAAGGTCAACCAATCTGTTTTGTCCAAATGGAAAAGATGTTCCAAAACAGATACATGCTTAATTACACTATTATATACTTTTATATAGTGTAAATACATTGTTTTAATTGTTTCCCTTCTGTAGTGTTACCAAAAGCAACTGGAATTAAAGTAGTTTCTGTGAGAAAATAATTTAGAGGTAATGGCAGTTAAGTATTTTAGGTTGCGGTGCACAATGAAATACATAAGCAATTGTCTTAGAAATGTGGTTAAGAGACTGGTGAATTGGTCAAATAAACAAGGAGAATGCTCCAGGGGGATGGTTCAAGAAACTGACTGATGTAATGTTCATTCATGCACCTAGTAAGATTTGATCAGTTGGTACATACATAATGTGATAGACGGCCGGCAGCTCAATCCAGTCGGATCGTCCCAGAATGGAAAGAGTGGAGAAGGGCAGCCTTTCCAGGGCACTGCCTTCCCCAGGACGCTAGGTGGCAGCTCCCCTGGACGGTAAATGTACCCCAGATTCCCGCAGGGCAACATGGCACATGGAGTCCATTTTCTCCGCCCTGTTGGGTGCCATGGGTGCCGCCAGGGGGAGCTAATAAAGGACCTGGGGACTCCTACGTTCCCTACAACCGAGAAGTACTTCGGAGTCACGAGGACAGAAGCCCACAGTACTTCTGGGATGCTTGAGGAGGATGATGTGGCATTTTACCCGGAAGAAGAGGAGAAGCACTTCCAGGTCATGGACTATTTAAAGGACTGGTGAAGACCCAGCAAGCTGAACCGGAGTTGGGAGGTTGAGTGAAGAAGCTGCTGGGAATGGGGGATTATTGTTGAATTATTATTAATTATTGTTATTAGAGAATTGTGGCGAGTGTGTTGCTTTGTGCACTTTATTTAAGAAAATAATTTAAAATTCTTCTTGGTGCTTTTACACGTGTGTCCCGGACGTCTGTCTGTTGGGCTTCACGGGGCAACAGTGACCCCTAGTGTCCACAATAGTTTTCATAGCAGAATAGTAGCTGAATTCAAAAGATATTAAAGGTTGGGAGCATGCGCTAGTAGATGAACCACCTGGATAGACAGCAAGGAAATAATTCAGAAATACATTTCTTTTAGGCTGGTTGTGCTCTATGCTAAAACACCTCGTGCCTTTTAAACAGAGTATGATACGTAAGAATTAATTCAGCACTGCTATGCAAATTCAACTGTCTATTAATATAACCCTCTACCAGTATTTTTTCATCATTCTGACCAGCTATAAAGGACTGCTGTGATGGATGCTCCCTCTTCAGCACAGTGCTGCAAGAGTAATAAATGACGCAGATGGGCAAGCTTTCTTCTGCCTGAAAACTTGTCTCGGTAGAGGATACGTTTTTTTTCTTTAATTGACATGTTTGTTTTCCACGACATTTCATACATATAAACATACAAATCCCAATAAACACTTGTGTTAAATCTACTGTTCCTTTCAATTACGTAATGGTTACACATATATATATATATGCATTTCATTGACTTCTTTTAGAGACAAATGCATTGTCAGACGTTTCTGCAGGAATACTCTGGGAAACTCTGAAGACATTTTTAAGAGGTCAGATTATCTCATACCTCTCCTACAAAAATAAATCGGAAAACAAGAAGGCCTCAGAGTTAATCAGTGAAATTACCAGAATAGGTCAGGAACATGTCAGGTCTCCAAATGAGGCACTTTTTAGGAAAAGACTATACAAGTCTATACAATCAAAACTCAACCTTTTGACAACAAAAAAAACAGAACAACTCATTTTTAAATCGTGACATTACTACTATAAACATGGGGAGAAAGCTAATAAGATCTTAGCTCAACGAATCCAGAAGCAGGAAGTTATCAGTAATCACCAACACAGACGGAGATAGAATCATTGGCCATAAAAATATAATGCACACATTTACAGACTACTATAAGTCCTTATATTCTACTCAGTATAAAGAATACAAGACACAATCTAATGCGTTTTTTGATACATTACATTTTAAAGATCCCAAGTACAGTGGGAAAAGAATCTCTTATTCAACATTTCAGAAAAGGAGTGGAAGGCAGCCATGCACAGAATTCACTCTAGCTCCATATGCGCAAAGCATTCAATTATTCAACTTAAATTTTTTTATCGAGCACATTGGGAGTGTACCAAATTAACAATATTCTGGACAAATATTTTAAATGCCTATCAGACAGCCTTGGTGTCACAATCACTCCTAATCCATTAACAGCTGCGTTTGGTGTACTCCCTGATGGACTTACAGTGGAGAAGGGCAAACAAACTGCAACTGCCTTTAGTTCACTACCAGCACGCAGACTTATCTTGCTCAACTGGAAGAATCCTAACCCATCCATATTAAATCAATGGGTAACTGATGTTATAAACTATTTGAAATTGGACAAAATCAAATTCTCTCTTAGAAGATCTCTTCAAAATGTTTTTAAAACCTGGCAGGATCTAATCAATAATATTTTAGAATAAGCAGTTATATTGGGGAGAAAGACTCGTTTCTCTCTATACTACTTTTAAAAGTGTTACTCTGGCTATTGGCCTTTCTCTCTTTCTCTTGGGTGAAGGTTGAACTGAATTTAGTTTTGTTACGTTTGACTTGATTGTATGGAGTGTTACATGCGTTAAATAAATTCAATAAAAGTTAAAAAAAATAGGTATATAAATAAATAAGTGAAAAGTGCCCAAAAAGGAAAAGAAAGGGGTGAAACATGATTTATACTGAAGAGAGACCAAGACTGTATTAAAAAGACATAATATTAAATTCCAAACTTGCATTAAAAAGACATGATGTTTATGTTGTAAAAAATGGCAGAAATATAATTGACCATCAACTGTTACTTTCAGTTTAACCAAAAACACGAGGAACATACATATGGAAGAATATGCAAATTCAGCTCTTTAAACGTGTGCTTGATGCTGTAGATTGCAGCTTGTTTTGCATCAGCTGAATGAGAGAAAACTAGAAAATATTAATTCTGGTGTTTTCAAATATAGTCTCCTTCTTCTGTCTGAAATGAGAACTGAAATTTTCTTTATCCAGTAGTTTATCAAATCTGAAAGTCAAGCTTCAATCCATGTATGAGAGAAGTAGTTGAGATTTCAGTGTCAATGTTACTCCTTAAACATACCTCCTGATCCTACATTTCCCCGTTCATCTTAATTATTCTACTAGGTGTTTTCTTTTTTACATATGTATTCCCTTTATAATATCCTTTATATCCACCCCAAGTACTGTAATAAATACCTTCAATTTATACAACGTGTCATCTTCTCCATGCACAAGAAGCGGAAATGCATATCCAGAAAAAGTTGATGCTGTTGACCTATAGGGGGTGTTGGTATTACTTGATACCAGGAATGATGAACCCCTGTCCAGTTCAGACATGCCATTCAAAAGCAGCAAATTTTCATTGCCTGCCTTAGTCCCATTTTCACTCTCACATTGACCATCAGCTGGAGTGGATGTTGCATCATGAAGCCCTGGGTTATCCATTCCTTCGCCTGTCTCTTCAAGATCAGTCTAATGTAGGCTGTAGCGTGAACTTAAACTTGACACTGGTTTTGAATTCAGCAGATATTTAGCTGCTCTTTCCTTCCCTTTAAGATCATTGGTTGGTATCTTTGGTATCTTTCTCATGTTTTTCACATACTTGGAAGCAATCCACGCATTTTAAAGAAATAAGAAAATCTCCAATTGCTAAAAAAGGCAAATTAAACACCAGTACCAGCACAGCACTGTCTTAGACATTCTTCTCTCACTAAAAAACAAGACCAACACATGTTAGATGAGGAATTCATGGCAGACAAATGTTTTCTTTGTGAGTTCTTGAACCCTTCAGCATTCTAGATATGGACCAATTTTCCTGCAATAAAGTTACTGTATTTACTACAAGTGCATGACTTTCTGAGAAAGTAGGTATTACCAGGAGTTTATGACAAAGCAAAATGAAAACTTTGCATTACTTCAGCATGCCTATTGATGTAATGTGTTTTGTCCATGATCATTTCATAGTCAAACCCAAGTAAGACTTCTGATCAGAACAAAAGCAGGAACTGACTTCCTGCTGATGAGTTTTTTTACTGCTTGAGTTTGTTGATATACAGTCCTCATTTCCATTATTATTTCCTGAAAAAGGATCCACTTGACTTTAGACTCTTATTAATCAGCATCAGTACCTAAGCATGATAACTGTAAGAATGTTCATACTAACAATCATTGGATCTTATACTTGTTAATCGAGATTTTGTCAGTTTACAGTAAAAAAGAAAAAGGTTGTTTCATGAGTAATGATAGACTACAGGAATGCCTGTCCTTTCCACATATGAACAAGATTATATTTAAATTACAAAGTTAACAGTTCAACTACTGAAGAAAATATGTAAGAAACATTTACTATATAGCTTGTGCCTGTGTCTTAACTGATTCACAGGCTATCAAACCTCAGCTTTTTAACTTATAGTAAACCATTGCTGAGAAAATGTTTAAAATATTCTGTTTGTTTTATGCATCTTATCTAACTGTATTATTCATATTATGAAGGCTGCACTCATCAGTTATTTTTAATAATTGATCAAAGCAAATATGATTTGTTCATATTATCTATACATTTCACAGATTTGTAATTACATTTATTGAGAAGCTCAAACTGCTTCTAAAATGCACGTAGTTTGATCAATGTAAAATTCAGATCACTTGTAAGTCAGTTGCAAACAGGCATACTGATCGGCTCCACTGTGTTTTCTCAATGTGGCACTTTTACAAATAAAGTTGATAGCCTTGGCCTAAATCACTAGCCTACAGCAACATTCCCTGGCATCAGACTCTATTTGGCATTAAAAAAAGTTACTTACACTCAGCCCCCTGTCATGCTGCCAGCCTGGACTTAGCTGTGCTCTTTCTAAGAGTTATGTACACTAGCATTCAACAGTTTAACAGTTTAAACTCACCTAGACATTTTCATGTTTTTGAATGAAATTAATACTTTTTATCAAGGAATTATTAAATTAAGTTAAAAAATATAGCCAAGATATTATTAATAATACAAATTGCTATTGTTGCTTAAAAATTACTCATTTATAATATTATTCACATATGACTACAAATCACAATTTTAAGCAGCCATTACTTTAGTGCCATAATGATAAAACACTCGTAGCTTATCCTTAATTAATTATATTTAAATGCTAACTGATTATTACACCTTTGCAGTCATGTAAGCACAGCTAAAACCTGCTATTCTGTTCAAAAAGGAATTCATATTGTAATTCTGAGTTTAAAATGGTCAAAATGAAACAGCTTTGTGAAAAAACATATCACTCTATTGTTGATTTAGATTACATTAGATAAACATTATTAATCTCAAAAGGAAATTTGGATGCATACAGCATCAGAAACATAAAAAACAAGGAAAAGGCTTATAAGACAAATAATGTAATCGTTCAATCAAGCAATCAATCAATTAATAAAAAAATAAATAGGTAATATATACTGTGTAAAAATTGCAAAATGAGCTTAAAATTATAAAATTAACCTAAACAGCATCAGCATTTAGTATGGGGTGTCAGAAGGAAGCATCGATTTGCCTGACAGATGTGGCCAGAAAAGACCCTAGAGGTGCTAAAAGTGGCTAAAAGTGCTCTAAGAGAGGGCCTTCTGCAGAGGATGGAGGGGATTTTTAATGATGGCATCCAATTTTGCCAGCACCCTTTTTTCCAAAATAGCTTCCAGTGCGTGAAATGTTAGCCTTGTGATGGAGCAGGGTTTCGTAATAGTTTGTTCAGGCATTGTCATACTTGTTGATCTTGCCTTCCAACAGATGGTCACTGGTCTCAGGGGCTCTTTGGCATATAGAAAGTCCACCAACAGCTCTTTAGCCTTGCTGATACTGAGTTGCAGGTGGTTCTCCCTGCACCACAAGACAAAGTCTTCCACAACCTTCCTGTATTCCAATTTGTCTCCATTATTAATGCAGTCTATAATGGAGATGTCATCTGAAAATATCTGTGGATGGCAAGTGTTGGTATTGTACTGGAAGTCTATTGTGTAGAGGGTAAACATAAGGGAGACACCCTGAGGAGCTTCTGTATTTACACACCACCATTTCTGACAAACAGATCCTAAGCCTCACAAACGGCTGTCTATTATTCAGCCTGTCCATGATCCAAACAACTGAGAGGGCATCAAAATGCAAAGCCTTCAGATTTTTTCCCAGTCCAGGAGGCAGAATGGAGTTAAAGCCACTGGAAAAATCAAAGAATATTATCCTGACTTATAGTGAAGGCTCTGTGGAGCATCTACATCTGAGCATCCTCCACAGCAATCCGTGACTGACAGGCAAACTGCAGAGGAACCAGATAATCTGAAAATGGGGTCAAAGCTGTTTTAGCAGCAGCCTCTCAAAGGCCTTCATGATGCATGAAATATGATCAACTAGTCTGAAGCCCTTGGGATCAATGAAATGTTCTTTCTTTGGCACTGGGACTACACAGGATGTTTTCCACAGCTGGAGAACTTACTGCAAACCCAGGGGAAGAGAGAACAGATGCTGAAGGAACCCACAGATCTGGAGCTGATTACATCCAGCCCTGCAACCTTGTTCATGCAGAGTTTTTCCAGATCTCTCCTCACTTGATCAGCATAGACAGATAGTCCAACAAGTGAAAGGGAGCTAGACATGTCACTGTCAGGTGTGATGTCATTGTAAGGGAAGGTCTTGAAGGATGCAGATAAAGAACTGGTTCAGTTCATTAGCTCTCATCCTGTTTTCTTCCTCTGCATGTTTAGTAGCCAGTGACAGCCCTAATCCTGATCCACACTTACTTCACGTTGTGCTGCTGTAACTTGAGCTCAGGTTTGTCTCTGCAGTAGGCTTTCCCCTTGTTTTGAGAAATGTTGGCCTTACAGCCAGAATTTTTAAAAAGCCATTGCTGAATCTGGGAAATAAAATGTGTACTAATAAAAAGCGTACGAATAGTAAACTCTCTTAGCTCATATTTAGCTAATAATGTTTAAATCTTAATTGGTTATTAGAGAAACCTTTGTAATTTTCTTAACACAGCTGAAACCTGTTTTCTGTTCAATTAAGCAAGTAAGTTGTGTTTTTTTGAGTTGTAAGATACTGGCATTCCTAAAGTTCAGTTATGAGTTTCAAAATGGCCACAAGAAAATAACTTTTCTCAAGGAACACTGATCGGTTTATTGTTGTTTAATGAATTTAAGGTTATTAAATGCAACAAATTGCAAAGAAACAGAAGATCCCATAGAAATGTGTCCACTACTGTCTCAATAGAAGAGCTCAAACTGGATCAAATCAGGACTGAAAAAGAAGCTGAGGGCGCAGAAGCACAACTGCATAAGGGAATAAGCACATCAGCTTCAGAAACAGACACCCAACAGGTCCTCAGCTTGCTGATCTATACTAATAAAAGGCAAAGCCCTCACTCACTCATCACTAATTCTCCAACTTCCCGTGTAGGTAGAAGGCTGAAATTTGGCAGGCTCATTCCTTACAGCTTACTTACAAAAGTTAAGCAGATTTCGAAATTCTACGCGTAACGGTCATAACAGTCGACAACGTCCGCCATTTTGAACTTTCTTATTTATGGCCCTATCTTCACGAAATTTGGTAGGTGGCTTCCCTGCACTAACCGAAACCGATGTACGTACTTATTTCGATGGTATGATGCCACTGTCGGCCGCCATATTGAACTTTCCAACGTCACTAATTCTCCAACTTCCCGTGTAGGTAGGAGGCTGACCTCATCTTCACAAAATTTGGTAGGCGGGTTCCCTGCGCTAACCAAAACTGATGTATGTACTTATTTCGGTGGTATGACGCCACTGTCAGCCACCATATTGAACTTTCCATCGTCACTAATTCTCCAACTTTCCGTGTAGGTAGAAGGCTGAAATTTGGCAGGCTCATTCCTTACAGCTTACTTACAAAAGTTAAGCAGGTTTCATTTCAAAATTCTACGCGTAACGGCCATAACGGTCGACAATGTCCGCCATGTTGAACTTTCTTATTTATGGCCCCATCTTCACGAAATTTGGTAGGCGGCTTCCCTGCGCTAACCGAAACCAATGTACATACTTATTTCGGTGGTATGACGCCACTCTCAGCCGCCATATTGAACTTTCCAACGGTCTTTGTTACTTATGGGCCCATCTTCAGGAAATTTGGTACGCGGGTTCCCAACGCTAACTGAATCCTACTTGCGTACATATATACGTCAATAGCCTGCAGCTCAGTCACCATGTGAGGCGGCGTTGGGTCCCCCATCCCAACGCCTCCCACGTTGTTGGCTGCCTGCCTATATAGGGCCGTCCGTTGCTCTGGTCTCTACATTCCCTTTCTTGCTACGCCACGGGATTCACGTCTCCCTGCTGATAACTACAGCCTTTTTATTTAATCCACGGCTTCTCCTCTGTTTTATTGTTCATTTATTACGATTATAGTTATTGTGTAGGTATTTTAGACTTACTTTACATCGTTCAGGTACCCATTTCCTTTATCGTTCCAACCGTACCCCTATTAACATGTCTATCGAGGTGATCACCAATGATCAAAGAACTGTCACTTACCGAGTGGTTTCCATGCCTGGAGATGGCACCTACCTTTTCCATTCTCTTTGTTACATTTTGCACGGCCATATCAGGCTCACTCTTGATATCCAGAGGAACATTGTGTCTTATGTATTGAATGACTGGGACAGGTTCAAGGTGTGGACTGATGACGGTACAGGAGATAATTATACTACACAGGAGCACTATAAGAATGAAATGCTTAAGCCCTTCACCTATGGTTCTGCATGTGAGTTGATGGCTGCCGCTGAATTGGTTGGTTGTCGCTTTCAAGTGTATCGAAATGGCCAAATATTTTACACCTTTGGACAACCGCCAATGCCTCTTAAACATCTTAGATTCACAGGTGACGATTTTAGTAGTGGACACTTTGATGTTTATGAATGTTTAAACTCTCAAAAGCTGGATTTGAAGTTATCAATGAAACCGGTTGTATGCTTACAACGCTTGACAGATGCCGAATGCCACTTCAACACAAGTCCTACAAATACTGTCGTAATTGAAACAAACCATGAAACTCAAACCGATTGTGACAGCAGCAATCCAAGCTGTGAGATTTGAAACAAGATTACTTTTCACATGGCCAACTGTACATTGCATGCTCAAGAGTAAGCTCAGCGCACAGCTTGGTCATATTACAACTGGAGGGCCGAAATGACAATGTAGTATACAAAAAGATCCTTAACAAATAATTATTGGTATATTTTCCCTCAGTTTAAAAAGGTTTAATTTTCTTCTTAATAACAATTTTAAGGCAGTACTTCGCCGCTGCGAAGCGTGGGTATTTTGCTAGTTCCTTAATACATCCCAAATACTAGTGACATGTGCAACAGTGAAAAGATATTGCTCATAATACTCTTTTCTAATCATCCACCATCCAATGTCTGTTTTCTTTTGCCCATTTTAACTTTTTATTTTTATTTTCCAGATTCAGAAATTGCTTTTTTACTTGAAACTCTGCCCTAAGGCCAGCATTTCTGAAAACTACAATAGACTGATGTGTTTCTTTAGAAAGCAATTTCAGAATTAAACTTTAGGAATGTCAGTACATTTCAACTCAAGGAAAGACAAATTATATTCCTTTTTAAACACAATGATAGGTTTTAGCTCCACTAACATGATTACAAAAGTTTCTCTAATAATCAATTAGCTTTTAAACATGATTAATTAAGGATCAGCTAAGAGAGTTCACCATTATGGCATTAGAGTAATGGCTGCTTAAAATGGGGCTTGCAGTCACATGTGAATATACATTTTTAAGTAATTTCAAAAAGTAATAGTTATTTGCAACTTAGGTATTGTCCTGGCTATATTTTTTAACTAGTTTAATGGTAGCTTGATACAAATATCAATTACTATCAAAACATGAAAATCTCTACATGAGTCCAAACATTTGAATGTTAGTATAGATTTGTCCGCTTTGTTACTCTGTGTGTTTTCATCATTAAATTAATAAAATTAAGGATTCTTTTACATGTGTTATCTACCAAAAGTGTGTACAGTAGACCACCGTGAAGTCACGGTTCAAAGTTCGTGGCCTCAGTCATTCATTTTTCCTTAGAACCTAACTAATAATTGTTAGCGGAAACCGCAAATATCCTCCACAATTTTTATGGCTTTTTTCGTGGCAATACTGTACTGTAGAGAGAACCGCGGCTTGGAATGGTGAAAGTAGCCAATAGAATTTGAAACTGCAACTCCCAGCAGTCCCTGCAGTGGCTCTGATTGGTCTTCTGCTGAGGGTGCTGGAGCTGTTGAGGTCAAAGGGTGTCAGCGCGGCTTTTATAAAGGGGGCCAGTGACCAAAAGCAAAAAAAAATTTTTGTAATTTGTGTTTCAAGTTCCTGTCTGTCTACCTTCTGTTGGGTTACCTGTACTTACTCATTTCGTCCTGGATCATTTCGTGCGTCTAAATTGTCTGCCATCTGCCCGTGTACATGGGGACTGTAAGTGGATTCATGGCCATCCTGCAAAGAAAGGAGAGCTCCTGAATCCGTCTTCATCATTTCAGGAACTACCGGTAGGACTATCCTTACATTTCCATTCAACATGCGGATCTCGGAACTATCTATTTTCATCGTTACATTTCATCCATTGCCGTTTTTCATTAACTTTTTCATGATTTACTGTGCGTGTTTTGTTTGTGCTTTGTTGTATTTAATGTGTAATCGCCGTAAGGGGAACAGGGGTGGTATTGTTGTTTTCTTATTTAATTTGTTTTCATTACATTCTTTATTTGCTGTTTGATTACCGGTTTGCTTTGTTTTTGTCTCTGTTTGTGAGTGCACGCTGTCGGGTCAAGGCTGGGATAGTCCCTGGAATCTCCGCCATAAAAATAAATAAATCACTGTCTTCTCTGCGGTTGAATCTTGGCTGCACCAGGCCGCTACAGTGTTATTCATTTCTCCTTGCTGCTGATTGACTGTGATACATCTCCAGCTGAGTGTTCTTGTGTTTTCCGTTGACTTAAAAGCCTGAACAGCACCTGTCCTTTTTGGCCGATTGCTTTGTTTCTCTCTCCTCCCCCAGACATTCTCTGCTCCTGTTGGGGCTTGTGCTCCCCTATGCTGTTTGTCTATTGTTTAATCGATAACTAACTGCATACTGAGCTCGTTTTACTTCTGAAAAAGACATGTTTGTTTTAAGTGTTTAAATAAAGTTCCTATCTCTACAATCTCCTGTGTTTCTGTGACCTAATACTGCAGCCGCACTAAGACTAGCCTGCCAGCGTCAGCGCTTACCTCTGTGTGCTTGCGTGCAGCCAGTTCAAGTGCAGTTGGCTCAGTAATTTACATCCATGGCGTCAGTTGCACTTTGTACATATTGTTCCAGTAGTTTTTTTAAATAGTTTTTACAGTTCATTAGCAGTGTGTAAAATGATCAGTGTTGCAGCAATTGTGATGCTCTTTGCATGAAAAAAAGTGTTCCATTAAAATTTCACTTTTTTTTGTTAATTGTGACGTTTACTTAAAGTGCAGCAAAAAAGTGTTTGCCGTCCAGGGATGCATTAACCCCCAAGTATGTGGCAGTTTAAGGCTTAAAGCCCCAAGATGCTGCCGAAATGAGCTGCACTGTCTAAGGCTTCTGGCAATGAAAACGCACTTGCATGAATTACAGTACATATAGCGGTAACATCTGTATTTTACATTCTAGCACTGCAGGAGAAATAGCAGTACAGTATACAGGTTTACCTTTACATTCTTTGTTTTTAGGTAATGTATTAAGTTCTGCAGTGGGCTGGCGCCCTGCCCAGGGTTTGTTTCCTGCCTTGCGCCCTGTGTTGGCTGGGATTGGCTCCAGCAAACCCTCGTGACCCTGTAGTTAGAATATAGCGGGTTGGATAATGGATGGATGGATGGTATTAAGTTTGAAATTAAATTAAAGTGTTTTGGGGGCATATTTAGGGTTTAAACTATGAAAATAAGCATTTTTTTTAACCATATCCAAAATATGCAGTTTTTCACATATCGTGGGTGCTCTAGGAACGTAACCCCTGCGAATTTTGGGGGTGTACTGTATTCATTTAAAGATGTTTTGTGATGTTATATGGTGTTTCAAGTACTATATACTGTATTGCATTGTCTGAAGAAATATGGAGGCTTCATCTGTATATTTAAAATGAAAATAAAATTCTCACTACATTCAGCATATTGCATTATTTTTTTAGGAAAAAACACACAAGTAGGTGTATAGTCTTTGAGAGGAACAGCACATATGTTATTTTGCTTTAGTCCACTGAACAGGCAGTTCGAAGCAACATTTCTAGGACTTTAGCAAATTAACTACCATTCATTTTAATTAAATGCTTATTGCCATTTTTTATTTTCTAATTTTTGGTAAGCATTATATATTAAGAAATTTTAAATTCCTTCCATTAGTTATTATTTGTCAAATTTTTCCCAAACATCACATTAACATCAAAGAATGTATGCATGTGATTAAGCTCCTTTGGTATGCATCACGTTCTCATTCATGCATGACATACTTTTATTCTTACACCAAAACACTTTAAAATAAATTCAACTTATAAAGGGACCTTTTAGTTACAAAGAAAGTCATAATTTTAAACGTTTTTGCCTTGTGACAGATGTTAAATGTTCACTGCTGGAGTGAAAGTTTTTGCCACTATTGTTGACAAAAACTCTTTCCACAAAATTATAAAGCTTTACAATCAGTTTTCAGTTGTTAATATATATATATATTCTATGATCTGCTTCTCGCAACTGAAAGAGGGCACCGTGGCGGACGTTAGCCGACTTGCCGACCAACCACAAGCGTTACCTGGTAGGTAACCACCCACACGATCAGATTGTGATTCAGACTATGAATGCATTGAATATATATATATACTGTATGAATGAACACATGTGGAATTATGTACTTAACAAAAAAAGGTGAAATAACTGAAAACATGTTTTATATTCTACTTTCTTCAAAATAACCACCCTTTGCTCTGATTACTGCTTTGCACACTCTTGGCATTCTCTCGATGAGCTTCAACAGGTAGTCACCTGAAATGGTTTTCACTTCACAGGTGTGCCTTATCAGGGTTATCTAGTGGAATTTCTTGCTTTATCAATGGGGTTGGGACCAGCAGTTGTGTTGTGCAGAAGTCAGGTTAGTTGGACGATCATTTATTTTTCAACAGGACAATGACCCCAAACACACCTCCAGGCTGTGTAAGGGCTATTTGACCAAGAAGGAGAGTGATGGAGTGCTGTAAATGGTCATGAAAATAAAGAAAACACATTGAATGAGGAAGTTTGTCCAAACTTTTGGCCTGTACTATA
>JANRMT010062806.1:46142902-46184906 GCA_026402145.1 Polypterus bichir lapradei
TATTTTTTTTTTTTGTCAAATTTTTTTTTGTTTTTTATATATATATATATATATATATATATATATATATATATATAACATACAAAAAAATATATATGTATACATATAGTGAGATTTTTGAGTTCTTTTGAGGCCCTCCCCAAAGGTACTGCATGCCGAAACGCAATTGACACATCTGTCGTGGGTTGCTTATCCATTCCCAAGGCAACTGCAGGCTCGCAGAACCACTGAGATAACTGCAAGTTCACAGCTTCCCCTCGTAACACGTTTGTCGCCTGATGGGTGGTGCGGGGAACATTATAACCTGGCCACATACCTGGCCCCGTCACTGCTCGTTTGCTGTGTCCGTGTGTATTGGCAGCTCCCGTTAGAATAAATACCTTGACTGTTCCGGTTTTGATTGGAATAAAGATAATCACTGATAATCCTCTTTGATTCATAACCACCAGTAAACATGGTTCACTTCATTTTATTATTACTTTCCACAGATACTACTGGAACTAGAAGTCTAGCAGCTCCACTTGGAAGAATCGATTTTATGTGAAAGGGAGATAGTTAAGTTTGCAAAAATGTGATTTTTCCAAATATTCTGTATATTTAAGTGAGCTATCATGATAAAATATTAGAGAGCAGAGTAGACTTTGTATTGTCTAAACCAAATAGATACGGGAATAGTAAATAAGACTTCTGCCAAAATAATAAGCATTTAGTGGTTAACACTATTCTTATTTGATTACATTGCACAGCTGAAACAAATCATTCACCCACATTATTCTCTTTTGATTGAAAACTCTAAACCACTATATCATATATCAAAAAGCATAACTTGCTAAAATATCTTCCTTACAGAATGGCACTGGAAAATGATACCACACAAAATCCTCATTCGTTTACTCTTCGTCATTATTTAATACCTAAAGACTAATTAACATTGTATTTAGCAAGAACTTCATACGACGGGAGGCCAACTAAGAGATATGATCCAACAGAAGAGAACATATAATATTTAGACTACTGGTTGTCAGATGAAACTCAAGCAAACTGTTATAACTGTTCTGAACTTTACAAAAAGGTCAAACCATACCATTTTCTAAGCCTGCTTAATCCTGAGCAGGGTCACATGAGCCCATCCCAGCCAGCAAAGATGATAAGGTGGGAAGGATTCACTAGGCAGGGTGCCAGTCTATCACAGGGTGAACACACTCACACACCTGAGCCAATTCAGCATCGCCAATCCTCCTAACCTGCATGTGAGGAAACCCACAAAGAACACAAGGAAATCATGCAAACTCCATGCAGAGAGATTCCAAGACACATACCCTGGTCTCAATGCTACTAGGCAGAAACACAATCACTGTGCCACCATGCCATCCAAGGTAAAACTATAAAGGTTAAACCAACTGAAGTAAGGTGGAGACCTTTTAAGGTAAAAGTTATGAGTATACTGAACAGACCTGAGCACAAAACACTGGATGACGAAGAGAGTAGCAGAAGTAAATGTGTGATAAGTGGTCCGTGGCACGGTGCTGATTTTAAATAAATAATCATGCCCTGTAAAGTGTGAGAGCGCACTTCGCTCCGGGAATGGTTGGAGGTGCCTCGTTCTTGCCTTGGAGGGAGTGGCACATCACACTTGTACCCAATTAGCAGGCCAAATATAAGAGGAGTCTGCGTGTCAGTGGTGTGGTTCAGATGGAGAAAAAAGAAAGAAAAGAATGGAGACGGAGGTTAAAGAGGAGGGAGATTGAACATGCAAGGATAAGGAGAAGCCAGTGCAGAGGAGAGGAAGGAGGCAGACAGCCTGGAGAAGAGCCCCTTAGGGAAACATGAGGCTGATGCTCGGGGCTGCAGAGAATCATTCCCACTGAGCATCTCCTGGGAGTGTGAAGTGACAGGATGTTCGCTCCTGTGTAAGGCCGAGAATTGGTAGTGTGAGTTGAAGGAACAAAGGAAGGCTTGGTGCGGCACACTGCTGGACAGTCATGGACAGCAGGGACCCAAAGTCTGTAAAAGAAGGTTGGCTGTGCCTCTTAGTTGGACGTCTCCTCTTGTGTAAGTTCCCATGAGGGGAAAGCAGAGGAGATGTTGATTTTAGAGGAATGCGCCAAGGCTCATGAGTTTTAAAGGACTGTATCCTGCTATGAATTTTAGCCTCATTTTATTCGGATTATTTATTAATTTGGTTTTAATCTCCACTTGCACAAGGACATTTTTTTGGATTACTTATTAATTTAAGATTTGTTTGAAGCACTGCACTATTTATTTTAATAAAATCACTGAGCACCTTTTTCACCTACCCCTTGCTACATGTATGTGCCCTCATTTGCCCGGCTCATCTTGGTTATTACTATCAGCAGTGGCGGGTTAAACAGTCTCCCAAAAGGAACAGAAAGCATGCAGCTAACCCGCACCATCACAGACTGCCAGGCTTGAAGTCCGGACGAACATGGGCCACAAACTGAAGAATGAAACTCTAGAAATGAAACTTCTTGAAACTACCTTCTGACAATAATAGAGAAATGCTTTATAAACATTAAGTAAGATGGTCACCAAAAACTTCATGTCCAACCCATGATGTTATACACAGGCACATACGCAGGGCACAACCCTAAAGATGCATGGGGCCATAGCAACTAATAATCCAAAACAGTGGAACAATAATCAACATCATCAAGCTACTGTAAAACACATAAAATGTACATAATCATAACAAATATAATAAGATGATCAAAATATTATAATCTTTATTCAAACTGTGACAAAAATATGAAAACTCAATAAAGAATGTACCTATATATAGAATCACATCTAGCAAAGAGGCACTGTAAAGGAACCATCATACCCGCTAACTACAACACCATCCCAAAAAAACAACCAACACTACAAAATAAAAATGGAATTTTTCACTTCTTAAATGTTCAAACCACCCCACCAGCCATCTTATAAACTCGTAAAATAATTTTTTTTCCCTTTGCACCTTAACTGTGAAGTGGCAAAGAATTCTCACAACATTCATAAACTGAATGATCTTATCAAGGACATAATTGTAAATCATACTTTTGAAATGTGTATGCTGTGGCAGGAAGTTGATCACTATATAGTGTATATTTTACTACTAAAGCATAATTTGTAAATATGTAAACAGATGTATTTGTAATTTGTATAATAATTAAACTTTAAAAAAATGATCAAGTTTACATTTTAAACTCAATTCAATTTTTTATTTTAAAAATTGACTACATACTATTAAGAAGCTGTTCAAAAAACGGCTTCTATACAAAAAAAATGAGGTCATTTAAAAAGGAATCCTGTAATTGATATCTGATTATTGGAAAACGCTATTTGAAGAGATCTTTTTATGGTAAGAGGGTTAAAATATTTATTGTAACAAATCTCTGTCTAGAATATTTTCTTTCAGGAAACCTTGCAGATTTTGCCATGTCATAAACAAGAAATCGATAAACAAAGGAGCTGTTTGCACTTTAATATCCATTCATAAATGAAACACTGACAAGTTGTATAAAAAACCCAGGGGTCCCTAATATTACAGGTGCCACTATGTGACAGGCATGTTCGCAAGCAGCTTCCTCTCCGTGAGCCAATAGTACTTTCCAGAGAAAAGTGATTCAGCAAGTAAATGATGACTCACATACACTCGCCAGACCTCCAGACAGGGAACAGTCTGCATCATTCATGAGCTTTCATTTCACTTTGATGTGCTCGTGTCAGTCAATGAATCGATTTGCAAATAAAACTTTATGCATTGAGAGTGTTAGAGACTGATCGATAGAGAGAGACAGAGACAGAGAGAGTGAGATGCTGTGACCACGTATAATGTATAAATCCAGTGATGTCCTGACCCCAGTTTTTAACATACAGGGTCTAAAAGGCAACGCATATATGAGTGATCATCTAAAGATGCATACATATTTGGTTAACTTTTTTACTACTAGTATTTGCATCAGATTTGGTACGAGCAAAATTTAAACAAATACATACTGTAAATGAAATAAAGTCCTTTGTCATAAAAGTGTGCATATTAATACTCGGAATCTTCTTACACCTAATAAACCGTTAACGTTGCGAAGACGTCGTCCGCACTTTACACATGCATATTTACTCAGATCCGTTTCGTGGGTTACGGAATAACGCTATGGAAACGGGGTGAAAATTTCCGATTATTTAAATTTTCAGCGAAATGAACTCCTTGTGGGATTCCTTTCACTTTCTGGACAATCCTCCTTATGCCTTGATTTCAACCCAGTTCTCTGTTGCCCTGCTAAACTGATAGTTTTACTGTTATAAAAGGAAAATCTAAATGTTTCACGCTAGCAACCTCCTGTCACGTTTTAGCATCGATTTCAAATAAAACAACGATTCGTGCATCTTGGCGACTTTTCCACCTGCCATAGATGTAACTATTTGCCATGCTTGCAGGCCGGTTCGCTTACTATTCAGTCTGTGTGACCCCCAGTAAAGTTTCGGTGTTCCTGGCTAACTAACTTGAATTTAAAGTCATCTTTTATGTAAACTGCCTGTCTCGTTTACTGCGTTATGCTTAAAAAGATGAAAGCGGCAGACATTACCAGGCTTTGACGCGGACTTTAACCTCCCCTTCCTGAGGTTCGGGCATCGCTTTCTTGGTCACCCTGAGCTTGTTAAGCCCTCCGAAGCCCGACAGCACTACAGCTCGCATCTCCTTGGCATTCCCGCTGCTCAGGACTGTCTCCGGCTCCTTGCCCGCATCTTTTTCTATCATGTGTTCCGTCTCCTCTGTTTTCTCTGCGCCTTCCTTTGCCATGGCTGCTGGCTTCACTTCAGCGCTGGCAAACCTGTGAGTAGTGAGTGGAGTTCTGTTTGGAATTTCTTTTCTCACCCGTCTTTCTTTTAAGCCTCAATGCGTTCAGCACAGCAACTCCTTCCAGAGGCACATTCAGCGAACTCAATGGCTGAACGAACCCGACGCAGTTTTCTAGACCTCAGACTACAACCGGTAGCATCAGACTACCGTAAAACAGTCAGCCGACGTGCAGGTTGAATATAACCGCTGGAGTAGCCGCTCGAGAGCAAAGGCAACACCCATCTGCATCAGTCCATCCCCGAAAAGCCAGCACCTCGGACTGCTGCGGCCGCTGCGGCTAAAACGTTTGTGTAGCTAGCCGATTCATTAAACAGCACGTCAGACAAAAGCATCCTCCGAGTGAACGAGGCAATGGAAGCAGAGCTACACGAGGGAAGCACACAGGTGTTTTGAAGCTGCTTGTTAAAAATAAATAAATACAATTTAAAAATCTCCTTAATAGGAAATTAATAAATAGGCAGAACTTCGGAAATTACTGTGAGAAATTTGTCTGATTCGTTCACGTCCATGTAACTTTTATGTTTTATCCATTAACGGACTCTTTTTTCACATCTTGTTCTACTTGTAAAAAAATGAAATACGTAGCCAATGCTGAAATCAGTTTAGAACAGGCAAATTACTGATCAGATCTTCTCAGGCATTGATACGAAACAAGTTCACTCCTCAAAGGAAAACGTCTGATTTATTGTCAAATAAATCAGTCAACGTAATGTATACTGGAGTAGATTGGCATCAAGTATTAAAAGAACGCCTGGTCGAATCAGCCTAAGCGAGCCAAGCAGGAAAGGTCCTTTTAAATTAATTAAATATAGGCTAGTAAATGCAAACTGTAAGAAAGCAAAGGAGGCTTTTCTATCTTATTTCGAACCTTGTTATTAAATCCACACTTTATATAGTGTTTTTATAGCAGGCACCAGCACAAGATGTTTTACATAATAAACAGCATAATACACATGAACAGGATTAGAAGTGATTTAAAGCATTACAAGATTCTTTGAATATAGGATCTAATTATTGAGAAATTGGGACTCACAGAATCAAACACCCTAGCAGCAAATCAAAATATAAAACCAACCGAATATGTGTATGTCAGCGTGTAGTAAGAATTTGTGGACAACTCAGTAGAGCCCACATACATTACAGATTTCCTGAAATGAATTAGATGTTTGTGAAAATATATTAGGCTGACATGGTAGCACTGCTGCCTACAGCTAAAGGGTCGCTTTGGGTTTTCCTCCCACATGAATGGATCTCAGGTTAATTGCCGAATTTAAAAACACCTGTATGGGTACTGGTGTGTGCATGAATGGGCCTGGCCCATGTAAGGTTGGGTTCCTGCCTTGACCCCAAATGTACCAGGATATACTCAGAGGCCTTGCATCTTTCAATTCATAATTTATGGAGGCCAAACCTATTAAGGTAGCATAGTGATACAACTACTGCCGCACTCCTCAAGGCACCTGGGTTTAAAATATTAAGCAGATTAATATGTATTTGAATATATCTGAAAATACAATAACTACAATCATTAAAATGCATTTTATATATTTAAAAGTTATTTTGAAAATTTCTATATGTTAACTTGTCTTGGACCAATACATAAGATTACTTTGTAGAACGTTTCAATGATTTTCATAGAATATTTGATATATACAGTAAAATACAGGGTGGGCCATTTATATGGATACACCTTAATAAAATGGGAATGGTTGGTGATATTAACTTCCTGTTTGTGGCACATTAGTATATGTGAGGGGGGAAACTTTTCAAGATGGGTGGTGACCATGGTGGCCATTTTGAAGTCGGCCATTTTGGATCCAACTTTTGTTTTTTCAATAGGAAGAGGGTCATGTGACACATCAAACTTATTGGGAATTTCACAAGAAAACATTGAACACATTTTATAAGTGGTCAGAAGCTTGTAAATAACTCATGAAAGAATAAAGTTACGTTAAAACCAAGCACACCATTGTTTTTTGGATATTTATTTACAAATCAAATGATGTTGACAAAAAAAAAACATGAATTATTTTGTGTTCATACTGTCTGCAATGAAATTTTAAGGAGAATTTATAACTTGCTTTTTTCTTTTTTTATTCACATTTTCCACACTGTCCCACCTTTTTCTGATTTGGGGTTGTATATATATATTAAATGTGTGCCTTGCGGCGTGCGTAACAGTAAGGAAGAGCCGCTTCAACTTTTGCAGTTAACCGCTGCCAGAAGGACACAAAGCTGAGTCCCAGTCCCCTCCTCCTCTTCAAGCATGGCGCCACTGGGTGAGTAACGGCTGTTCTAGGTGCAGTCCAGACTCAAAGTCAAGTTGTGAAGCTCAGGGTCCACAGTATAACAACATAAAGTGCAAATAATACATTAAAAATAGAATTAAAATTTAAATTTAAAATTAAAACACAAACAAGACAAGTGACTGGGTCCATCCAGGCAGCTTCCTCCTGTCATTGCCACTGCCCACTTGGCTTGCTCCTTGGGTGAGAGAGTGAGCCTGAGGAGAGGAGGTCTTGAAGGCAGGAGCACTGGCACTGCAGCAGGGACACTGTGGTCACTACACCACTAGGAATTTGTAAACAATGCATACATTCCAGTGGGACATTATACGGGGACAAACAAGACCGTCTCAATGGTCTTGCAATGATGAGCATTAACAGAGAAGTGTCTAGGAATATACGGTATCATATGATGATGTTAAAAATGATTTTGTTGCAAGAAAGTCAGGGCATGTCTAATTTTAAAAAGACTTTAATTTACAATGCTAAGTCCCTCCATTTACCAATGACGTGTTTCTAATATTATTTGTTGTACTTCCTTTTTCTATACAAGGTTTGTAGAATTTGTTAAATATGTTAAGTACATGTAAAGTGGTTCTGCTTTGTTATTTTATTGTTCTAAATACATTTTGTTTGTTTAGATACAAACTGGAATTTGATTGCAAACGAGTTATATTGTTATATTATTATTATTTTATTATTCTACTTACAATTATTAATTTTATTTAAATAAGTGATTAACCTGTGTTAGTAGCATTTTGTGTGTGTGTCAGTGTCTGTGTATGGTGGTGTGAAGCTGATGGGGAATAGACTTTCTTGCCTGGGGAACCAAATAGGTCAAAAACAGCCCTCCTGGAGGTAGTAGCAAAGTAGAGAATTAAAACTAAACTGAGCAACACACTAACACTGAGGAATGTCAACCAACAAATTATTCAGTAGAAGAGTGTCAAGAAACGCTACTGGGGCTCCTTTATACAATACCAACAGTAATACACTTGCATAATGCCTCACTGTGACTGTGACTGCCAATTCAGAATTTTTCTTTCTTTTAAATATTCTTCTTTTTAGTCATTCTGGTATGTGTTCAGACTATATTGTGTCTGTGTATGTATGTATGTATGTATGTATGTATGTATTTATTTATTTATTTCACTTCTATCAAAAGCCAAATTTCCAACTGGGGACCCATGAAGTTTTATCTATCTATCTATCTATCTATCTATCTATCTATCTATCTATCTATAACTGTAGAGTGTGCTTGCTCATGTAAGATCTTATGTGTTTATCAGGTCCGTATATGTTTAATTGCATTTTAGATTGCTAGAACTAAAAGCTTGGTAATCGAATAGTAAACATAAAAGCAGGGCAAGCTTAAGCATTTTTTCCCCCGTGTGGAAAAAAAGTATCAAGAAAAAGTAATATTAGAGATCACTCCTCATATTTAAAACTTGCAGGAAAATCAGAAAGCACTATACAGCAGTCTTTTTTCCTCTTACAGTAGTAGCGCTGGCAAATGCTAAATGGCAAGAAACTATCCATCCCATCCCTAGGTTATCAGACAGCACAGACTGTCATTCACTGAAAACAGTGTGTTGCATGGCTGGTTCCCAGACTCCCTGTATAATCTTTAAGGGTATATCAACTTAAACCCACACTTCTATTTATTTGTCCTAAGGACTGGATTTAACATATGTAACACAGTTAAATAGTGATGATATTAGACAGATGATATTTACAAACAGTAAAATATGTACAAAACATAAGAAAGTTCTCACTCTGTTTTCTGGTTCTGTTTATGTGTAACATCCAAACCAGTTTTTCTATATTCTGCAACAGTTTCTAGCCCTTGGCTGTCCGGATTCTAAACTCTTTGTTGCCACCCCCAGCCCTCAGATTTGCTCTTTGTTGTTTATTTATATGCAGTATTTTTGTTACCACTGTTGTTTTCATTATTGTTATTTTTTATTTCTTACTATTCATTTACCTATTATTTATTTATTGTATCTTATAGTTCTTTACCAGTTTTGCACTTGTTCTGCGTTCATGCATGTGTTGCACAGTAGTCCACTGTATGCTGCAATGCTGTCTATAGATGGTATGAGAATATAGAGACTTGATTTGACTTGACCTTTAAAACTGTCATGCAGTTATTAAAGGTTACATCAAACATGAATGCTATACATCCATTCACTCATACATCCATCTTCCCAACTCACTTATTCAGGGCAAGGTCATGGTGAAGCTGAAGCCTACTTTAACAAGCATCGGGTACAAAGCATGAACAATCCCTGGACAGGGCACCAGTCCATCGTAGGGTGAACACACTAACAGAAGTGCACACAGAGACACTAGGGCCAGTTTAGCAATGCCGGTTTACTTAATCTGTATGAATACGTAAAAGGAGCGGGAACTTTAGGTGTCTTGACAAAAGCTTTGACCAAAGACACTTCAGTCTTTTCAGATAAAACAAATATATGTCTAAATTGGTAAAAAGTGTTTTCAGGATTGCAGTAATTTTTTAGGTAAGTGGGCAGATAGAGCAGGAGGTTTGGGAAGCCAGGTTGACTTTACTAAATATAATGAGATATAAAAGCTGTAGACTGTACTGCTTCAGCTGTTAAGAAATTATATGGAGGTGACCTGGGTGTTCTTGCAGCAAGCGTAACTGAATAATGCATTTAGGCCAACGTGGTTATTGATAATAACATTTTTAAATGAGATGGTGCAAGAGACCAGACAAACAACAATAATGAGTTGGGGCACCACCCTGATGACCCCATGTAATTAGAAGCAAAAATAAAATGCAAGGTCTTTTTGGACTGAATTAAGTGAATTAAGATGGTGGATCTTCCAGCTGGTAGTTAGATACCAGAAGTGAAGTCAGTGGTGGTAAAGCCGTCAATCATCCAGTTTGCAGAGGAAAGAAGACAAGAGACATCATTGCACAGTGCCAACACTTGGAGCGGCAGAGAACTGCAATTACTAGAGCCCCTAAGCCAGGGGTGGCGAACTCCAGGCCTGGAGTGCCGCAGTGGCTACAAATTTTCATTCTAACCCTTTTCCTAATCAGTGACCAGTTTTCACTGCTAATTAACTTTTTCCCCATCACTTTAATAGCCCTGTTAGAAGAGTTCAGCCCTCTGAATTGATTCCTTTCTTCATTAAATGATAGCCAAGCAGTAATGCGATGTGAAATGAGCTAACAGATGACCAGCTAAACTGGGGCTCCAAACTCCAACCAATTTCACTCCAATCACTTTCTTAATGAGAAGCCAACTCTTGCTGTTAATTAAACCCGTTATTTAATTCCATGGCTTGTTGCTGCTCTCATTCTGCCACAGCACACATTTTCAAAAACTTGTTTTTCTGTTCTTTCTAAGAGCACCGTCAAAATGTTTTGGTGACCTGAGAGATCAACTTTACCAAGACCATCACCTCTCTTTAATTTCAGATATTGTGTAATGGGAACAGGGGAGCTGGTCATGTGGTGGCTTGTTTGGTGTCTCATTATTGTTTGGCTGTTAATTAAAGAAAAACAACTATGGGCCTGAATCAAGTTAATTAAAAGAAGTAATCAGCAGCAAAAACTGGTCACTAATTAAGAAGATGGTAAGAATGAAAACCTGCAGTCACTGCGGCACTTGAGGCCTGGAGTTCGCCATCCCTTTCTTAGAAAGAACAGAAAAACAACCATTTTCCAAATGTGTGCTTTGGCAGAATGAGAGCAGCAACAAGAAATGGAATTGAATAACGGGTTTCCCCATTAAAGTGATGGGGAAAAAGTTAATTAGCAGTGTTAACTGGTCACTGATTAGGAAAAGGGTTAGAATGACTCCAGGCCTGGGGTTTGCCAGCCCTGCCCTAAGCAGTCCCATATGTGCATGGATGTGAGAGATGTATTATTCTTTCATCATTATGAAGTGTTTTTGGTTATTGGCTAGAAGGACCTGTGTAGCAGATTTGTTCTGTACATTTCAACTGATGCACATAATGGTCACTGTGTCCTCCTAAAATGGTAGTGTATAAATTACCTGTTATAAGAACATCTACTGATGCTCCTTTTGTCTATATAATTTACTAATTCTGAGTAGGAAATGTATTTAGTATTTAATTCCAAATATTCTTAAAAGCTTATATTAATGTAGTGAACCCTACAAACAATTACTAAAATAGAATGATAATAATGGTAAATTAAACTTCTCTGTAGTTTAATTTAGTTCTCTGTAGCCAGTAAGGACTGGCTGGCTGTAAACTTTCTTCACCTGAACGATTCAAAAACCGAGGTAATTGTTTTTAGTCCCGACTGCAAACAGACCCCACCCCTTGGCCTCGACTCTCTTCCCATTCCAGTAACTTCGTCTGTCTCCAGTCTTGGAGTCAAAATGGATACGGTCCTGAAAATGGATGCTCCAGTCAATAGCACAGTAAAATCCTGCTTTTTCCATCTTAGGCGAATCGCCAAACTTAAGCCTATTCTGTCTAACCACATCCTGGAATCAGTAATCCATGCATTCATTACGTCCCGGCTCGACTACTCAAATTCCTGCCTATATGGTATCAGTAAAGCCACTCTTTCTAGACTCCAACTGGCTCAAAATGCGGCTGCAAGGCTTCTAACTGGAAGCAGCAGAAGCTAACACATTACACCAATTTTAAAAACCCTACACTGGCTGCCGGTTAAATTCAGAATTGATTTTAAGATACTCCTCTTAACCTATAAGGCACTAAACGGTCTAGCCCCCGCCTATTTGAGTGTCTTGCTCCATCGTCACAATCCTCTTCGTGTTCTTAGATCCGCAGATCAGTTGCTCCTAACCGGTCCCAAAGCACGTTTTAAAGCTCGTGGTGAAAGGGCTTTTTCCATCTGTGCACCCAGGCTCTGGAACTCCCTACCTTTAGTGGTTAGGCAAGCCGCCTCAGTCGCCCTTAATTTAAATCACGCCTAAAAACGCACTTCTCACATTGGCTTTTAATTCTTAACCTGTCTCATTTCCACTTGTTTCTTCCTATTTCTCTATTTTATTGGGTCCTCTGACCTGTTTTTAGTATCTCTGTTTTAATTTCTCTCTTAATGCTTGTTTTTAATATTTTGTTTTTAGTCTTGCTTCTTTTTAACTGTACAGCGCTTCGGTCAGTTGTAATGCTGTGTTTTTAAGCGCTCAAAAATAAAAATGGTATGGTATGGTATGGTAATCTGTCATCTTCTATTTGTACACAATGTACTAGCATAGGCGCATGGTGGCACAGTGGTAGCGCTGCTGCCTCGCAGTTAGGAGGCCTGGGTTCGCTTCCTGGGTCCTCCCTGCATGGAGTTTGCATGTTCTCCCAGTGTGTGCGTGAGTTTCCTCCGGGTACTCTGGTTTCCTCCCACAGTCCAAAGACATGCAGGTTAGGTGGATTGGAGATTCTAAATTGTCCCTAGTGTGTGTGTGTCCTGCCATGGGTTGGCGCCCTGCCTTGGATTGGTTCCTGCCTTGCGCCCTGTGTTGTCTGGGATTGGCTCCGGCAGACCCCCGTGACCCTGTGTTCGGATTCAACGGGTTGGAAAATGGATGGATGTACTAGCATAGGAAATTGGCAAGTAGCTACTCAGGGATCTTCAACAAACCCTAGCAATTTATACAGCATTTTATCACAAGCCTTTGTTCAGCTCTCAATTTGAAATATAAAATCTCTACTTGTGGTTTGTAATATAAATATAATGGGATATTGTCTAGTTCCAAAAAAAGAGCATTTCACGTTTTTCACAGCATAACTCTGTTCTTCTCCTCATTTCACTGTGTAGCACGTTTTCCTTCTGCACAGGTTTTACTGCTGCAAACGGGAATAAATCCAAACAAATGAGAGTGTATCTATGTGCTATTCAGGTTCAATACCATATAATTAGTAGGAAATTTCAAAGGAGTACTGGAAGGAATGCTTAAAAATAACCAAACTTAATCTAGTATGTAACTAACTAATTAATTAATTATTATATAATTAATTAATTATGTAATTAACTACTATGTGGTAAAAGTAGGGAACCAAATCCACATGAAACAGAACCACATCTACTGTCACGAATTACAGTCTAAAGTTGGCATGCATCTGTCATTCTCACTTTTGTATGTGTTACTGGCTGATTTATCGTTATGTATATTTTTTAATGATTGTGTTTGGTGATATCACTACGGCAACATTTTGTTTTCTGGACTCCAGCATTGTGTGCTTGTTTTTCATGACCACAGCTACATTTTATAGTGCTAATATGCTTGTTGCTGCTTGCAAGTCATTCAATATATTTTGTCATCTAAAAATGGAACCATGTAAGGCTTAATGTGCTAATTTTGTACTAAAAAGAAACCATACAAATTTACGTTTTCTTTATTGTACAACAATACTAATCAGTCTAAGTCAGTTTAGGGAATTGTTTCTGCTTTTTTTGGTCTAGCATATTGGATTTTGATAGCTCATATTCTGACTGCTTTTTGTTGCTTTGACAATTTTTTGTCTCTGAACATGTCTACATCTTCTTGCCTTGTGAATATCTATGTTTTGCTTTTCTTTTTTTTTTCTCTGCCTTTTATAGATTCACAATGTCTACACTCTCTCATACAAGGCCAGTTATGAATTGCTAATTGACCAAACCTGAATGTCTTTAGGATGTGGAAGGTAAAAGAAGTACCTGGATAAAATACCAGGAGACACAAGGGGAATGTGCAAACTTGACTCACAAAGCTCCCAGAAAGGAATTTAAATCCACAGCTTGAGAACTGTCAGACAACAGTGCTAACAGTTGTTCTGCACTTGAACGATTTAATAGCTTTCTACTGAGTTTAAATAGAGGATAAGAATGAAAATGATAGCTCACACTGTATAGATGTTGTTAATTTCTTTAATATTTAAGATAATTACCCGAGCCTGAGCTTTTATGCAAGAATATTCACTCTGATGCTATATATTTCAAAAAGACAAATGTGTTACTAACAGCTAATCAATTGAAACACATTTTATTAATATTATCAAAGATTCCACGAAAAGCACTGGGCATTAGCAAGGGTCCAGTTCCTTTATCAGTAACATGGGGCACGAGGTAGGGACAATCTGTGAACAAGGAAAGATTAAAGTAGTTGAACCTTTTCAGTTTAAGCAAAAGGAGATTAAGAGGTGACATGATTGAAGTTTTAAAAAAAATGAAAGGAATTAGTACAGTGGATCAAGACTGTTACTTTAAAATGAACTCAACAAGAACACGGGGACACAATTAGAAACTTGTTAAGGTTAAATATCACACAAACAATGCAATGTTTTTCTTCACACAGAGAACCACACATACATGGAATAAGCTACCAAGCAGTAATGGTAAACAGTAGGACTTTAGGAACAATCAAAAACCAACTTAATGTTATTTTGGAGGAGTATTTAAGTAGGTAGGACTGTCCAGCTTTGTTTGGCTGAATAGCTTCTTGTCTTCAAAATTTTTCTAAAGTTCTAAAGACAACAGTCCATGCATAAGTCTGCACTTCCAAGTCAAGTCAGAATTAGCACTTAACCAATAAGACAGTGTTTGAAATGTGGGATGACAAACTACTTAGAGAAATTCCATGGGGAGAGAATAAGTGGGCCATGTCATTCAAATTAGCAAGTGCGCTGTATATTTTGTGGCAGCTAGTTTATACCAGAAGAATCTGCATAGCAAGCCTGATTACTTTATAAGTTCATATATACATACAGTTCTGTAAAACACAACAAAGCAAGGTGTGATAACATAGCTTCAGCAAAGATGTTACACGAAAATGTGTGTATACTGTGTCACACACATGTGAATAGGAAGCAGCTGAAGGGCTTAATGACTAGTAGTTACCAATCTGCCCAGAGGGTGGCGGGGTGCACTAACTCTTTTTCTAAGTCTCCTGCAGACCTTTCCCGGGAAATCCCACCAGGAGCCACCGCCTCAGCTCGGGACACAGCACTTCCGGTCCCGGCCCCAAGGACGACATCACTTCCCTCAGACGCCCTATAAAACCTCACTTCCTTCCTCTGGAGGGCAGTTCTGTTTCGGACTCTGTCTTGTAAACATTACTCACTATCAAACCTTTTACTTTTGCAGCCAGGAACACATTATATGGGTGGCTGCCCCAAACCTTTCCAATGTCTGGTGTCCTTACTTGTCACAACTGTGATTGTGACATTCAAATACGAATCTTTTGGGTATATGTTAAATTAAAAATACATCAGGACTGTCACTTTATTCTGCTATACGGTTAGTCTTGCTTTCTTCATTACAATATTTCATTAAATGTTGAATACAACAAATCTCTGCAAAACAATTAATGAGTAACACTGCTTTGCTAATTTTATAAAAGGCTGAATGGGAGCTTAGTAGGGAAGGTCTCCTCAGTTCTAGATCCAAAAATTACTTGATGTTGGCTTGAAGTGGTATGCTGCTTCTGGGTTTCCTTTATCAAGCACATATGCTTTGGCTATATCTTTAAGGATTCAATAAAATATGCTATAAAGAGTGAACAGGGGGCACTGTCAATAACTCCATCTCTTTTTCCATAAGCTCTTTGGCCGGAGGAGTGGCCTAGTTCCCGTTTCCATGGAGAAGCCCCGCCCCTTCCAGTACACCAATATAAAAATCTCGAACTCGCTGGAAGTAGGGTTCAGTAAAGGATCACACTTGAAGAAGAATGGAATGACTCCCCGGCCTTACTTTTGTTTGATGTCAACCTTTTTGCACTTGAAAGCCCATTCACCCTTATTAAATGTGAATAACTGTCTGGTACCCTAATCTTTTTTCTGCTTAAAGTTCATTTATTCCTCTTACACCATGTAGAGCAGTGCTGTCAGGGAACTGGAAACCTGCTTTGAGACTATGGAGAAACAGAAGCACTACCTGGACTTTAGGAGGTCAAACTCAGCTACTACTGGGAAGGTGTGAAGGCAGAGACAGGGTAACCCATGACTTTGAATTGTAATAACCTTGGACAGAGAACAATGGTGCATCCAAGCCTAAAGTCATATCATTATCATCTGAAAAGCAAGGGAAAAAAGTTAACAGTATTTGACCTGATGTAGTAAACTGGATGTAATCAACATTAAAAATCACAGACATGGAAAACCAATATTGTCCTACTGATTAAAATATACTAGGAATTGTGCACTTTATGCACGTTACCAATTTTTTTGGTGAAGACAGGGACTGACGAATCAGAAGTTACTCCAGGTCAATATTATACTTAAAAAATTTAAGAGATAAAACAATTACAATGGATTTATTCAGCTAACATAATCATAAGGCTTGTGATATTATATATCATTGAAAAGTAGGACTCCCATGACTTTTAATCAAACAAAAAATAGCATTTACTTTTCTTTATCACAATTTACTTAGTGAATAAATTAGAACATGCCACCAATATTGGGCAAAGGAAATTTATACTGGCTTACTTTTCTGATTTTACCCTTTCTTTTGAAATTAGTGGATGACAATTCAATTGACTACTGTTAATTATTACAATGTTTTTTTCAGAATAACTATCTTAAAATTTAAAAAGAACACTTAAATTGTAAAATAATTTTTAGGGTTGTGAACAAGGACAGCCATGGGTGCAAAATGTTGGGGCACCAACCCGCTGATCCTCTTTTAATTAAATCAAAAACAGAAATGAAAATAACGGTGCCAAATGCACTCTTTCACAGGAGACTGTTGCCTCTGTGTTACTAGCAACCAGGAACTCTGTCTCCAGAGGTTGCTCTGGTGGTTCTCCATTATACAAAGGTCCTTGCCTGGTAAGTTGGTGTGGCTTAGTGTGTCCACCAGGGGCGGGGCCAGGTGATGTCTCCAGAACGAGGAGGGACTGTTAGTATTAGCACCCCATCTTGCTGTAGGGTGCTATTACCAGTCTTATCTGAGCCCTTAAAGTGTTCCCTATAGGCATATACATGATTACAAAGACCTTTTTTAAGAACTTCATTGTAATGAAACAGAAAATATTCAAGCTAATGGAAAAAAATAAATTTTCTTTTTCTTTGAAATACCATAATCAAAACAATCAATATCTAGATCAATGTTACTATGATGTATAGTGAAATGCCTACATTTTTTCTACATCCCGAGTGTTATGTACTCATTTATAAAGCATGTTATAGAATTACAGAATAGCACATTCTACTGAACTACTGACATTTGCAGCTTAACATGGTACAGTCTGTACATCAGATTGAAAAGTAAGATGGCAAATCAAAAAAATCATTTTTCAGGACTACTCAGTTTAGGCATTTTACTGCAATAATGTAATGCCTGAGGTAAATGCTCTCACATCCTCTCGCTCAGTAATTCAATGATCATCAAGTGACATTTTTCTCCGAAGGAAAATTAGAGTGTAGGTGTCATCTATGTTAAGATTAACAATGTTAGCCTTATACTGCAGAGGTGATATTTTCAGAAATACTGAATCAGCTAAAAGAACCATGCAGTGAGAACATTACTGGATTATCCATACCTTATTATGGATTTTATAAAGTACAGATCTTGGAAATAACATAGGAGATTGTATCATAGTTAACACAAAACATGAAAAACGTGTGGAAAATGGTTTAACACTTAACTACAGTGCACAGCTGTATTTATATTAATCATTAAAAATATGGAAAAGTACATTTATAAACTGAAAATAATATTTGTTATGCAAAATATCTTCTTCAATAACATCCCCAAAGTAGTTTAAAACAATTCAGGGTTACAGGAGGCCAGTGCCTATTCCATAATAACCCTGAGCAAGCACACAGGACAGTTCAAAGTTGCAATTAATCTAATACACAAAATTTCAGCAACAATTCTGTAAATATCACATTTTTTGTAGTTACATTACCATTTACTTGTATAATAAATAATTCTATGTCAAGAACATCAGTCATATTAAACGTGAGATACTGCAAATTTTCTTTCAATGCCATATATAGTTACTTCGTCCCTACTTTGAATTAAATGCATACACAGTTGTGCACTCTAATGATGTCTTGAATTATTTTTCCTCAATGAAGTTGTGAATATCACCTTAGAGTATCTTTGACCAGTGTTGTCTGCATTAATTCATGCTTTTGGGTAATGGCTAATATATTTTTTTGAAACATGAAGGAAAATAGTTCAAATTATGGCATAATAATGCAAACATTGATGTGGTTAGGGCGTTTGATGTAAAATGAATGGTGCACTCTCTACTACTTGTCTCATTACCAGATAATTGGCATGAAAATGACATCCAGAAAGACAATGAGATTGTATGTTCTTTGCTCCTGATAATCCTATAAATTATTGGGGCCTATAATACGCTTCTCTTTGCATTGCGCTGAGACGCCTACAGCAAAACGTCTGACAGAATTCTGAACACGTTGCCATAGAAACCCCATTAACTAAATAAACTGAGGCTTCTGCATCACTCTGGCAGGCCATGAAGCTCTTAATAGAGGTGCCTGTAAGTCTTATGCTTCATCTGACAGCACAGTAATGACACAATGAAACAAGAAGATGGGAGTTTCGGTAAAATGGGAAAGAGAGCAGAAGCAGAATTTTTTTTATACTGATGAAAGTATGTAAACTTAACTTCAATGAACAGATGCAACTGCTTTGTTTTGATAAGTTTGTGGTATTTTTCCTTGTAAACAATTATGCTGATCTGTAATAAGTTTGAAATAATACATTATTTCCATCAAATTGAATGTTTGGTCCATTTTGGTACATTTTAAGATAATAACAGGTGCTCTTGATATTACCAAATCTCAAATAATTTATTGATTTTAGTTACACGTTTAGTCAAATAAGATACGGATACAGAAATTATGCAAAAACAGTCAGTTATTGCCTAACCCACTTAGTTCTGAACAGGGTCACAGGAGCCTATCCCAGCTAGCACAGGATGCAAGGCACGAACAAACCCTGGACAGGGTACCAATGTAAATGCACTACTTGTTAATAATGGTTAAAAACTCAAACAAACAATAAGGATTTTAGGTGTATTTTTTGTCAGTGTTTAATATGAAATAATCTTCTTCTTCCTCTTCATCTCGATGTGCTTGATCAGCCTTCTCCGTACAGCTCGGTCCTGCACCTCCTCGCCAGTCAAACTCATTTCCTTCAGATCTTCTTTTACTTTATCCATCCTCTTCCACTTTGGTTTCACTCATTTTCTCTTCCCCTGTACTTGTCCGTTCCCATCACTCTTTTGCCCACATATTCATTGTCTCTACTCATCAAATGTCCATACCACTTCAACCTGTTTTCCTGTACTTTCTTAAGATATTTCTTCCACTTTTGTTGTACCACTGATTGTCTCATTTCTGATTCTGTCCTTTTTTTGTGACTCCACACATTCATCTCAACATGCTTGTTTCTGCTTCATCTAACTTCACCTCTGCACCTTTTACTGCCCTCGTTTCAGTTCCATATATCGTTGCTGGTCTTTACCACTGTCTTAATAACCTTACCGTTAACCTTTGCCTTAATTCTCCGATCACACAATACTCCTGATACCTTCTTCCAACTGTTCCATCCACACTGTACTCTATGGGTTAAGTCTGCATCTAATTAAAAATATATAATGTCAATATCCTGTGGAGGAATTTAATTCGACTATTGAATGAGGCACTCCAAATGTGTAGTTCATCTACTTTAAATATGTATTTTACTGATACTTTCAAGCTAATATTTTAAACAAAAAATTAAAATGACTGATTTTTATGAGCATTCATCCTCTTTCCTATAAAATAGTCAAACAGGCTCTTGTACAACCATTTGTCTTTAGAAGGCATATAAAAATGTGAAAGGAGCCCACTTGAACATGTCTCAGATAAGAAGAGCTTTAATATGCTCATCTCTGGAAAATCCCAGAGCTGCGTAGTTCATCTCATAATAAAAGATCATAATAAAGATAAAGAAACAGGATCCAGGAGAGAATCACTGAATAACACAAGCTGGGGAAAGAATATAAGGAAACCTCCAAGGCATCATAATTTAGCAAAATACTCTAGAAGTTCATTATAAAGAACCTAGCAGGAGAATCCAGCACTGAACAGGGGGAAAAAAGTGGAGATGCAGGCACTAAACAGATTTCCCAGAGGGAAAACAATTTGTCTACAAACCAAAATTTCAATAACTAAAACTACCATGGGGATCATACCTAGGGGTAACCTCCTCATCAAGTGCAGGTATGGTCAATGAATAAAGTTCTATAAGGGGAAATATTTTGCAATAAATATAGTAGCCTTTTTCTGTACAAATGTGGAATGTGTGCAAAATATTGCAGAGACAGGTTCAGCGGGAATGAATTAGTATTCCGGACCAGCACACGTTCAGCTTTATGTATAAAATGGAGAAATGATGACATACTTAAGAATGTGTGTAGAAAAAGGCAAAAAAGGCATTAATCAAGGAGGCTAACCATGTAACAACTCTTATCTTCCACAGTTCAGATAACTGTACATATTACAGTTGGCTGAGTGTTTAACAAATCAAAAAAGTACATCACATTTTGAATTAAGTTTATTGGAATGTACTGATATAATACTGCACATGATATTAAGAATATTGTAACTGATATAAACCATGGCTGAAGTGACATCATGCTATAGACATTCTTCTCTGTGACAGGGTATTTGAAGTCAGAATATATGCAGTATATATTGCAAAAAATAAATATTGGGTTTAGGGAAGTGTGAATACTATAAACATTTCTTCTAGTACACACTTTTTCCTATTGTAGTGATAAGGTCCCACAATCTATACAAACAGCAGCAGGCACAAGGCAGAAGACAGTCTGGGGTTGGGTGCCAGGACATTTTAGGGAACATTCAATTTAGGGTAGCCAATCAAACTAAAGATTATCTCACAATAAGCAACTTGACATTTTCAGCCAGTGTCATTTACATCATCTTAGCAAATTGAGGGTAGTCACAGTGCACTCCCATGACGGCCACTTTCATTGTCTGACATATCCAGTGAATTAGTCCAACCAGTATGTGGCTTTTCCAAGAAAATCATACAGATTGGGACCCAAGTACAGCAGGTGACACCTCAGCACCAAAATGGAACAGTGTGGCTTTTTTATGGTGGCTGGAGTGCCAATCCTGCCAACAACCCCTGAGTTTTCCCTGAAAGTTGGAGGTCCTGCTTGCCAGGCAGGATGCTGATTAACGTTATACCCAGAACGAAGCAATTGTAGGTTAGGGACCTTGTGCAAGGGCCCAGTGGAGTAGAGTCACTTCTGGCATTTGCGAGATACCCTATTAGCAATGAGCGCTCACTGAGAAGTACAATCAAAGCCGCCTCTTCCAATACACACATCACACACTGTGCTTGGGTACTGTGATCAGGGGAATAATGTGGGGTGTCCCGTTCAGGAGCACTGCTGGACAGCCAATTGGATTGCACATTTTTGTTTCTTGGTTTATATGTCTTGAGTCAGATAATTCCTCCCACAACCCTAATCCTAACTAGGCATAACACATAACATCACTGACATATAATGGAAAGTGACAACTTCCTCAATGGAATGGAACTCTGGAGGTCAGCAGATTGACTTTATTGGGTTTATTGCTTTTTCAATAATCATCAAATTAAAGTCGTTGATGGTCACATGTTGTGATAATTTTCCATTAATGAGGAGAGAGATGGTTTCAAGTTAACACCCGTCAGGAGCACAGAAAGCAAAAAAAAAAAAAAAAAGCATAAAGAAGCAGCTCATGCTTCATATCTAAATTTGCCCAGCTTCCAGTAAGCCAGCTAACGTTACATCAATTGCCGCTACACTAACAGCTTACAGTTTACTGGAGCAATGGTGGAGTAGCATTATGTGCAATAGTTTTGATAGCAAGTGTTTAACAGATATTATCTGATGTTATGGTACACAGCTGTCACATGGTTGAGGATTATTTATTACTTCCATATAGACTTCAGGATCTCTACATGTTGTTCAAGGCTGCTAATGCTAGTCAAAATACTTTATGAAGTGCTCTGAGTGTTTCTGCACTATGAACACATTTGTAAATTTCACCAACATACGCGGGCAGCTCTCTTACTTACTAGTTGATTATTGTCTGGATTGTGTAAAAGTGCCATGCAAGCAACTTTGACTTCCAAAATGAGCAATTAGCTCAGATGAACTTCAATTGTTTGTTAATTTTATTGGCAGCTAACATTACTGATTTAGTTAATGCCTTATTGCTATCTGCTGTCATTGGAAGGACAAAATTAAGTTTAGGTAAATTCATAAGTGTAAGTGATATATTCACATGTTCGTTTTTTTTAAATATCTAAATACTCAGCTTCATTTTTACCCCGTATTTACTGCACTAAATAAGTTTATTAAGCAAGTTCAAGTAGTAGTAGTAGTAGTTTTTAATTTATTATTATTAGGATTAGTTGTAGTAGATGTATTTTATTATCTTTAATATTATTATTAGTAGTATTTTTTAATATTTGTTATTATTATTATTAGTAGTACTAGTACTAATAGTGGAAGTAGTATTAAAATTGTTTATGTTGTTACTGTATCACATGTCAGGTAACAAAGAGTAACAGAAGTTTGATACCCTGGACTATTATTACTATTATTATTAATTACGCCTTTTTTTAAGGCAACAAATCAATTGCTATATCATTGCCATTAAATACCACTGAAATCAAAATCTATAGGTTGCCCTCTGGATTGCAGCAACTCTACCAGTTACAATTTTTTCAAAATGTACGCTCATCAAGACATACAGTGCCCTCCATATTGTTTAGGACAAAGACACATTTTTCCCTGATTTACCCCTCTGCCCCACAGTTTAAAATTACAAATCAAACAATTTAGACATGATTAATTACACATTGCAGACTTTAAAGGTATTTGCATACATGTTGGTCACGCCATGTAGAAATGAGAACGCTTTTTCTACATGGTCTCCCCATTTTCAACTGTAGTTGAGGTCATCTGTGGCACAACATATAAGCAGCTTGGCTGTCATCAGCATCAACTCAGACCTTGTACAGAAGCTGTAACATGATGGCCTCATAGATGACTTTGTCTTCAGAAAATGTAGACGTCTGCTGTTGTGATACGCAACAAAGAGACTGAAGAAACCCCTAAACACTCACTTTCAAGTTTTCATTATTTAAAAAAAAATGTATTTATTTATATATTTATTGTTCAAATTAAAGTTGTTATAAGACATACTAATGTAGCTGATTCAGGGAGTGGCAGGTTGCGGGCCCCAAGAAAATTCTACTTCAGGCCCCAGCTTGTGTATAGAAGGCTCTGAGTAAAATGCATATAATGCAGCTACAAGGAATAAACAAGCTGTGTGTTTTGGATCTGACCAGCAGAAGACAGGTTTTGTCTGTCGGATGTCGTGGGTTTTATGTACCACAATAGAATGGAAAAGTAGAAATTAAAAGGTTGAGACTGCAAATGAAGTTGGCAGTACCTATATAGCCTTCGCATGGCCATCAGTTCAGTCAGGCAGCACCTGATTGGCTGTCAGAAAAACGGCTGAGCTTGTAAAACTTTGGAAATATGAAACTGTGTGAGAAAGTTGTTATGCAGTTGTCTAATTTAAAATACCCTTCAATTTCTAGTCATGCAGTATGACATCCTCAGGTAATGAGCTCAACCACTTCGGTCATTAAGCCTGATATCCCCTCCAACTTAGAGCCGTGTGATGTGACAATGGCTTTACTTGTACATGCTTTTTCAGAAACCAGATGACAGGAAGAAAGCCCTTCAGACAAAAGGAAAAATGTGAAAATGATTGGCCCATGATTTAAACCATGGTCTCTGGAGGTGTGATGCAGCAATACTAGCCACAGTCACAAATTTATTGTTCCGTTTTATAGTCACTCTAGTTCTTTATTATTTGTTGTCTTACTTTTCCCTGAGCATACACTGCTAACACAACCCAATAAAATGAATCTTCTAGTTAGGACTCTACTGACAAGCTTTCTAATTACAAAAAAGTTCATTTTTGTTTTTCACAGTTTATACTTTAGATATATAGAGGTTGGGCCATAAGTTTCCATACATAGGAAAATAAACATTTTTTATGAAAAACCATTTTTATTTATATAATATGCTCTACATGATTGCCATTGTTTTGAATACACATTTCAATACATGTCCGCCACTGCTGATGAACATGTATTAGCACAGATGGAGTTATGCTTGTAATGGCGTTGGTGATACATTCCGTAAGATGATTTATGTTTCGTATCTTTTCCTGATACACCATGGCCTTCAAATGCCACCAAAGATAAAAATCAAATGGGGTGAGATCTGGGGATCAATTTGTTGCTCTTTATTCAAACACATTTTTTAAGGTATCTGAAATATAAAAAATAAAATGTTAAAAACCATATGTATGGAAACTTATGGCCCACCCTTGACCAATTCTGATTTTACAAATCCAATCCTACACACAAATGTTTTTGCCTGTAACATTTTAATTCAAAACACTGAATGCCAAATTCATTTTTTTTAATTTGGCATTACTTATGTTAGAAAAAATATTTTGTGGAAACACCAAGTTTAAAAACAATTCTTTAAAATGTACCCCTGTGCCTGACAACCAAAGCACTTATAAGGCATAATTTTAAGATATCTTGAATGGAGAGCAATGGAAAATGCAAATACTTTTTTCGTCATTTTCCTTTCACACCCTGGAAACACATATTTCCAAACCATTTTTCTTGAAAGACAAAATCACACTAAACTGGTCCTGCCACGTGCTTAATATGGTGTTAATTTACTTCGGTTTTTCATGAGAACTCCTCTCATGAGGGCTGTTGCTGTTAGATCCAACTAGCCTAAGTGAACAGAAAATGTCTCCTTACTTCAAGAAATATAGGAAAATGCAGTAAAATGATTATTTCTAGATCCCTTTTGTTGTCAAAAACAAAATGAGAGAATGTTTTCTTATATCAGATTTTTTTGACAGTTAAAATTGGGCATATTCAGTAAGTTTTCGGGCTTTTGTTTTCCAGTTATGCCCCATACCCCTAGACTTCCTTTATAAAAATGCCAGGGCAAGCAAGATATTCCTGGCAGGCAGACCCAAGGTGGTTTGAGTGGGTGGCCATACCTCATCATCGCTCAAGCTCAACATAGGGGTTCCACAAGGTTGTGTTCTACGCCCTCAGCTGTACTATTTCTACACATATGACTACACAACTGCATATGGGTTAAACATGATTGTCATGTTTGCTGATGACACAGCTATGGTGGGCCTGATATCCATCAACAATGAGCAGGCCTACTTGGTTGAAGTGGAGAGTGTCACAATGGCGTCAGGGCAATCATCTATTACTGAACATCAGCAAAATAAAGGAGCTGATTGTAGATGTTGGGAGAAAACAGTAGAGGCACTAACTACCACCCCCTCAGTATTAACAGAACTCATGTGCAATAAAATCAGAAAATTGGTCAAGGATCTTAATATTTTTGTAAGTCACAGTATTACAGATGAATATTGTGACTGGGTCACATTTTTGAAGTCACAGCCTTTTGTAGGCAAAGTCATGAGCTGCATGCATCAGATTTTTCTTCATCATTGTTCCTATTCATGATGTGAGCTATTCATGACGATAGGGCAATTTGGCATAGAAAGCACCACTGAAGCATTGTTTGATTTCATGAAAATATGCACATGTTTATCAGATAAAATTGATGGAATTTATGGTCGTATGATCAGGTCTAATGATGTACTCTTTTGAAAAATAAAATATTAAATTTACATAACTGTTACCTTAGGCTAAAATTTTACACTGACATCTATGATTGTTTTATCAATGAAAGCCTTTATGTTTTGTTTACTATTTTCTTTTAACTTTTGTTCATACTCCATGTGAACCTTCTTCCTCATCATCTTGCCTGCTTTTATCCATAGTTACTTGCATTCAGTAAACCATTTTTTGTTGTTGAAATATTATTCTTTTAAGAGCACTGAGTCAAAACTTTGGTGTTCTATGAGCAGTATTATCACTTCGCACATGAGTGAAAGAAAAAACTGATTTGTGTGTCTAGTACCTAAGACTGAATTGTAAATCAAAAACTTGTGCAATCAACCCCCTCTAGTGACTATGTGACTCAAACAAGCCATTGTGGCAGTTATACAGACACCAATCAGCCACAACATTAAAACTACCCACCTAATATTGTGTACCCCCCTTGTGCCATCAAAAAAGTTCTGACCTGTCACGACATGGATTACCTAAGACCACTGAAGGTGTCCTATGGCATCTGGCAACAAACTGTTAGCAGCAGATCATTTTAAGTACTGTAAGCTGTGAGGTGGTGCCTCCATGGATCAGACTTGTTTTTCCAGATGTTCAATTGGATTGAGATCTGGGGATTCTGGGCCCCCAAGTCAACACCTTGAATTCTTTATCATGTTCCTCAAACCATTCCATAACATGTTTTGTACTGTGGCAGGAAGAAGAGGCCACTGCCAGCAGAGAATACCATTGACATTAAGGGCTGGATTTGGTAGGTAGGACCCAAAGTTTCCCAGCAGAAAATTGTGCAAAGCTGTTTTGGTGGTGGACAGGGACCAGCATGGGCACTCTGACCCGTCTGTGGCTATGCAGCTACATATGCAGCAAGATGTGATTCACTATGTGTTCTAATATCTTTCTCTTCAGCACTATGTTTTTCAGCAAATTGTGATACAGTAGCTCATCTGTGTGGTTAGACCAGATGGGTTAGCCTTAGTTCCCCACGTGAATCAATAAGCCATTGGCGCCCATGACCCTGTCGCGAGTAAATGGTTGTCCTTCCTTGGACCATTTTTGGTAGGTACTAACCACTGCATACAGAGAACAACCCATAAGACTGACCATTTTGGAGACGCTGTGATTACAATTTGGCCCTTATCAAAGTCGCTCAGATCCTTACAGTTACCTATTTTTCTAGCTTCCAAAACATCGCCTTCAAAAACTGACTGTTTGCTTGTTGTCTAATATATCCCACCCTTTCACAGGTGACATAAGATAATCAATGTTATTCACTTCACCTGTCAGTGGCTTTAATGTTGTGGCTGATTGATATATTTATAGCATTAAATACCTTTCACAAACCCCCCTAACACGATTCTGGGTCACAGAGCCTATCCTGGCAGCACAGTGCACAAAACAGAAACATGGCCTGGACTCAGCACTCATGCACTGCAGAGTCCATTCACACACACATACTCACACAAAGCCAATTTTGAATTGCCAATTATGATCTTCATGTCTTTTGAGTTGTTTGAGGAAAAACAGAGTACCCTGAGGAAATGTAAAGCAAATATGAATAGAATGCATAAAGTTTATACAGACAATAATTGGGCACAGAATTAAAATCTTTACTCATGTTGCCACCATGCTGTTAAAGGTTGTATTTACTTTATCTTAATAGAAACCTTTTCTTTTTGTTTATTCTGGTCTTCCTAGTTTTATTTGAGTCCAAGGATGGCTCAAGTAAAATCCCTAGTGATAACAGCAGCATACTTCCATACTCAATATTGCAATTTGTATTAGCGGATGTTCCATTAATAATTTACACACAGTACTGTAACTCAGTGGTTTTCAGGTTCAGTCCTGCAGGAACAAAATTTTATCAAAATAAAAAGGCCAAAATAATTGAGTAAATATTAGTTTGGGACTGTTTAGGAACAAGTAATTACACAATAAGGTTACAAAATTGTCCAACACAAGTGAAGAGCTCCAAATGAAACAGAACATCACAAAACTAGTTAATCTTGTTAACTATTAAGAACCTAGCATCAAAACCATTTTCAGTTAGAAACCATTTTTAATTAGAAAGATGTTCACTGAACAAGACAGTCTTCAAGCGCTTCTTAAACACACTAAGATGATCAGAATTTCCTTTGCAAGTGGACAGCTCCTTCCACCAGCTTAGAGCTATATAAGAAAAGAGTCTGGATTGAGACTTAGTGCTATATAGGGGGTTATATTACCAGATGCCATTCATTAGCAAACCTAATTGGATGAGAAGATGTGTACCCTGTAGGACCTCAAGACTGCCTCCATATACATAGGTACTGATCCACTATTGCATGTTGTGACTGAGAGCCAGTATACTGACCAGAAATATATGTATACTGTATATATTCAGGATTTATTACCCATTTAGACAAAACTGGAAATGCTTGGAGGATTATGTTTTTTTGATTTTGCAAGTGCCTTCAGTACCATCCAGCCACTCCTGTTCAGCAGAAAGCTCATGGATGTGCAGGTAGATGAGACTATGGTATCAAAGATTGTGTACTATCTGTCGGGCAGAACATAGCATGTTAGGCTCAAGGAACGTGTCTGTGGTGTTGACATTAACAGCACTTGAGCACTACACGGAACAGTCATAACTTTTTTTCTGTTTACCCCGCACACCTCAGCGAATTAATATAACAGGCTCAGTTATATGGATACTCTCAGCATGCTGGAGGTAGTAGTGAAGGACAGAATGAAGTTGAAACTGATGGCCATTATGAACATTGTTGCACATTCTCTCTGTTAAACACAATCATTATGCACTTTTAGCCAACAAATTATTCAGTAGGAGTTTATATATCTTTATCAACAAGTTTTGAATTTTACAACCAAAGCAACAACCTAATTAAAAAGGCAGGCTCAGTTATAGGACACACTCTGGGCTCTCTGGAGTGTGGTAGTAAAGGACAATTTAAAAAAAAAAAAAACAAAAAAAAAAAAAAAACTTAATGCCATTATGAACAATGCTGTACCTCCCCTCTCTGACCCCACTAATACTGAGGACTTTCAGTCAATTATTCAGCATAAGACGCTACTGGGGTTCCCTTATAATCAACAGCAATATGTCTGCGTAATGCTTTACTTCTCATTGCCAACTCAGAAGTTTTTCTTTCTGTTGTTTTTCTTCCTTTTTAGTCATTCTGGTGTGTGTTCAGATTATGGTGCATGTGTCTATCTGTCAATCAACCTATCTTGTTATCTGTCTAAGTATACAAAGACATTGCAGTATGTTTCAAGATATTCAAAGCCACTTTGGATAAAATGAATGCTAACAGTGTCCCCTAGTGATATTTAGTGAATTATTCACAGTAGATAAAAATTATCTCTTTAATAATGTCGATTCATAGTCATTCTACTCTGCACTGAATACTTACTCTTTGTTATGCATTATTTAGTACAATACTACTCACATAGTAGTCTTGAACTTATTTTTTTCATTGACACAAAGCACAGAACATATTTATTCCAATTTAATGAAGCATAACTTTTTTAAAAACACAAAATATTACTAATTTGTAATGTATTTGAATAGTTTGCCTCATTTACATGATGCCCGACGTAAGGTATGAAATATCATTAAAAATATAAAGTATAAATGGCTTTTCCTCTAATGAAATAATGCTTAAATATATTATAATGCTTGGTATTAACCATTGTGCAGTAAAGTAAATTGTGCTTTATTGTTATGTAATCAATGCAATAAATGCTGGCAACACAGAGAGACAATGAATGTTCTATTCATATATATTTTACAGAATTCACAATACACATACAAAGTTTATATATAATTTAAATTAAATGACAAGACCTCTTGAAAAGCATTAGTATTTAAAAGAGAGGGCACACACAGAAGATAAAATAAAGCAGAAAACTGATTAAATTCATACCATAAACGATATTCTCTAAATAATTTGGCAAACATATTGGAAAATTTTTATTTCTGCAAAGAAAAGCAGACATAATCAGTTACATTATTTCTTCATTAAGGGCTACACATTCTTGGAATATGCAATTTTCTTCCTCATACATGTGCAAGAATTCAGTTTCAATCCAAAATTTGGTCATTTCCATTTTCAATTAATACTGTTAGTGTGTAATTATATCATAGGTTGCTTTGCAGGTGCGTTTTAAGCTTTGCTTCCAAATAGGTCAGCATATCATTAAAGTCAAAGGCTGATACAAAACTGGGTTTCTTCCCAAAGGCTAACATGGCAACAAGCAAAGCAAAAGTAGCAGTTAGACCCCAGATTAAATAGGACTTGTGTGTTTCTGGATCCTGGTATGTGAAAAAATCCAAATACTCTTGTAAATTCTGACTGGTTTGTCTTGGGAGGAATTGTCTGTCATGGTCTGTTGTATCCAGAAAGTAGGCGAGTGGCACAGAAAATACATCACTCACTTCATCTGGGTTGGGCTGGGCTTGAAACCTTTCTTCAATAAAGGCAACCACTGGAGTTACCAATGTTCCAGCCTATTAACATATGTACATATATAAATATAAATCAAACAGGGATCAAAACAAAACACAGGTGCAATTTTTATAGACTATAGTAGACATATGGCATAATCTAAGCCATCATGCTGAATGAATAATAGGGATATCCAAATACTAATTAAACATTTAAGACAATTCATGGAGTAATACCAGACTTAACTCAAAAAGGAACAGCAATATATTCATTGACATTAAAACTGTATCATTTTTCAACATTGGACCACCTGCTGGTCAACAAGCTTAATCCAGAATTGCATTAGCTTTCATATACCATAAAAAAATGTCCTTGTACAAACCTATTATTATGCTATAGCCAAATATTGTGAATCATGATAAATCACAAGTTAGTATACAGCTTAGTCCATTAGTCCTTTGGCTTATTCCAACTGTTGGAAAAAATCAACAAACTGATTTGTTCCAACATTCAATAGTTAATTTGGATAGACTGTGCACTCTATATTCGAATTTTTGATGACACCTCAGATTATTATCTGGCCACACATAACTGCCGTTGTACGGTTCTGGTATACTTCAGTGAATTTCTAAATTTAAACTCATTTAGTACGCAATGTTAAATGATTATTTACTTGTTTTCTTTCACATTCTATGGACCACCTGCAGGAGAAAGATCGTAAATGAACAGACTAAATTTCTTAGTTTCAATGTAGCGATGGGGCACACTTCCACAGTAGTTGTGTACACATTCAACACCTGGATGATCAACAAACTGTGCATATTTTATTTTGAAAATCGTATATATTTAGCCCACAGAGTTAAATAATTTGCTGTTAAAGTGATAGATGTAGCAACCAAATGTAACAGTAAAAAAATGTAAACCAACTGAGTCAAATGTGATAATAACTGGAGTAATCATAAAAAAAAAGATACTAATACTTTTAAAATAATGTTTGAGTTACCCCTACTTTCACTATCTATCCATGCATCCAACTGCAAAGTCTATATAATTAAGTGGTATTTCTTTGCCCAACACCCAATACGAAAACAATTACAAAATAATTATATATCATCTGTTCTTTACAATAATTTATTTTGTGCATAAAGTACAATAGTCATACTTGTTAAATGCCATATATTTGGGATGAAGCACAGGAAAGATATAAAAAGGTAATGACAAATTACAGCTCTCCTTGAATGATGGCGTCTAAATATCCTAAAAAGTTCCCATAGAAGGCTGGAAGTCTGTGGAGGTCTGCCTAACAGGTGAACATCTATTTTGGTAAATAAGCTTCAAGTAGTTGTGACCTAATTGTACGTTCACGATACATTATCAAAAAAGAAAATGCACTTTTCCAACCAACTGTTCAATGCACATATGCTGATTCTGATTTAATTGATCTAGCAAGCTATCCCTGGTTATCTGGAAATCACTCCAAACATCATTAGCGGGTCAAGTCCTAAAGATGCCGATACCTACAACTTCTGTCATGTGCATTCTAATCTTGTATATTTTAGATCCTCACCATCATAACAGAAGGGCAATGAGATCTACAATTTGGAAGAAAAATAAAACGTGCACCAGTTAAAATGCCTTCCTGCCACTCATATTACCAGAGTCCTATATTTCTTCTCCTCATTTCATGTAGAAACACTCTTCACTTTTTTGACGTCTCAATTGTGAGTTAATGCCTCACTAGTTTCTCTGCTCAAGTTATCAGTGGACTATAACATTTTCAAACTGTTGATGCCAGTGTTCTGACACTGACTAGTTTAAGTGATCATCCTTTAGTGGTTACAAGGCCTACTTACCCCATTTCAACAAAACAGACAAAATAAAAATTTTTCTACTTTAAAGGACGTTTGTTTAGCTTTCTGGCTGCTTTCTGGCACTCTCTTTATAGCTCTGCTCATGTAGCTTGATCTGTGAACCCATTCAAATCATACTTAAAAACTCATCTAAAAACCTTGTGTTTTTTAATGGACTACTCCAGTAACTGCATTGTCTAATCTGAATCTCCTATAACAAACTAAAATTTAATTTGCATTAATACTCTTGAAATCCATCAACTGGTGGCTTTGAAAATTACAAGTACAGCAAGGTAGGTGGGCAGGGCAAATTTAGCAAAGGGCACTAGACTTTAATTGTGGGAGTGGATGAATAATTACAATACAAATAAAGTCCACATTATTTTGATTCACAACAAATATGCATGAGACTACATTAGCAGCAGATTATAGCAAACAGAACTTCATCCTGCACAAGGTCATGCTGCAGGATCGCACTGCAACAAGTCAAAGGAAGGCTGTACCATTCAAACATGTATAAGATGGCACTGGTAGTTTTTGTTTTCATTTGTTGCCAGTTCATTTGTAATGTCATGTACAGTGTATCTGGAAAGTATTCACAGCGCATCACTTTTTCCACATTTTGTTATGTTATAGCCTTATTCCAAAATGGATTAAATCAATTTTTTTCCTAAGAATTCTACACAACACCCCATAATGACAATGTGAAAAAAGTTTATCTGAGGTTTTTGCAAATTTATTAAAAATAAAAAAACTGAGAAATCACATGTACATAAGTATTCACAGCCTTTGCTCAATACTTTGTTGATGCACCTTTGGCAGCAATTACAGCCTCAAGTCTTTTTGAATATGATGTCACAAGCTTGGCACACCTATCCTTGGCCAGTTTTGCCCATTCCTCTTTGCAGCACCTCTCAAGCTCCATCAGGTTGGATGGGAAGCATCGGTGCACAGCCATTTTAAGATCTCTCCAGAGATGTTTAATCAGGTTCAAGTCTGGACTCTGGCTGGTCCACTCAAGGACATTCACAGAGTTGTCCTGAAGCCACTCCTTTGATATCCTGGCCGTGTGCTTAGGGTCGTCGTCCTGCTGAAAGATGAACCATTGCCCCATTCAGAGGTCAAGAGCGCTCCGGAGCAGGTTTTCATCTAGGATGTCTCTGTACATTGCTGCAGTCATACTGTATTTCACTTTATCCTGACTAGTCTCCCAGTTTCTGCCACTGAAACACATCCCCACAGTATGATGCTGCCACCACCATGCTTCACTGTAGGGATGGTATTGGCCTGGTGATGAGCGGTGCCTGGTTTCCTCCAAACGTGACGCCTGGCATTCACACCAAAGAGTTCAATCTTTGTCTCATCAGACCAGAGAATTTTGTTTCTCATGGTCTGAGAGTCCTTCAGGTGCCTTTTGGCAAACTCCAGGCGGGCTGCCGTGTGCCTTTACTAAGGAGTGGCTTCCGTCTGGCCACTCTACCATACAGGCCTGATTGGTGGATTGCTGCAGAGATAGTTGTCCTTCTGGAAGGTTCTCCTCTCTCCACAGAGGACCTCTGGAGCTCTGACAGAGTGACCATCGGGTTCTTGGTCACCTCCCTGACTAAGGCCCTTCTCCCCCGATCGCTCAGTTTAGATGGCCGGCCAGCTCTAGGAAGAGTCCTGATGGTTTCGAACTTCTTCCACTTACGGATAATGGAGGCCACTGTGCTCATTGGGACCTTCAAAGCAGCAGAAATTGTTCTGTAACCTTCCCTAGATTTGTGCCTCGAGACAATCCTGTCTCGGAGGTCTACAGACAATTCCTTTGACTTCATGCTTGGTTTGTGCTCTGACATGAACTGTCAACTGTGGGACCTTATATAGACAGGTGTGTGCCTTTCCAAATCATGTCCAGTCAACTGAATTTACCACAAGTGGACTCCAATTAAGCTGCAGAAACATCTTAAGGATGATCAGGAGAAACAGGATGCACCTGAGCTCAATTTTGAGCTTCAAGGCAAAGGCTGTGAATACTTATGTACATGTGATTTCTCAGTTTTTTTTATTTTTAATAAATTTGCAAAAGCCTCAAGTAAACTTTTTCACTTTGTCATTATGGGGTGCTGTGTGTAGAATTTTGAGAAAAAAATGAATTTAATCCATTTTGGAATATGGCTGTAACATAAAATGTGGAAAAAGTGATGCGCTGTGTATACTTTCCGGCTACACTGTATTTTGAGTTATCTTTCATAACGTATCTTTTATGTTAGGAGAATCTCAATTTTAGATGAAGAGATGGTTGTGGTGAGACACTATTTTTGTACTATTTATGCCTTATGTGCCCATAAATGTATACTTACTTACGTACACTATGTTTGTTGTAATTTTATCATGGGCCAGAATTTAAACCTAGTCTAATGCAAATGTGAGGCATCAGTGCTAAAACCTGTCCTACTCAAAGGCACATTTTCCAGGCACAATTGTACAGTAGTTGATATATCCATTGTGACTCTATTAAGTGTAAATATGTCAAGATTTTAAGAGTCAAAAGGTACATGCAATTAGCAAGAATTGTAGATTAGATTAGTATAAAGCACTGCACACTGGCATTGAAGATTTCACTGGTATGACAATTTGGATTGTCTACACCTTGTAGGACATCTGCCATGGCAGAACAAAAATGGAAATTTCAAATGGCCCCATTCATTAGGCAGAGTGGTGGCTCAGAGGCTAAGGATATACACTGTTGATGCCAGAAGGGATCCTAATCCATTGGGCCCACAACCAGGAAATTGCTCCAGGGACAGTGGACAACGGCTAACCCTGTGCCCTGCCCTTCTGTAGTCATGCAAAAAGACAATTAATAAAGTATTAATTGCATTCTTGCATTCTGTCAATGTAATAGGCAGATGGTTTTGATTATAATGGTGTGCTGTATGTTTTCTTGCATTTATTAGGCCTCTTAAAACTGGCTTAGTGTCATTTCAAAGCCACAATATACCTAAGCAAACATGCTGACTATGCACATCTCTCTATAGTCAGAATCTACCCTTTTCAAGAAGATACTTACAACAAAATAATGTGCCACCTCACAAAGCATGCATCATCTCCAACTAGTTCTATAAACTTAACAGTAACTTCAGTTTAATCCAATGACCTGACAGTCACCAGGTCTAAATCCAATAAAGGAATCTGGGATACCACAGAACAGTTCACAATATTAAATAACTTCCTGAAATAAATCTGAATGAACTGTGTTATGCTATTGTGTCAGCATGAACCAACATCTCCAAAGAATTGTTTCCACACATAGTTTAATCTATGCCTTGAAGAATTCAGGCTGTTCTGAAGTCCAAAGAGATCCCTACCCAGTACCAGATATAAAGGTGTACCTGATAAAGTAGCCACTAAGAGTAAAATGCAAAGGAGAAAAGTCCTGCATTTTCAGGAAATTTTCCCCAATTAATTAAACATGAGGTAGCTGACAATCTGTAATGTGAAATCATCCCTGCAGACTTTACAAGATGAAGAAAGTTTTAGTGTTTAGTCATTAATGAAAGAAAATTTTAATATACTTACCTTGGTAATTATTGGAACAAGTCTGCAGATCACATTCACTTTCTCACGTGGAAGCCCTATTTCTTCTTCTGCTTCTCTCAGAGCTGTGTCTATTTCATTATTATCCACAGGATCAGATTTTCCACCAGGAAAACATATTTCACCAGCAAAATGCTTTAACTAGAAGCAATTTCCATTTTAACATTCAACTGATATGCATTTAATAAAAAATGTCAAAATTATACATTTTAAATAGTACTAAATACCTGGATAAAGATGAAGCAAGTTGGAAAATATATTATGATCAAATAAATATGAAGAATGACCAAAAAAAAAAAAAAAAAAAAAAAAAATTAAAAATTAATATGAATAAAAAAAAAAAAAAAAAAAAAAAACACTTCTTCTAAGTTAACATGATTAAAAAAAAAAAAAAAAACCTAAATCCTTTACATGAACTGAATATGATAAAGCAAATACTGCAGGTTTGTAGGGTAATAATTGTTGCAAGGTGCAGTGAAATTCTTACTTGAATCTGTTGATCAACATGCAACACATCACCACTCTCCAGCACCATGATTAATGAGTGTAACTACTTTATATCAAAACGTTGGTATTCACTGCCTTAAAAATCACACAGAAGTAACATTAAAACTTTTGATTGCACTCAAAAATTCTCTTACTCTGTGGAGATGAAACACTTTTCCTTTGTTGTTTTTCCTGCTCAAGCCAAGTCACATATCCTGAGTAAATGTCTCAATTTATAGTGTGCTACTTCAAGCCTTTCTTAAATTAACTAGATCATTTTAGTGTACTGATCATACCAGCACATAAGACAATCTCTTAACTTTCAGGTAGTCTATTGCTGGAGAGCTAAATACTGTGGTACTACTCTTTCCTTAATTCAATGGGCCTCAACAGCTTTCAAAAAGAATGAAAAAAAGTTTTGTATGTTGCCAGGTGGCATCAAATAAATCACAGGTGGGCAGATTCAGTCCCAGAGGGCCGCAGTGATTGCAGGTTTTTGTTCCAACCCAGTTGCTTAATTAAAAAACAATCTGTGTCAATTATTTAATTTCATGGCTAGTGCTTTAACTGTGCCATGTCAAGTCAATCTCATATCCTAGATTTTTTTTTTTCCTTTCTAAGGATATCATCCAAATGATTTGAAGTCTAAAACAGATGAGTCATTCTCAGTGCTTCACTTTTTTCTCTTCACTTTCATCCAAGTATTTAATTAAACCCAATAGTGCATGACAAACACACACAGGTGTAAATGGAAACAAAGTAAATGGAGAAATGCTGGTTTCTTTTGTCATTTGCATCTTATTGCTAACAAGAAGTAATAAAAACCAAGACTACAGCTGCTTAAGACTAAAATAAGCAATAAGGGTTCAAAATCTTAATGAGTGTGACAACTAAAGTGAAGCAGAAGTGTTACTTGAGCAATAAGTGCTTCTTATTAAGCAATTTGGTTGGAACAAAAACCTGCAGCCACTGCGACCCTCCAGGACTGAATCTATCCACCCCTGAAATAAATCATTGCACATGTTTTTCTTGGGGACTGTTGATTCTTTTTTATTTCAATGAAACAAAACTGGATGTTGATCATTGTGTATCAAGGTATATTAATGCATGCAGCCCACAGTTTACTTTTGAAAACTGTAAATTTAAATAAGCAGTGTCCGCAGAGCAATTGTTTGAAAATTGCCCTGCCTTTCATTTACTGCTACTAGGATATTTCCCAACTCTCCTCAATCTGGAATTGCATTAAGTAGGTTTGGGAAAGTTCTGTAATCTAAACAAATACAAATATTACCTGTAAACTGCATATTTGATATAAAAAGCATAAAATAATAAACTAAAACTTACTTGTTTGGCCCGAACAGTCAACAGTACATGAACCTCTCCTTTTTTTAAAAACAAAGGGATAAGTACTGATGCTTTAGGTTTAAATGGTAAGTGTGAAAATTTGTTTCCCACATCATAACCTTTTAAAGTACTCTTGATTTTTTCTATAATAGACATTCTGAAATAGACAAACAAAATTAAAGAAAATTAAAATGTTTATGACAAAAATATGTTGTTTACTTTTTGAGACTGGAATGGTATACTGCAGAAAAAAAAGAGTATGTTATGTAAAATTATACAGTCAAAAATAATAATTTGTGGGTAAGGATAAATGAGAAATTGAGAAATGCATGATTTTAAAGACTGGCATTTCTAATATTTAAACATTATATTTTGGCAAAATGTATAGATTTCTACTTTATTAAATGAAGTAATCTTTCAAGCTTTTAATCAAAATGGGTTTTCTAAATATGGTGCTATGTTTATATAAAATAATTGCCAACTGCAGATTTATTCTCATTTGTCTTTGCCAGGTATTATAAAAAAAGAATGGTGACACAGTGGTTAGTGATACTTCCTGACAGCTGCAGTGTCCCAGGCTGAACTCCCAACCAGGCTAAAGTCTGCTTTTATCATTTTGGGTACATGATCCCGCATGAGGATTTTCCTCAATTACCCTACCTTTCATCTACAGTACTTCCCAGAGACATGAAAATTATGTTCCTTCGCAGCTCTAAGTTAGCAAAAAAAAAAAAAAAAAAAAAGTAGAAAATGCATAGTGATGGACTGGTGTATAAACCAGAGTTCATTCCTACTTTTATCCTGCTGTAACCTCAAATTATTAGTGAGCTAGGTGCAGAAGGACAGATGTGAAGTAACACAGTTCTCAATAATTAAGACAAAACAAACCGCATTTGAACAGATATTCAAAAATTAACTTGTTTATGTAGTAGTATTTTCAGTAGTAACATTAGTTTAAGGAGTTATCTACTGCATGTACAATTAGAGTCAGAAGTTTACTATACACTTAGGGCGCATTCTTTAAATCTCACTTGATAACGCAACCCACAGATTTTATACTAATGAACTATAAATTTGCCATATCGTTTAAGACATCTACTGTGTGCAGGGCCAAAGTAATTTTTTCCAACAATGTTCACAGAGTATTTCACTTTTTATTGACTATATCACAATTGCAGTGGGTCACAAGTTTACATACATTTTGTTAATATTTGTTAATAATAATCTATAGTATCTTGATAGTTAATTGGTGCAAAACACCTGATGCACATCTTTTGAGGTAGTGTGTTCAAATTACTTTCCATGGTTCAAACCCTTTTGTATTGGTTATTGGTGCCTAGCTGAGAGGATTTATATAAAACAATATAAACAGCAAAGAGGAAAAGAAAGAGAAATGCTTCACTGTAGCATATCATGTACAATTCTGCTCTGGATAAGCAGGTTAAGAAAATGCATAGATATAATAAAGGAACACTATACTAAAATACAGAGTAGGGCTTTGATTTTTGCTCTCAAACAGCTTCCGTGCTTTTTGTCATGGATTCTACAGGATCTTGGAAACAATCCTTGGAGATTCTGGTCCATGTTGACATGATTGCATCACTCAGTTTCTGCAAATCTGTCAGCTGCACATTCATGCTGCAAATCGTCTGTTCTACCACACTCCAAAGTTGTTCTATGGTATTCAGATCCGGTGACCTGGGAAGGCCACTGAAGAACTGTGAACTCATTGTCATGTCCATTAAGCCAGTCTGAGATGACTGGTGCATTATCATGTTGGAAGTAATCATTTAGAAGATGGGTAAATTGTGGTCATGAAGAGACCACAATCAAAAAGGCAGTGGCATTTAAGCAACAATTACATGGTATTAACAAGCCCAAAGTGAGCCAAGAAAACATTCCCCATACAACTGCACCACCACCAGCAGCCTGGACTGTTGCCACGAAGCAGGTTGGGTGTATGGATTCATGTTGATGGTACCAAATTCTGACCCTATCATCTCTGTGCCTCAGCAGAAATTCAAATTTATCAGACCAGGCTACATTTTGCTAGTCAACAGCTGTCCATTTTTGGTGTGTCTGTGTCAACTGCAGCCTCAGCTTTCTGTTCTTGGCTGACAGCAGTGGAACTCGATGTGGTCTTCTGCAACATACATTCTGATAGTCTTGCTCACCACAGTTGTACATTATGGTTATCTGAGCCACCACCGCTTTTCTGTCAGCTCAAACAAGCCAAGCCATTCTTCTCTGACTTCTCTCATCAACAGGGAGTTTCCATCTGTAGTACAGCCACTCACTGGATGTTTTTGTTTTTCGTACAATTCTGAATAAATTGTAGAAACTGCGGTGCATGAAAATCCCAGGAGATTATCAGTTACTGACGAACTCATCTGGCATCAACAATCATGCCACAGTCAAAATCACTAAGATCACATTCTTCCTCCATTCTGGTGTTTGATGTTTACATTAACTGAAGCTCCTGACCTCTATCTGCAAGATTTTATGTATTACCCTGCTGCCACTTTATTGTCTTATTAAATAACTACATGTTATCGCGCGTGGGTAGCGCGTACCGATGGCACGCTTAAAAAAAGGAGGTGTATCAAAACTTCTGAGTTGCGATTGTGCACAAAGTGCGGTGCATCAATATAACCACCTGTTGATATTACTTAACTTCGAGGCTTGCTCGTTTTTTTAAAGATAGGTCAGTAAGATTGTTTGTGAGTTAGCTGCGTTCCGTAGTGGGGTTGAGAATGAACGAACCGGGGTTCGAACGGAAGTGCGAACACATCTCTCTTTATGTTGTTTATTGTGGCAATTAATGTTAAAATAACTTCGGTTTACGTAGAATGTATATAGTCAATGAATATTCAGCTGACGATACTGAGCTCCAACTGATTACCTTTCCTTATAAACCGCACTCCTAATGTATTTCGACTACAACAGAGACTTTATATTGCCTCACTGACGGCTTTATGTGTCCATAAACGGTGTCAACTGCGAACACTACTACAAAATTCTGTTGAAAACGACTTTAGTATAAATAAAAAATAAAACCTTTCTACTTAACGCAATGTCATAACTTACCTTGACGTCACGTTACCAGTGGTGTGTCCCAAAATGAAACGTCTACTAAAAGCCATCTCAGCCTAGTGATTGGCCGCTCGATACTGAGGTTTCTATACTGTGTCCAGCTTTCGAAGCACGGGTGCTCGAAGCGGCGCTTTGAGGCTTATTACAAATGCACCCGTCACGTGATTTTGAGGCACGCTAGCGTGATGACGTCATTGATATCTGCGCAGTCAGCAGCTGATTTGGTCAGTCAGTCACTCGTCTGCCGAACTTCTTTAGTTCAGAGCGTAAAAGCAGTTGTCCCCGCTGGATCTGTAAGGTGTGCTGACGCGAGTTCCAATCCTAATTGGGGCTCGCGCATGGTCCTTGCCTAAAGTTTAAATAATGAGTTTGTTAAAAACAGTTATGTAGTACTTACGGAGTTAACAAATATATTTTGGAGACATTATGTACGATTTACATGGGACACCTTTTTCCTTGGTGTGGAATCGTGTTCACCTAGAATCTGTAACAAATTGATGAGCATATTTTGCATAGGATAGCACGTATTATAACAATCCATTATCTATTCTACCCCATGTCGATCATATAGAGGCTAAGAAACGCTTCACTAAAGCCGACGTGATCATTACACCATATGCGCAAACCACTCCTCATTAAACGTTTTTACTATTCAGTGATTCCCAGATCTGTAGCTGATTTGTATTAGTGATTTCCAAAAAGCAATGAGAGTAAAAGCGTGTGCTGCATAACTAATCACAACTGTCTTTAAAACAGAATCAGCGGCATCAACAGCCTTTTCTGCAATTTAGGGAAAACCTCGGGATGTCTGCGTTAATGAGACAAAAATGTTTAAAAGAAACTTTGCGAATTCATCCAGAAGTGGACATAAAGATCAGTCAAGTACTGACAAGAAAGAACAGCTGGATAAGCTCACCTGGAGCCAAACTTTCAAAAAAGCACATGACTTTGTCAGCAACATCCTTTCCTTGTGAATGCATCTTATTAAAGGCTGCGGTGGGGTTAAATCACTAGTCTTCCGAAGTGCAGCACAACAGAGTAAATCATTGATGTAAATAGAATTATTGAAAGACTAAGCTTTTGTCGTTTCTGTATTTTTAAACTGTCTTCCAGTTATACAATCCCCCGCAGTCACTGTCACATTTAACGTTCCCTACTCCTTACCTGTCTTGTTACCCAAAGCATCAACGCTGAGTTTCATTCAAGGCTTTACCGTCCTTCCTTTCATACACATAACATAAAACACACATTTCCTCTACATACGTGCCCAATAATAATAATAATAATAATAATAATAATAATAATAATAATAATAA
>JANRMT010062806.1:46184916-46231182 GCA_026402145.1 Polypterus bichir lapradei
AATAATAATAATAATAATAATAATAATAATAATAATAATAATAATAATAATAATAAACTGGCAGGAATGAGAGAAAGCAAAAGATGGGAATATTCATGAAAAGAGCCTATGGATCAGGATGATGAGGTGCCTTGTTTCCCATTACGTGAGCTCGTCTGCCGCCCCTCAGTTACACTGGCACGCGTTACACTGGGGGCAAATACAATGGAGAATACCGACAATGTACACCTTCAGAAGTAGAATAAATCGACTGTATACTGAAGCATTCCATTTCCAAACGTAAAAATACAAAGTAGAACATTTCACATAAACGATGTGTGTTACTTTTTTATTTATTCTCACCAAACGTTACATATCTACATGGGAAAGGAACATGGGTAATATGTTTATAATAATTCTCATTAAAACACACTGTCAAAATATATTAATGAGCAAACTGAGACACATTGGCCTTTAGGAAATACAGTATAAAAAATGTGTGCGCTATCGTTTAAAACATCACGCACTCTCTACTGACACGATGTCACGAAAAACAAAAGAAACAGCACAGTCCATGCAAACTCATATCCTCCTTGATTTTTGACCTTATGTTTAATTATCAATATCAAATAAATAATGTCATTTTAAGAAGATGACAAGTCTGCTATAGTCAGTTCAATTAACGCTCCTTTTAAAAAGTTTGCATATACAGAATATGAAATAGAATCTCAATGATGCGGGACTCGCGAGTAGTAACGAATAATATGTGACACTGAGAAATTATAATTCATAATAACGGAAACAAGTAATAACTACGAATTCCTAAAACAGACACTGTAAACGTAGGCATTTCAATAAATAATTTAGGAGGCTTGTGTGTGCATTTTAATATCGATTTAAGAGTTAAGTAGGCCACCTGTTGTACTAAACGGCAGTACTAAAACTTAACAGTAAATAGTCTAACAACTAAATATAAGTGAATGAAACGAAGATCCGGCACCGCTATAATAAATGTTCACGCTGTCATTCTGCATGTTTAGAAGGCGCTGATTGGCTGAAACTGTTTATAGCGAATTGTCCCAAGTTGGACGAGCCGTATAGAGATCAAACGAAAAGACACATTTAAGCATACTGGACAGTAGTTTGTTTTTCTACAATACATATTCAGTACGACACCAGGGTCTCCAAACATACACATATGAAGTTTATTATGTTTTACTGTAAAACTCTTTATAAACACAATATAATTAGGGACGTGTGCCCCCTGGCCAACTATGGCGGCCCAACCTTCCCTCGATAGCTCGATTCGCTCGCTATCCGTCCAAGTTGGAATTTTTTGTTCAATGGAGGAATTGAAAAAAAAAAAACTTTCACAAGAGGAGGATCAACGACGTGAACCTCTTGTGTTTTTACTGAGAGACAGTTGCAATACCATTGAGCCACCTAATCCGGGGTAATTAATGAGCTCCGCAAAACTGAACTACTACTACTGTTCTTACCACAGCGGATGTAAACAATATATGTTGTTTGACATATGCGCGTTAAATTGTTTTAATTGACACGAGAGTATCATTGTTGTATTCTCCTAATGAAGATGAAAAAATTATATTTATATATCTATACTATATGAGTTACGGTTTTGAAGAAAATTAAACGTTGCATAAAAAGGTTGATCGATCTACCTAATCTTTTTATATACAGTGTACTGTATATAAAGTTTATATATGACAATATATCTTTGACACTCACACAAAGGAAATCACAGCAATCCACAATAACAATAATGAATTCTCAGTAACTACCTTAATTGTTGTTTCAGGCCGTCACTTAACTATATCAACTGAAGTGTACGAATTACAAAATATAACTAGAGAGTTAAGTGTGAGATAGACTCTAAAAAATATAGAGCTCAAAGCCTTCGAGTGTGTTCAGGCTTCACAAAGCCTCCTTTAACTGCTCACTGCTTCTACCACCTTGACGGTTCAGTAACCACTGAGCACGTCTGTTCCGTGCTTCGAACCGCGTGTCAACCCAGTGCGCATGTCTGCTTAGTGCTTTGAATCATTATTCATCCAGCTCCCATTAGAAGTACATATGGCATCAGCAGAGTTCAAAAACTCTACAGAATTGCCAGGCAAAATGAATGTTTGTGGATGATTAATAAATTTTAAATGATTGTGCCCGATAATACTTAGTGGCAAAAAATAAAACTATAAATTATACATCATACAAATGTCGACTTGTAGAATGCATAATGCTGCAAAGAAGAGCTTTAGTAATACAGGTGACTACACCTCTCTCACAAAAATACTCTCATTAATATCCATTCTTCGCCTTGTGCAACGTTTTTATGCAACACTGAATGTACATCATTTAGTATACATCTGTATATAATTGTTTTTGTCTTCATTACATACATACTGTAATAATACCAAAGGAACAAGATAAAGGGTTTGGGGGATCGACCCCGTATATTGTTATTCTTAGCTGCAAGGCAAAATACTTGGTTAGGAATGAGAGTAACCTCTTTGAACCAAGTCATATATCAGACTGCAGACCAGGGGGATCATCAGGATTATATAGTGAAGAGGAAGGAAGAGGTGGGTCATCAGGGGGAAGTGACGTCATCATAGGGTCATCTTTATGCTGAAAACAGGAAGTGAAAACTCTTAAGCGCTCCTGCAAGGAATGACAGAAGGCATTAGTGCACATAATCAGTCCCATGCTGTGCTTCAACAACAATTAGACCCTGTTGCTGACTCCCATGCTCATGTGTGTAACAATACATCCATAAAAAAACAAACATTATATACTGTACATCCACTCTGGTAAAAACAGTACTGGTGCAGCGGTAGCGTTGCCACCCCATAATAAGCCATGCGTGGGTTTGGTTCCCACATCCACCCAGTGTGAATTATTACCCAAAAGAGTCTGTTTTTCTTTTTTTTTTCATTTAACAGCAAATTCCACCGTGGACTGATAGCGAGCAAGGCGAACTATTAAAGTGGGGTTGGATTGCCATAGGTGGCCAAGTTGCATACACCCATAGTAAAGATATATCAAATGGGTCTCATGGGCCTTTTAAGTGTCTTTCGAGAACTTCTGAGAAGATCACGTCTCTTATAACAAAACAAATTATTTGAGTGACGATTTCAACTGTTATTGTAGTTGTTGATGGTGGGTTTAGCGGTTTAAATTTTTAAATATTAAATTTAAAATGTTCTTACTTTGAGTGTTGGGGGGGGGGGCTACACAGCAAATGTGTTAGTGACTGGGATTGCGCCTATGTAACTGGAAGATTGCTTAGGAATGATACAGACTGGACAACTATCATATGTGTTTAAGGAAATGTTTTATTAGTATACTGTACTGTGCAAGACAACTTTTTACTGATCGCCTACCCGGACCTTGAACAATGTGTTCTCGAGGGAGGGATGCTGCTGGTAAAGGCAAATGTTTTTTCGACAGCAGGTCCAGACGTGTTTATCCCGCTGCTTTTTGTTGCCTCAGCACTCAAGAGGATCTTTAATGCCGACCTTGATACATGCAATGCTCACCTTGGAGTGTCCCATGTTTGTCTGTGTGTCAGTGTGCTGGTGACTGATCTGCGCCGTGTCTCTCAGCCACTGTGATGTGCTCCGGATTGACACCTTTGAATGTTTGGTGCAGCAGAGCAAATTCAACCTGATCTGCCACAGTGGGTTTGTTATCACCTTATTCAATGACGGGATTCATGGACGTCAAATGGCAATGAATAGAACTTGGATTAATGTAAATATGTGAGCTGCCTTCCACAATTAATCATCGCATTTTGATAGTGATTCTAAGTGGGGATGATTACCAAATAGATCTCTTATGTGATCCATCCACAGTATCTCTCAAAATTATTTAGTTCAAATTGGTTATAAAGATTTCACTCCTGATCATTTTTTTATTATTAATTTTAGTGACTCTAACTTGGACTTGCACTACGCTCAGAATTTGAAAAGCAACCACCTTAATCAGCTGAGCCACAATCAACTGTGACGGTGTCTTTTTTTCATAGCGAACTCATTACTTTTGTGCTCCACAAAATATTGTAAAGTATTAAAAAATTAAATATCTCAATACTTGATCGAATAATAACATCTGTGATTTAAGGATTTCACCTTGTCTTTCTCAAATGTGCTTACCTATATCATGGCAAAGTAGAGGGATAAACCTTTATTTTACATCTACTCCATTTTAATTAAGTCAGAACAAAGAAAACATTTAGGGATAAATAACAAGGCTTGTTTTCAATTTTTTTCTTTTTTTTTAAACTACAACATTAGGGCAGTGGAACCCCAAATGTCGGGGTATTAAATATGATCTCAAAAAAGATGAGGGTTAATTATAATACTAATAGAGGATTACATTACTGCACCCACCACATGACAAACCAACTCAGGATCCCAGATTAGGACCCGAGTGCAGCCATGGAACGGGTGACACCTCAGCACCACACTACTTCAGATGAAAGTGTGACTGTAGTGCCAATTCTGCCACCAACCCCCAGGTTTTTCCCTTCAGATTGGAAGGCCTACGTGCAGGGCTGGATGCAGATTAATGTCATACCCAGGACGGAGTAATTGTAGGTTAAGGGCCTTGCTCAAGGACCCAACGAAGTGGAGTCACTTTTGGCGTTTACAGGATTTGAGCCAGCAAACTTTCGATTCCCTAGCCTCAGAGCCACCACTCCGCCCATAATACTAATAACAGGGGCAATAATAATCCAAGAGTGAGGCATCTTATTTTGTTTAACTCTTGCTATCGTATAGTACATTCTGCCTGTCGGCGTTAGTTATACAGTATATATATATATTATATATATATATTTTAGACATCAGACACTAGAAGCCGCTGACAAACCCTTCTCTTCGTTGCCAGTCTGTAGCAGCGTAAAAGTAAAAGCAATAGAGTTTTAACAGACGTCATTAAAATTGATCATGAGTTTGTGTAACGTTAATGAAAATGGCCAGGAAGTGTCACTAGAGAGGTGAGTGTCACATGCTTTGAAGCTTCTATACGATTTCCGACACAATTGCTTCAAATGTTTTGATGCTTCGTGAGGGTTCACTCCGCCCATCACTATCTCGGCCAAACAGTACTTTCGTAGCTGTGAGTTTAGGTTAAGCAATAATACGTGCTTGCACAAAGTTACTGTTAAGGAAGTCACAGCGTGGTCGCGCTTATTCTCGTTCAGCTTTGGAAACTGAGATAACTATGTTAAACGCAATTTAAGTTTATCTTCAAGACTAATTTTCCAGACTGTACGGTGGCGTAGTGGTTTGTGCTGCTACCTTATAATCCAAACGATGTGTTGAAATCCAAGTAATCATCGTAGACCTTAGTGTTAACATTTGCACAATGCAAAGCATATGTCTCCGTTATATGATGCGTAAATGCAGTGTTCATTTTTGTGATGCACCACCTGCTGGAATGACAAACACAAAATGTTTGTGATGAGCAATTCTTTGGAATCCTTCTATATAAAAGCGGTCGGGATTGTCCTTCCGTCCCGTGAGTGCTACGCAGGCGCGGAGTTTCACACACGCCCTGTCCATTTTGCAATGCACGATGGGATTTGTAGTTTCGTTTTTCCAGGTAAAAGATGATTTTCTACTCCAGACTGTGCTATATCTTCTTCTTCTTTCTTACTATATAAAAGCGGTCGGGATTGTCCTTCTGTCCCGTGAGTGGAAAGCGTAGCGGTATTCCGCTTATCACAGACTTACTACTTACAGCTTGCGGTACGAAGCGACATGATGTGAGCAGAGTTCTGGTGCTCCCATCGTTCCCTTGCTTTTGTGCGCGATGCGCTGGAAAAATAGACAAAATTATGTCTCTGGAAATAATTAACGTTGATGGAGTACAAATGCCTCACCACGTAGTAAATATCAGGGGGGTTCAAAAGGGCGACCTCGATATAGAAAAAAAGTTTACATTTCATCACAAAAATAACAAAAACTATGTGTATTAAAGTAATACCGCTCAAATGCAATATAACCAAATTAATGACTTTGTATAAAATATCAAATTGATCTACATATTGAATTGCCTTAAGAAGTGGTCAACTTAAAAGTCGGTCACCTTAAAAGGCGGGGAAGCCTAGTAACAAATAAAAAACAGATTTTGTTTTTCAATTCTTCTGAAGCTCTCACATCGCAAAGACCTTTGTTTTAGATTACAGTTCTGAGAAGGACGAGTACATGTGGATTGTGTGTGCATGCGTGGGTTCTGCAATGTATTGAAGATCTGACCCACTTTGTTGCTTACCTTGTACTCAATAATACTAGTCCACCAAGACCTCAACGGGGGTTAAACTGGTTTTACATTATTACTAGCTGTATTATCCAGCTTCGTCCAGGAAATGTGGTAAGACATTGGGCCTTGTAGTGTCATCAATTAATTGGATGTATGAGAAGTACTACTGTATGTAACTAAGTACCTTGTAGCTAAGTACCTTTTTGCACACAATATATGTAGAGTTTTTACCAAAGGCTACTATTGGTGGCAGGACATGTGATGCAATGGTTAAGGCTTAGGACCTAGTACTTGAAACCCTGAGGTTATGGGGTCAAATCCTGCTACTGACACTGGGAGACCATGAGCACATCAATTTCAATTCTTTATTGTCATAAGTACAAGTACCATGTACAATGAAATGCTTGCTTGCATGTGCCCCTGCAGAGAGTGAACACAGACAAACAAAACACACACACACACAATGAATAAATGAATATAAATAAATAAAACCAGAATCCTAGAAATAAATAGAGACAGTGGCAGAAGTATATGTGCAGGTAGCAGTGGAGGTGACACAAGGTTACTGATTGCTCATGTGTCTGATTGCAGAACTGTTCCTGAACCTGGAGGTGTGCATCCGAATGGACTTTAGTCGCTTCCCAGATGGGAGGAGGGTGAAAAGTGACAGTGCAGGGTGGCTGGGGTCCCGCCTGATACAGTTCACTTTCCTGAGACAGCGTTTAGTGTGGATGTCATGGATCGCAGGGAGCTGTGTGCCTGTGATCTGCTGTGCTGTGTTCACCACATGCAGCAGAGCTCTGCAGTCCTGAACTGTGCAGTTGCTGTACCAGGATGTGATGCATCCTGTCAGGATGGATTCCACAGTACACCTGTAGAACCTGCACAGGGTTGTGGGGGACATCTGAGCTTTACTCAGTCTCCTGAGGAAGTAGAGGCGTTGTTGGGCTTTCTTGACTACTGCCGCAGTGTGACTTGACCATTTAAGGTCATCAGTGACGGTGACTCTGAGGAACCTAAAGCTGCTGACCTGCTCCACGGCCTCACCTCCGATGTAGATGGGGCTGTGCTCTGTTGCCTGTTTGCGGAAATCCACAATCATCTCCTAAGTTTTGCTAATGTTGAGGGTGAGGTTGTTGTCCTGACACCATTCTGACAGGAGTCATGTGCCTGCTCTCCAAATGGAAAAACAAATGAAAATTTAACCAGTTGAATCATAAATTCTCCAGGACACTTTATCTTTTCCAGTCGTTCATTTGTCCTATTGGCTAGCTGGCTAATGCTACTCTCTGTCAGTTTTGCTTTATCCTCTGTTTGCATTAAGCCCTGTCAGTGCTATGCAAGTTAACATAATATTAGTAAATATCGACAAATAAAAAAATGTGTCACCTAATGTTTTTTTCTGTAACATCACATTTCAATCAAATAGTTTTTCTGTTTTTTACCTGTAAATATTTATATTTTGACTTATCCTTTCTTTGTGGAAAACCACTGGAGTACATATACGTACAACCCTGCCAAATTTCATTAAACATGAAGTAGTGTTTTTGTTGATGAGCAAGTGAGGGAATGAGTCAGCCAGCTTTGCATTATATATAGATTTATGGCCACATTTCATTAGTGGGTGTTTTTTTATTGTGCCTAAACCAGTCACATACAGTTACATACACTGTACTTTGAAAGAGTATGTCCATTAATTGCAGACGCCATGGTGTTTGGCACTCGGGCCCCCACCTTAAGAAAAGGACAAGTGTTTGTGTGTCCATTCAGTTGCTATGCCTCTGTCATTCCAGCAGAGGGCTCATCCTAAATATTTGTATTAATAAAATCCACTGTATGTCATATCAACAGATGCAATGCATTTTATTACATGTATTACAAAATACATTCTAACAGAAAGTGAACAGCAAATGTTAACACTGAGCTCTACGTTAACTACTTGGATTTCAACCCATTTTAGATGGGTAGCACAGCCCCTCTGCTGGATTGGGATTACTAAAAATATGCATGAGGCCTATACATGCATTAAATCAAAGACTCGCTCCTTTTTTATAAATGAGACCTTAAAACTCAAGGGTAAAACCGGAGCTATTAATTTATTATTTATTATAACCTCTTGTACCTTTTATCAATATTATTGACATTAACTGGTAGATTTCTTGAGGTCAAGTGTTTCATATTCCAAAAAATAAAGAGACACTATGGCAAAACAAAAGTGCTGCAGCATTCCATCTGTTAACGCAAGTCAGATACAAACACAGCTCTCTCCTAAATAGTGAAATAAATTATAAAACTAATTTGTCCATACATATCTTTAAAATTACATTAAAAATAGCATAAAAATGTTTAACTTCATTATCTTGTTCTGAATCATCTTTTACTGGAGTTCAGGAATCCCAGCAGCACGGACCAGCCAACCCTAAACTGGTACAATTACACAAACCTGCCCATTTTAGAGTCAATAATTAAGATGTCCTGTACTACTGGGATGTAGGAGGAAACTGGAATACCTGGAGAAAACCCAAGCAGACGTGTATCACAGGCAGACTCCATGCGGCTAGCAAAAAAGTTGAAACTATGGAAGAGTGCGTTACTACCATGCTTCAGGTTATTTAAACTGTTTCAAGTTTACAGACACGTATACTTTCTGCATTTTAATTTACTGCAAAGATAACCTTAGCATGGTGAAATGGCTTGTATTCAGAGCTGTTGTTAAGAGCCAGTTGGGTTATGCATGGCAAATCTGTCTAAGGCAAGGATCTAGAAATAGAACATTGCCAAAAGACCTCAGTATCAGGGATATGGGTTTTCACACCTGGATCCAGCATCAGAAATGGCTTCAACTGGTAAGAGTCTGAGGATCAAGTCATCCAAAACAGGCCAGTCAAGCATAGCCTGAAAAGGCCTCTTTGAACTGCAATGTGGACTAACCCCATGAAAGTTGAAAGGTTAAGGTCAGGTGCAGGGCAAGAATGTTGACAGACATGAGTAGGACGTACAAAAACTTTGGTAGTACAAACTGGCTGTGGATACACTGAATGGTAATGACATCTCCACCACTAAAGGAGATGAAAACGCAAGTGGATAAAGCGTGAGTGAATTAGGCTCTCGCCACCCTCCCACAAGCATTATTAATCTAGGTATTCTACTGCCTTCTTTGAGTGCAATATTAATTTGAGATTTTTTTTTTTTTTTAAATACACCACATTTATATTTCAGTTTCCAATTTAAAAAACTTTCACATTTTAATAAAAATCTATCATAAGTGGTCTCTCTTATTTTAAATCATTGTCAATGTGTTAGTTTGTTTGCTCACTAATCATTCTTAGTTAATATATGGAATTAGAAAAGCTTTTATCAGAATACAGTTACAAAAAGGAAATGAGAGAAATTATTAATCCTACACTGAAAGCTAAAAAAAAAAGCCATTAAACACAACACTTTTGCTGTAGTAGACAAAACATTGTGTTTGACTTTTTTTCTGTTTGGAAAAATCTGGGCATATTTTATATCAGCTACATCAAGCCAGAAAATCCTGTATAACACAAAGACACCTCTAAGAGTTGCACAAGATATGTCTTATATTTTGATGATGGTTTATATAATTCAACTATATTTATCTGTTATATGCAAATCATAAAGTTCCACAGATTCAGCAGCTAAGCAACCAATAATTTGGATTTACTGGTTTAGGTAGTTTTCTTCATTCACATACACAAATAAGTTTATCTTCAATGCTTTGTTAAAATAAACTTCTTTTCAGGCATACAGTATATTTCTTAAATAACATTTCATTTAGATATCAGAATTTATAACCACTCAGTGTATACCCTAACACTATACACAGTAAAAACAGACATTCTGTAGGTCTCAAAAAGCGAAAAATAATAATTTTAGGAAAATGTCATCAGTAAAAAAAACTCTGGTTTAAAGATGCTGAAATTAATTCAGGTCCTATTTCTTAAAACCATAATGCAACAATTGTACTTAGAGTAGAACATGCTTTGTTACATACTTTGAATTCATTCTGATGCCAGTCAAACTATCAATATTGTTTAGAAAACTAAGTACCAAGTTTGCCAACTACTTTAACTGAAGTAAAAGAAAGTTTCTACTGGCAATATAAAAGGTCAAAGGAACCCATTATGCACATACAATAAAACTATTGTTATATATGCTAGTGCATTTCCTTGAAACTCTGCATACTGTAATCATATTACAACAATTACAACAAAAACATGCCATTGAGTCTAACAGCTCCTCAATCCAGCTGTTACAATTGTAACAATTATTTTAAACAGTCCAGGATGTCTAAAGGATTCCGGAAAAAAGATTAAGTCACCTGTAATTTCAAAATAAAAATGTATCTCATATACTGTAATTTATAGATAAACACTTGTATGTGACTCTCACAGATAAATAGACTAGGACTTAGAATTTTATTATTGCATATAGTTTTGTGTCACCAACATATATTGATGGACCCCAAAAAGGAAATACAACATAATCAAAATAACCCCTTTAAAAATAAAAAACAGAACATTACAGAGTTAATTTAACCACACTTATTAAAGATCATGATTAGAAATAATGTGTGTAAATATATCTTAAAAACAATTAGAAATTGTTCATTTGCAGGCCACCTTGGAAATAAAATTTGGACACCTTAAAGTAAAAAGCACTCATATTCTTACATTCCTACAACAGACATGAAAACATTTATAATGTTATGTGTTTTATAAATCAAAGTCCATGCTTTATATTACTAAAATAAAGTCTTCATTTTTTTTTTAGTTTCCACTCCGTACGACATCCTTGGCTTGACACAAGAGTTTGGGGAATACATTCAATTTGTTTGTTGTAGCTGGGGAATACTGGTAAATATTCTGAGTCCATGCATTGATTTAATTTCTTCTTTTAATGCCTGAAAAGAAAAAAGAAATCTGTAGATAATTTAAGCATTTCGTAATCTATAGGTATTAAAAAAGGCCTTTAGTATTTTTTTTTTTTTTTTAGTTACTCTTCTCATATTTTCTAGCCAATCTGGAAAAAGCCTTGTCTTCTTTTTAATGCTTTGAAATTAATATAATGTATATAAATTCCTTCCCTCCTTTCAAAAAACATCTTGGGAAATTAAAAATATGTAATTTGCCCTGTTTATGGTTGCTACATCTTACTTAAAGTGCATGGGTATTTTTTCCTTCTGTGTTCTCTGGCTTTCCTCCCACATCTTAAAGAAAAATTGTTCAAGAAAACTGGCATCTCTAAAATGGACCAATGTGGTAGACTAGCCTCATGTTTATTATTGGTTCCTGCCTTGAACCCAATGCCATTCAAAAGCCTAAAACTGAATCAAGCAGGTTTCATAAATGAATCGTATTATATTAATTAATACAGTTAAATGCACTGCTGCATTTAATCAGAGGTCTTGCATAACACAAGTTAGTAAATTCAGTTTTAAATAAAAATAAGAATATAATGAAATCTTGTCACTCAATTTTTATTCTTACAGTGAGTATAAAAGGTCACCACCACCCACTTTTGAGATTTGTACCTTTTGTTGTAGGACACTGAAAATAAGAAATTAAATTAGATCTGCTCAAAATTCAATTCACACATAGTAATCTACACTAGCCAAGTTAAAAAAAAAATCCAAGAGCAACTGTTGCTAGAAGATTCCATTGCTTGGAAGTTCAATTTGAAGCAAATAACTATTATGGGCAGAAAAATGTTTTTAGAAATACTTTGAGAAAAAGTTGTGTAAATGTTGTGCACTTGCACTAAAAACAAGCTAAAGATGCTAAGTGTTACAATATTCTTAAAGGGCCAGTGCTTTATTAATTAAAATCATGCAGATCTGTTCACATATTGTTTATTTTAAAGGTGACAAAGCCAATTAACATAATAAAACTGCTATGATTATTCATAATGAATAAACAGAGTAATTTTGAAAAAGTGTTGAATTTCTTTTGCTAGTTCAGTATAGAAACTCAATATTTGTTGTGCTTGTATTACAGACTTTTCACACTGGCTCCGGAAAAACAAAGTATACTTGGTTACATTGCAAATGAATTCAGACCACACCAAAGTAGTTCCCAACTTTGTTTAATTACAAGGATTTCATAAATAGTGTAATTTGATCTTGTAAAGCATCAAGAATATAAAAAAATAACGACTAATTTTAGGACAAATACAGGTAAAATTCCGTTACAACAAACTGCCAGGGACCTAAAAAATATTTTGTTGTAATGAAAATTTTGTTGTAATGAGATTCTGTATTTGCCACTATAGTGCTTTCTTTAACTTGCACCCAGGCGTTCGCAATCATTTCAATAGCTTCTTTTGAGTTAATTTTAATCTCCTCCAGTCTACAAGTTATGCTTACGAGAATCTTTCTCAGCATTTCCTTGCGATAATACACTTTCAGGGTGAGAATGATGCCCAAATCCAATGGGTGAAGTACTGCTGGGCAATTGGGTGGGAGGAATTCAACGTGAACATTATCTAAAAAATGCAGAAGCATGTTGTGGGCAGCACAATTATCAATCAGAAGCCAAATCATCCTTTTCTTCTTCTACATATTGAGAGGTTTCTGAACTCTTTTGGGACCCCCCCCCCCCCCACCGGGAACATCACGCTGAAGTGCATCCCGAAGCGTGATTGCGTCGTCTGTGGAAGATTGTTTGTCCGTTGCCGGGACAGGGCAGCAGCAGGCTCACAGCGCTGCAGCGAAGCGCCACAGAAGCGAATCCTAAAACACTGTGGGCATGCTATAAGTTCCTGTCTTACACCCCAAAACACGAGGCAATGTCTTAGTACTTTAGCAAAACCAGCTTTATTCAGCTTGAAACAGGAACAGCATGGTTATTTACTATAGTGTAATCTCCCACTCTCCTATAAACAGACACTGCAGTCAGACAGGGTTGTAACCAGGTTAGTGGCCAAGTATTCCTGTTCCCTGCATTTACAATGTTCCTTGCATCACCCATCAAGATCTTTTCTGTTTGCTTTAGTGACGAGCCACAGCAGAGCTGTAAGCCTGCTTTTGCCCTGGCAACGGATACATAATGTTCCACAGACACGGTGATTGCACTTCGGGACGCTCTTCAGCGTGTTGTCCACTTAGGGAAGGTCACAAGAGAGTTTAGAAACTTCACCATTTCTTGAATGAGAATATTTCTTGAACAAGCGGGCGGCACGGTGGCGCAGTGGTAGCACTGCTGCCTAGCAGTTAGGAGACCCAGGTTCGCTTCCCGGGTCTTCCCTGCGTGGAGTTTGCATGTTCTCCCCGTGTCGGCGTGGGTTTCCTCCGGGCGCTTCGGTTTCCTTCCACAGTCCAAAGACATGCAGGTTAGGTGGATTGCCGATTCTAAATTGGTCCTAGTGTGTGCTTGGTGTGTGTGTGTGTGTCCTGCGGTGGGTTGGCACCCTTCCCGGCATTGGTTCCAGCCTTGTGCCCTGTGTTGGCTGGGATTGGCTCCAGCAGACCCCCATGACCCTGTGTTCGGATTCAGTGGGTTGGAAAATGGATGGATTTCTTGAACGAGCATCACTGAACCACATAAAAACTGCTTTTTCTGCATCTTCAAATACAGCAGTTCGCATACATTTGCGACCCGAGCTTTCTTTTTTGCTCTGTCTTTCAAGAAAGTTGCCAGTGAATTGGGAATTTCGCCATCGACACTGTCAAACATCTTTTTTTTTTTTTGCCGCAAGAGCTGCAAAAATGTAAAGTTTTTTTTTCTAATATGAACTGTTATTGTTTTTTCGTGTCTGCCGTTTCTATAGGAAGAAAGAAACATTGTAAAAAAAAAAAAAAAAAAAAAAAAAAAATTCTGTTTGGGGATCATTGTGCACAACTGAGCTATGACCACAGAAAAAACTGCTCTGTAGATGATTCATTCAGGCATTTCAAGGTCTTTTGAGCACTTTGTTGTATAATGAAAGTATCTGCTGAATGTATTTCGTAGTAATGAGATATCTATAGACTCGTGTCATATGAGGAAACTGTCGGGACCATAAAAATACTTCAATGTAATGAAAATTTAGTAGTAAAGATATTCATTGTAATGGAATTTTACCTGTATATTAAATAAACTATGTGTAATTTTTTTTTTTTTTTTTTTTTTTTACTCCAGGATTCCCAATTTTACAAAAATGAAACTGGACAAATGAATGCATATAAATCAAAGCAGAATACCTGGTTTACTAGCTGATGCTGCTGAATCGTTCTCTTCCCTTTGAATTCTTCCGATTCTATATGGATTTCATACATAGCTCCACAGCCTCCTACAAATAAAAATGTTAATTACTGTTAAAAAAAAATATTGATTTAAAAGTATGGATATATTATAAAATGAATGAGTTCAAAAGAAACAATTACAAATGAAAAATAAAAAAAGTTGACAACACCTGCATTAAAATCAAAGACTATACCCCACTTTAGTCAGTTAAAAATCAGGTCACAATCTTGAACCAATGTGACCTAACAATACAACCATCGATTTTTCAGTTGCAGAAAGTAGGTCATTTAATTGAAACAGAAAAGTACAGTTAGATTTTGTTCATATTTATTGTTCATAATAAAATGAAAATAACACTCCAATTATATTATGCAATAAATGTGAAATACTATTATCCAGCAATATTGCATGAATGGGTTGGAAAATGTGAAACATCTTGAATTCCATTAGACCTCTGCATAGCAAAAAAGCTGCGGGCACAGAAATCTATTCAGTTTAAAAAATAAAATAAAATTACCAGAAAGTGCTAAAACCTTTCAATTAAATTAAACAAAGACAAACAACAGAAGCCAGCCTTAAATTAAATACATTATTCTGCTATATGTGTGCAATATAAGGCCACCCTGTCTACGGAATCTTCTCAAGCACCACCTGGGAATCTCCAGATGCTGCACAGCCAGTAAGGAGATATACTCCTTACAGCGTATCTTGGGTTGCACCATCTCCTCTCCCCAGTAGGCTGTGCTGAACACTCTATAAAGGATCCTCCTAACCACGTGACTATACTCTCTCAACCGGCTCCTCAAGCTGAAGCAGCAGCAGTTCTATTCTGAAATCCTTCTGGAATGCAGAGTTCCTTACCTATCACAGAATCTGAGTTCAGCATGCATCATCAGAAGAACCTCCACTGCAGCAAATTAAAAGCACCCAACATCATTATGCCAACAAACTGAAGTAAAACATGTAGCACAAAACTGACATGTGAATTCAAGTTGTTTATATTTTATTTAATAAATCTGCAATAGGAAGTGTGTATATATATATATATATATATATAAAAAATTTTCAGAAATAAGCACACATTTTTATTGCACTCAATCCTTGACTGAATCTGGCAGCTTGTTCCAACCTTCTTATTAAACAAGATTTACCAGATTCACAAAATCCCTGATGGAATATTAATGTTAACATAAAGAAAAAATACATGCCTGAGATATCTACGACTTTTAGTGATGTGGCTTGAGGAAACTTCTCTTTCAGCAATAGTGCAATCCGTGCTTCTCCAGCTGTTGGGGCGTGCACTGCTCTTTGGATGAAAGCTTTTGTCAGCAGAGCCTGTGTAAATAATCGTTGAATACTTTAATCTACAGAATAAACAACGAATGTCTTAATCTTTTTTTGTTTTAATCTGGGTATTGCACATTATTGAAAAATATCCAAACAAGACGTTTTGATTATACATGAATCAGTTTAATGCATTTAGGTCAAATTTAAAATACTACATATAAAGCTTAAATCTACCCTTATTCTGGACAATCGATAATAATATATACATAATAGAAAAGACATGAAACAGTTCTACACCAACGATAAACAAGCAAATAAATACTAAAATCCTAACCTGGACTGGAAGTTTTCATACTAAAAACCATAAGACTTGCTTGACAATAGTAGCATAAAAAGCCATAAATATGACACACTGACGTTAAGCTTATGCGCTCGGTCCGTACAGTTGTGAAGTTAAAGCTATTAAAACGTTAACCGTCAAGTAGAAATCATCTAGTTTCTCGTTGTATAAATAATTAGATTTTCAATAAGAAAGCTAACTTTTTCCTCACCCGAGCATTCCAAAGCAGTCTGTTGCTGGAGTTCATCGTGCAAAAGGAACTTGAACCTATATTTTATTTACCAATTTTTCTTAAAGTAAAAACGACAAAAAACGTAAATGAATTAGAAATATTTCCATGCCATGACTTCAAAGTCACTTTACAGAAGTCGCACGAAAATGACGTAATCCTTCCGCGTCTTGCGCGCCCTCTACTGAAATCATCCTTTTATCTGACTCATATAATGAAGACAGCTGAGTAAACCAAGTGACGCAAACGCGCGGGACTCCTACAAACAGTCAATTCCACCTACTTACGGCTCCAGGGTTGAGGCTCCGACCCGAGTGCAGATGTGCTGCTCTCTAGAAAACGGGCAGGTAACGGCCTGCGACAGAGAACAATACGTGTATTATTTATGTATTAATGTAATCATTCTCCGTCCGCTTTTCACGACGTCGAATATATTCCGTGTCAAATATGATATGAAAGTCTTATGAGGATGATTGCACGTTGGCCGTAATTCTGCCTATTCAGCTTTACACATCCTCTACTTTTTCCACTGGATCGGTCCATTTTGTCTTCCCCCATAAATTCATGCACATCCTTCTCCATGTTACGGACTGAAATAATAAACGAACATGCATACACACCTAATAATCCGTATGTAAATTCATGTGTGCGATATAAATGTGTAATACTCATTGTTTCGGTTTTATTTTTTCTTCATTTCTTTCCTTAAACAGAGATTTGATAGCTGTCACATTTGCTGGGAATAAACAAATACAGTAAATAAATTTTTTTCATATGAGTGTTTTCCACTTTTTTGTTATCTATGCCACGTTACTATCGAGGGAACAGGTACGTTTGTTTCCATAGTTTTGTATGAATGTGCATTTTCCTTACGTCTAATGCTCAGCAAACATTGAATGGAAGAAACTGCTCATAATTTGATCAAAAATGTTCCTGTGGCCAAATGATATCATTTTTGTATTTTTGTTGTCATCCAGCACCATTTTGTACTGAAAACTCCTGTTTGCAGAGGAGAATCTATTTTATGGTTTATGACACCAGTAGGGACCAACACTGAATAACAGCAAGCAACATTAAAACATTCATGAAAAGTTACTTATGTCACATAATCCAGAAGTCAGTAATCAAATCATATGCTCATAATGTCAAAAACACATGTATGTGCTGTTAAAATATTGTTATATAAATGCTTCAGTTTTGGTTCTTTAAGTCTGAAAGTCTGTTGTTTGTTCAGTGCTCCAGTGGTATGGGGTCTGTTATAAATGTTCTGTACAATTCAGCTTAATAAGCTGTATTAGAACTACTCAACAAACAAGTGATCACAGAAAAAAAACAAAAAACTTGCATAATTTCAGAAGAGCACATATTTTTATACTTCTTTACACAAAGTGTTGTGGGAGTCTGGAGAACAACTACTGAGCCATATAGTTAAAGAAGAAGCATTGAGAACTTACCTCTTAAATAAACAATTCAGGCTTGATGAGCTGAATGGTCTCCTTTCATTTGTCAAATGTCTTGTGTTTTAATGGGATTTTGCATTTGTAATTAATGTATAGCATAGGACTCTTTTGTAATAAAATTATATTGAACTGGACCTTTATTATTTTTGTGGTGGCATACATAAATAGAATAATGAATATCAAGTGGACTATGCAGTCAACATAATATAAATATACTACCTCATCCATTCTTAAGATTTAGGAAGGCTCCACAGATATTTTATTAGGAATTGAAAAACATGTAAAGAAATAAATGGAAGTCAGTAGCAGCTAATACAAACACACAAAGGCAACATCTGGCTATATTTTTTGTACTGAATATATAATGGCAGTGGCATCCAGCAGACTGGATTTGAATTGTGGTTTGGTCACTGATGGTGTGGAGTTGGAACATTTGTCGTGTGCCTCAGTGCAGACTTTATCCAAGCACTGTGTTTTTCTTCCCCAAGACTACAAAGAGGACATCTTGAAGGAAATTTTTGTAGTTCACTTTGGTGAAAAGACAGACATGGACATAGTGTGAGAATGAATAGCATTTGTAATTTTAAAGGAATTCTTGCTTAAATAGCAAATGGGATTGTGACAGTTCATGATTAGAAAAAGGGTAAAAGTTCAGGTAATGATTTTACAAAGATACATAGTAGTACATTTGGAAACTCTTGTAAAAATGAGAATCATTAGCGTGTGTGATATATTGATTTCACTCTGTTTTAACTGAAATGAACTATTAACTGTGCTGTATATATATATTATTTCTTATTGAAATGGTTATGCATTTACTACATCTTGCATTAGTTATTTTATTTGAACAGTAAAATACTGTACAAGTTGAAATGTTAGCATTTATGGTTTGCAGATGATAGAATAAATTAGAGGCAGCATTTCTTTGCATAGATTCTGCCTCATTGTTGCAGAGACTGAAGTCTTCTCACTCACTGCCTTTGTAACAATTTGCTGCTGTAAATGTATTCAGTATTGTACAATCTGATATTTACATTTTTTGTGGTTGGGTTAGTTGGGTGCCTGTTCATGTAGAGGTTTTGGGTAATGGCAAAAATGATATTATTACAAAGGGTGCAGTCAGAAGATCGTATGTGTATATTGTAGTTAGTATTGGAAAGGGATTAAAAACTGGCAGATGTGGCATGAAGCTTTTAATAAAATTAGAAAGTAGGAACTTCAGTTGGCAAGCATTAAGTTAGTGTATACTGATTTGAAGTAACTGTGCCTGTTATGGGAAGTATGGTAATGGGTTTTGTGACTTTTGCAAGGTACTGGGAACTTCATAACATGTGTTAAATGTATGCTATACAGTAAGTAACTATTAGAATATTTGAAGTTAGTAAAGCACATAAAAGATGACAACAATGTGTGAGATATTTTAGAAGTAAAGGAAGAGCTAAGTTCAGCATGTGAGGCTATAGCTGAATTTTTCTGCTTCATAGTCTTGCACAGTAGATGGAGGAAACTCCTCTTTCTTTGGGACATAAGCCACCATAATTTAGAAACAAGAACAAAAAATCAGTTTATCTTTTTCTGCGTTCACATGCTTTCAAAGTTATTGGAGTTCCTAGTTGTGACATATCACCTTTTTATTGCATTGCGTTCACATGAATTTCTGGTTGGCATTCTGGGAGGTCAAAGTTGATTTCTTACTTTGCTTTAATTTCTGTGAAAATGAAAAAGCCAACTAAATGTTTTAAGTATCCATTGCATCAGTCCAAATAGAATTTGTCCAGAAAAATGCCATTTCTTGCTGATCTGATTATTTCTTTTTTTATTTTATATTACTGAATAAAATGAAAGACTCTGAATAGTGCCATTAGGAGCTCAAACCTCAAAGGGGATTCACATGAAATTTCTTATTGGGAAATTCATATTTTGCATTTCTCCATGAATGCAGCATTATCCTCCTGACAAAGGATTGCTTTAATGGCAGTTGTTCATTTCAAAGGATATGAGCAACTGGAAAATCAGAAGAGGTCCCAGTTTTGTGACAGTGATATTTTCATCAGAGCCTAATCATAACTGATCTCTGTAGTCTGCTGGTAGATCTTTATTTAGCTGAAAAAGGAGGTAGAGGATAAAAGGTTGGCCTGATCAAATAAGTAAAAGTGAGAAAGAATGAAAAGATGGAAAGTTCTGGGAGGTTCAGTAAAGGTTAGATGCAGATGAGACAGGTGGAAATAAGACAGATCTTGTGTAGTATTTTTTTGGTTGGTGGGAAGTAATTGAGGGACATTAATTCAATTAAATTAGCACATTGGATTAATTGTATGATGATACATGATACATGTTTTATAGATTAAATAGATAATAAATGAGAGAATAACATGTTTTGTAAAGCAAAATCAGAAAAGGATAAGGTACTTATTGAAAGATTACCTTCTGGAATGCTAAGATTAAAATCAGTGAAAAATCAGTGATTCCTGCAGCTTTACTTGCTTTAAGAAATGTGATGCTACCAGACCAAATCATTATATAAAGTGGATCACATAAGAGAAAATGGGGTCAAAAACAAGAGCAGAAACACCATCAATTCATTTATTTTCTGAGCCCACTTGATTAAGTTCAGGATTGTGGTGAGTCATCCATCTATCCTCTCTCTTTCGCTTATCCGAGATCGGGTCGTGAGGGCAGCAGCTTGAGCAGATATGCCCAGACTTCCCTCTCCCTGGCAAATTCTACTAGCTCTTTCGGGGGAATGAAGCATGAAGCAAACAGGACAACATCGTTTGCAAAAAACAGTGACCTAATCCTGAGCCCACCACAGCGGACCCCCTCAACGCCCTGGCTGTGCCTAGAAATTCTGTCCATAAAAGTTATGAACAGAATTGGAGACAAAGGGCAGCCCTAGCAGAGTCCAACTCCCACTGGAAATGGGTTCGACTTACTGCCGGCAATGCGGACCAAGCTCTGACACTGGTTGTACAGGGACCGAACAGCCCTTATCAAGAGTTCCGGTACCTCATACTCCCGGAGCATCCCCACAGGATTCCCCGAAGGACATGGTCGAATGCCTTTTCCAAGTCCACAAAACACATGTAGACTGGTTGGGCAAACTCCCATGCACCCTCCAGGACCCTGCCAAGGGTGCAGAGCTGGTCCACTGTTCCGCGACTAGGAAGAAAACCACCTGGTTCCTCCTGAATCCGAGGTTCAACTATCTGATGGATCCTCCTCTCCAGGACCCCCGAATAGACTTTTCCAGGGAGGCTGAGGAGTGTGATCCCTCTGTAGTTGGAACACACACTCTGGTCCTCCTTCTTAAACCAAGACAGTCCTACAACATCCAGAGCCTTGAGGATCTCCGGGCGTATCTCAATCACCCCTGGGGCCCTGCCACCATGGAGTTTTTTGACCAGCTCGGTGACCTTAGTCCCAGAGATGGGAGAGCCCACCTCCGAGTCCCCAGGCTCTGCTTCCTCATTGGAAGGCATGTTAGTGGGATTCAGGAGGTCTTCGAAGTACTCCCTCCACAGACCCACAACATCCCGAGTCGAGATCAGCAGCGCACCATCCCCACCATGCACAGTGTTGACACTGCACCACTTCCCCCTCCTGAGATGCCGGATGGTGGACCAGTATCTCCTTGAAGCTGTCCGGTAGTCGTTCTCCATGGCCTCCCCAAACTCCTCCCACGCCCGAGTTTTTGCCTTAAGCAACCACTGAAGCCGCATTCCGCTTGGCCTGCCAGTACCTATTAGCTGCCTCCAGAGTCCCACAGGACAAAAGGTCCTGTAGGACTCCTTCTTCAGCTTGACGGCAACCCTCACCGCCGGTGTCCACCAACGGGTTTGGGGATTGCTGCCATGACAGGCACCAACCACCTTATGGCCACAGCTCTGGTCAGCCGCTTCAAAAACAGAGGCACAGAACATGGCCCGTTCGGACTCAATGTCCCCCACCTCCCTAGGGATGTAGTCAAAGTTCTGCCGGAGGTGGAAGTTGAAGCTGCTTCTGACAGGGGACTCTGCCAGACATTCCCAGCAGACCCTCACAATACGTTTGGGCCTACCAGGCCTGACCGATATCCTCCCCCACCATCGAAGCCAACTCACCACCAGGTGGTGATCAGTTGACAGCTCCACCTCTCTTTTCACCCGAGTGTCCAAGACATGTGGCCACGAGTCTGATGACACAACCATGATGTCGATCATTGAACTGAGGCCTAGGGTATCCTGGTGCCAGGTGCACATATGGACACCCCTATGCCAGAACATGGTGTTCGTTATGGACAATCCATGATGAGCACAGAAGTCCAATAACAAAACACCAATCAGGTTCAGATCGGGGGGAGGGGGGGGGGGCATTCCTCCCAATCACGCACTTTCAGGTCTCACTATCATTGCCCACGTGAGCATTGAAGTCTCCCAGCAGAACGAGGGAGTCTCCAGCAGGTGTGCCCTCTAGCACCCCCTCCAGGGTCTCCAAAAAGGGTGGGTACTCCAGACTGCTGTTTGGTGCATACGCGCAAACAACAGTTAGGACCCGTCCCCCCACCCAAAAGTGGAGGGAGGCTACCTTCTCGGCTACTGGGGTGAACTCCAACGAACAGGGGGCAACTCCAGAGTGGTAGAGAGTCCAGCCCCTCTCAAAGAGATTGGTTCCAGAGTCTACACTGTGCGTCAAGGTGAGTCTGACTATATCTAGCTGGAACCTCTGGCCCTCACGCACTAGCTCAGGCTCCTTCCCCTTCAGTGAGGTGACATTCCATGTCCCAAGAGCCAGCTTCTGTAGCTGAGGACCGGACCGCCAAAGTCCCCGCCTTCGGCCACCACCCAACTCACACTGCACCCAACCTCCTTGGCCCCTCCTACAGGTGGTGAGCCTATGGGAAGGGAGGCCCACGTTGCCTCTTCGGGCTGTGCCTGGCCAAGCCCCATGGGTGCAGGCCCGGCCACCACGTGCTCGACATCAGGCCCTAACCTCCAGGCCTGGCTCCAGAGGGGGGCCCCGGTGACCCGTGTCCAGGCGAGGGAAAACCCCATAGTTTTTCTTCGTCATAGGAGGTTTTCTGAACTGCTCTTTGTCTCGTCCTTCACCTAGGACCAGTTTGCCTTGGGTATCCCTACCAGCCCCCAACAACAGATCAACAAAACCCAAAAGAAGAATGTGCAAACTCTGATTATGACAAGGAAAGAACTTCAGCCCAGTCCCCTGGACCAATGAGTGTAATAGGACACAGAAAAGACTAAACTCAAGAAAACCAATTATATTTAAAGTGATAACTCTTTTACACAAGAACCAGAAAACTGCAATTATGAGAATTAGGTAACAATGAGATTACGAATCTTACTGGTTAGACAGCTAGCTTTACTCCTGCTAACCATGACCACAAAGGCAGAGCAAAGGAGGGACAACACAGCTATAAGCCGCCATCTGATCTCAGCAGTCAAGAAGGTACTTGGTTTAAATTAACACCCTAACATAACGCCTGCCCAAGCACAGGAAGGAACAGGATTCTAATTGATGACTAAATGTTTTGAATAATTTGAGACAGAAGAATTGCTAGTATCAGTTCATAGGGGCCTTGGCACTGCTGTGGAGATATCAACAAATTATGGGAAAATAGGTAATGTTTAACACTTTAGTGTAATTATCTCTACATAAACAATTCAGAAAAGTTTTTAATTATAAGGGCTGCCACATAATATGAAATTAGACTGCAAAAATAATTACAGGTCAAAATTTATGTAATAATTAGCAAAGTAAGGTGACTTCTGTGGATTACAGTCAGTTAAGGGACACACGGACAAGAATTTAAGGGATTTCTGGCAAAGTTAAAGGACAAGCCTGAATATCTGAGTAAGAAACAAGTTTGAGCCTTATTTGAAGTTTATACTTGTGTAAATTTATGTAGCCAGTATAGGTGGGTGGAGTGGTGGATACAGGTTGTGGGTGTCCATGGGACACCTGAAGGATTAGGCAAAAAGATCCTCATTGAGTTTGGAGCGCCAAGCAGATAATGGAGGCATGTGATTTGTACCACAGGAATGGAACGTGAAGATGTTATTGACAGGCATTTTGAAATGTATTCCAATAATCTGAAGTGAAGAACGAGAGTATCCAAACGCATGACTTGGTGGTAGTTTTTCATCATAAAATTTTTCTCTTGCATGACATATGAAAATTACTCCAATACATGGTTTGAACTGAAAATTTGGAGAATCAGAACTTAGTCCTATCTATCTATCTATCAAGTTGCCAAATTTGGGCCCTTACTCTGAAAACAAAAACTTTTTTGATACAGATGCACATTCATTTTCTTTCTGTTATCCTTCTGCAAAAGTATGAACTGAAAACACAAGGAGGATCAAAACTGACAGGTAAGCTATGAAATTTATTTAGTGTAGGGGTGAAAAGTAGAAAAGCAGTGGGTGCATACAAGATGTGGTGTTCAACTGTAATGTAGTAAGATGAAATGTAGATGCACTGTACTGCATAATTTGAACTGAAAAAACATAAGAGAGTTCAAAACTGGCGATTAGATTATGTTATTTGATCTGGACCATTCACTTACTTAATCTCATTACAACCAAAAGGTTTTTGCTGAACCTAATCCACATTTTCTTGTACCTTATTATAAATAAGACTTCTTTTAATGTTTTCCTTCAGAAAACTTTTACATATAATACTCACTGTATTTCTTCTTGGCATGTACATTTCCTTGAAACCAAATGGCTAACAGATTATACACTTAATATTCATGAATCAATTTTAAGCATCCTTGAGCAGGTCACTGGTGCATATGCATAAAAAAGCAAAGTTAATTTATATGTAAATGTATTGTTTTAGTCATTGTAGCTAGCACAAAACACATACATACAGAAACCTTCACTAAATATTAATCTAGATACATTTTGTTTCCAATATTAATGCTCCTTCACATTATGGGAGGGCCAGCCAGTAAATATCACTAATAATGCAACCTTAATCTGTATTGATTAATCTTGTTTGATATGTTGATGTTTATATTGGCTACATTTGTAAAGAAGTTCCGCATGCTTCCCACTTCCCCACTTTATACTGCCTGCATATTATTTACTAAGTTAGAGCAAGAACGCAGTATAAAAGTGTGCTGCTGAGAGCAAGCATACTGGTCAGCAAGTATTTGAGTGAAGCACCAAGGACTTTAACTGATAATAAAAGCCAGTTCTGAATCCACTTCAACAATCTCTGATTCATCCTTCTTGTCTAGTGACGTTATTCATTTTCCTAGTTGTATATTTCATGAACAACATCATTCTTTTCGGTCATTGTTTCAGATTTTAAGGAGTAAGACCTGAACCTTGAAATTAAGCCCAACATTTTCCAAATCTATTTTTTTATTTGTATTGTGGAGAACCTTGGTCTGTCCCAGTAGCATAGAGCACAAGGTAGGAACCAATCCCTGATGAGACATCTGTTCATTATTGATATTGTTGCTGATGCACCCATATTTACTTACATCAAATCAATAGATGACCCTTTTCCAGATGTAATCAAAATGAGCCTGACATCCTCGTTCCAAGTGTTTTCCCATTATACAGTTGTGCTTGAAAGTTTGTGAACCCTTTAGAATTTTCTATATTTCTGCATAAATATGACCTAAAACATTATCAGATTTTCACTCAAGTCCTAAAAGTAGATAAAGAGAAACCAGTTAAACATCCATCCATTATCCAACCCGCTAGATCCTAACTACAGGGTCACGGGGGTCTGCTGGAGCCAATCCCAGCCAACACAGGGCACAAGGCAGAAAACAAACCCTGGGCATGGTGCCAGCCCACCGCAGACCAGTTAAACAAATGAGACAAAAATATTATACTTGGTCGTTTATTTATTAAGGAAAATTATCGAATTTTACATATTTTTTACATATATACAAATCTAAGTTTTGTACCTAATATTTGTATGGAAAGATTGGTTGATCTCAGTGAAAGCGTACTCAAGTTATTGTGTTTACATACACACACACACAGACAGACATAATTCCAAAAATGGTATTTTCGTACTCGGGGAGGTCTAAAATGTTAAGATTCATCAAAATCTTGAAATGGAATTTTTGGAGGATTCCAATACTTTCCCCATACTTTGTGTACAAGAAAGTAAAAACACATTCAGGTCATGTCACCTCCCTTGCCTCTTTGCCAGTGCACTGTCTCACTCTCTCTTCTCTGCTGCTCACCCTCCTAGGGTCTTGCAACAGGGCTGAGAGACAAGCAAATGTGGTCAACCTTTCCAGCTCCCTCTTGTCCCAGTCATCCCAGTTGGTACCTTCTTCCCACCATCCTTCGTCATCTCCCGCCACAGGCTCTCCCAGCCATTTCACCTCCTGTCATCCGCACTGGTTCCAGCCTGATCCTGCTATCTCCTTTTCCCTTGGTTCTAGCTTTTTTATTCCTATGAGTGTAGGTGCGGCACTCATTGACCCATGGAACTGCTAATGTGGGATGGGTGTGCAAGTTACTCCTCCTCACTCTTATAACTAATTACTCCATTCCCACCTATTAGTGCTCTGTGGCCAAACATCTTTCCAGCATACACCTAGACCCATGTGTCTGAGCTGCACTATTTTAAAACGAAAGCCCCTGCTCTGCCATGGACCCCTAGCCTGCTTCACCACCACAGCAGGATATTTCTTCTAGCTTTCTTGACATTAATATAGATGCAACACTTTGCTTCAGACCGAGGTATCAAATTCAACTGCATGCTATCATTAAGTGTTACTGCATTTAATACTTTATTTTGCACAGAACAAACTAAAAATCTAGCCACTAAAGCAATTGTCAAGAATAATAATGTTATAACTACATGCTTGTAATCTGCAGTACATGAAGACACAGGTAGCCTCTAATGTGCAGCAGAATGGATGAATCAAACATAAGCAACACATATTTACACATTAAATCTAGGGGAAACTATTGTTCTTTTTGCTCCTTTTCAATATTCATTTTCAATTTTTGTCAGTGTTAAATTAACTTCATTATGGTAACAATCAAGCAACACATGTCAAGAACACATGTAACTAACTTCTCCTTTAATTTATTATACTATATGTTCCGAGAATTTTTAGGTAAGAAAGGCAGCATGGGCAGAGTTTGACATTTAGGTATGTGGGTGGCAGATGAAAATTATCGTCTTTTTTTAGGGGAACAACCATACTGCTCCATATTTACATCATATCCCAAGTCACATATCATAGATTGCTTGAAACACTAACCTAAACCTCACAATAACAACTTTAAAATTTTGAAAAATTTCCCAAGTTCTGTTAATGATAATGTGACAAAATAAACACATTCTTACTTTTTAAACAAATCAGAAAAATGTTTGCATGGCATGAGGTGTGGGATTGGGCTAATGGTTTTGAAAGACATGGCAGTTTGGTGGATTGTTGATGCTCAAGTGGCTCCTGATGTGTGTCTCCATTTTAATCCTGCGATGGGCTGTTGCTTTGTCCAGTGATTTCTCCTGCCTTACACCTGATAAGCTGAGATGGGTCTAACTGTAGCCTGCAGTATCTATGACGAAGGAGAGGTAATGCTCAAAACATCAGTCATGAAACGCCCTTTGAGTCAGATAACCCTCACACAACCCTAACCTTAACCATAGTGTAATCCTCACACAATACTAATCTTAACTATAGTGTAACTGGGCATGCCATGACTGTTTCTTGACTGATGATGGTGTTTCTAGATGTTGGGGTGTTACATGACTGACTTCATAGGTACTGCAATTACATTCTGTTGAATGAGCTTCCCTGCATCCCCGTTCCATAGATTTAGGAAATGAATGGATTGATGGAAAGTTGAAGCACTTTTAACTTTTTATTTACTTCACCAAAGAGATGTTTTTGTTAATTAAATATTTAGTCATGAGGTTTGTGTGACCGAGTTTTTCTTAGACCACTACACCACTGTGTGTACAAGTGACACATAAGATGCAAAAACACACATGCATAACACTTGGCAGTCATATAAATACCTACTTGAGGATCTGTGTTGGTGACAGTAGTGGCTATTTGATGTGAAAATAGAGAAATATCGAACACCACATATACAAGTTGATGTGATCTTTCTCATGTTAAATTTGAAACAGTAAACTAATCCGTAATTTACGTAGTATGAAATGTTTCTGTGTTTTAAGGATAGGCAAGGTGTAAGTGAGTGTTGCTTATGATGGATTGTTAATGGAACTGCTATTATATTATATTCAGAATTTCTTAAAAGTATGGGTTGCAACCCAAAATAGGTTGAGGGTTGCCGCCACTGGGTCGTGAGTCACCATTGCCCATCCATCCATTATTCAACTCACTATATCCTAACTACAGGGTCACGGGGGTCTGCTGGAGCCAATCCCAACCAACACAGAGCGCAAGGCAGAAAAGAAACACTGTGCAGGGCGGTAGCCCACCGCAGGGCACACACAGACACGGGACAATTTAGAATCGCCAATGCACCTAACCTGCAAGTCTTTAGACTGTGAGGAAACCAGAGTACCCGGAGGAAACCCACAGAGACGCGGGGAGAACATGCAAACTTCACGCAGGGAGGACCCGCTCGAGTCACCATTGTATTTAATGGAAATGGGTCACGTATCATTTGTGAAATGGGTCTGCGCGGGTTGAAAAAGTAAATGACATTGCCCCGTTATAATGATCACTGGCAATTCTTGGTTCTTAGTGATACTGGAAAAGGAACATTAGTGTGACTAATATACTTGATATTCACGTCTTTGAAATATGGGAGGAAATTCAAGAGAAAACCACTGCGTGCACAGAAAGAAACTCAACAAAGAGAGCGAACTTGGCCACAGATGCAGTAAAGCAAACCACTGTATCACCATTTTATAAACTGAAATGAAGCAATGTACACAAATTTCCATAAATTGCCAAGATAGTACAGTAACACAAATGACTCAATATTGCCTCATTTAAACTAAGTTATACAGCTATTCTGTTTAGTTACTCCTTGATTTTATAAATCTATAAATATGATGCAATGTCGCTTTTATTCACTTTTTAAATTTTGTAACCACATTTTCAAGTCACAAGTTTGGATTGAGGCTGCAGGTGAGGAAAGTGACTAATCCTTATGGAATTTTCCTACTGAGTTTTCAGAGACTGTGTCCTTCATTATATAAGTATTACATTTTATTTATATGGATTATGTTATCTAATATTGTAGAAACAATTCTATTTAATTTTATCTATTTCTTTCCCCTCAGGATGAGGCAATTTAATCTAAGACAGGAACCAATCTTTTGACACCAGTGTTAGGAAGAAAGTCAGGGAACACAGAACAACAAGTCAACTCCACATGAAGGGCATGGCAAGTAAGAGAAGAATTGGAGTTCAAGCAGAGAAGATCCAATACTGCTCTTCTGGCCCTTAAACCAGCTTCCTATAGGCATTGGGTTACCCCAATTTTGGTAAGTGAGAACTGTTCCTAAAGGTTAAACTTGCAGTATTCATACCACACTGTAGGTGTACAAAGAGTTTGCCAATGCCACACCATCTTGGAGAAGCTGGGGAAAAAAAAAAGACATCTTTACAGAACATGGCATATTTTTTTTTATTTAAAAAAGTTTGAATACCAGAAAATAGAATAGAATCTACATATTTCTAATATACTTATTACAGTATATATGTAACAAATATATGGAACATAGATAAATATAAACCATTTATAGAAGAAATAAAATGAGCTTTGCCAATTTATCTACACCAGTTTGGACAAGATGCTACATACATTTGGTAATTGCAGGTTGGGCAGAATGTCCCAGTGTCCCAGCTCTTGAAAAGTTACAAATAAACTTTTTTTTTATTGCATCATTCTTGAACTTTCCAGATCATCTTCACAGATTGCGTATTAAGACACAATTTTAAGCAATATCTTATTACAGCAGTTTCATGTAGTCATTCTTGTTCTGTACTGGACAATAAAGGATATCAATTTGATAACACAGCTAATGCAAAGAGAGTTTGGTATTCTTTGATGCAAGAATAAATAAATCATTTATGTTCAAAAGGCACTTATGATAACTAATAAAACACAAGCATATCTAGGACTTTACACACAAAATAAAAAAAAAATTGGTTGTAAATATATTTGAAATAAATTTCTTACATGGTACTCTGGCATAAGAGCTTATTGCACTCTTTAGTAACAAACTATTTTTATCTCATCTGCTATATATAAATAAAAATATGTTTACATACTGTATTGGTTGCTAACTAAGAGTTAGTTACAAAAAAATATTGCCTCAGCTGTTTCAGTGTAACAATCTGTTCATTTAACATTTATATTAAACGTAAACATTCAGATCTTCTTTATAAAGAAATTGAGTAATAAAACAAAAATTAATCCGGTTGACTAACATTAGGGCTGTTTTCCCAGGTGCCTTTGGCTTTTGCAACAGGCCAGTTTTTGTCATGGTAGTGTCACCCATTGAGAATGTCAGCAAGCTTTGTATTTCTGCCTTGCATTTTCATTTAACACACAGATATGCTGTACAGAAAACAAAAAAAACATTTTTAGACTAGAAGCTGGTTTAATTCTGAACTTAAAAAGATCAAATATCACCAGAGTTAACAAACAAGTAAGTCATAAATAACCGTTAGGACCATGGATTGTAAAGGGATTCCTGGGCCAACTACTAGTGCATAGGCATTGGCGATGGCATTAAAGGAAGATGAACTTCTTGCTTACTGTAGGGTTTGAAGCTCAAACCTGAATAACTGCTGTGATCACTTTTACTTGTCTGTTCATATTTATTATTGAAAGTGACACATCAGACATCAGTGTAAACTGAATTCCATACAAAAGTTCTTATGTTAAAGAGAGCAGATTTGTTAACAAGTACGAGCCTGATGGACTGAATGGTCTTCTCTTGTCTGTCAGATTTCTCATACAAGTGAGCTAAACTGACCTAAAGCCACTGCTGTTATATTGTGGAGTTGTTGCTTGTCATCTCCACGCAGAGAGAAGCTTATATGTGGGAGAGGAGCCAGGAGTGGTAGAAATGTCCCAAACAAAGCAGTTTTCAGAAATTTTAGGATGCACAAGCAGCATTTGGGTGCTTATGCCAGCAGCTAATCCTAAAAACACACCTCAATTAGAAGGAGACCAGGAGTCAGATTATGCTGGCTTAAGATCAGGGTCAGAGGGGGTGCAGAACCACCACTATAAGCTATAAAGTGAAAAAGTCACAAATTCAGAGGAAACTGACCTGCATTTAAAATGCTCAAACATGAATGCACACACCACATCACAACTTAAAAATGGTCTGAAAACAATATTTCTCTTTAAAAAAAAAAAAAAAAAAAAAAAAAAATCAGATAATCTGTCTTCTATTACCTTACCTCACCAATATCTCCATTCATTATAATTTCACACCATTCTCTTTAAAAACAGAATATTACCACAGGCACTGCACGGACCTATGGTATTTTATTTCAAATACACACGCTCAAATTTGGATTTCAAACACAAAACAATGAAATTGCCTACAGGCCCAGCTCAGACCTTTCCATGTGTGCTTTTGAAAAGGGCGGTTGTCCTTAATTTCCTATCAAAAGACTCCACACCTTTGATATACACATCCATCCTCAAACTGTCTTAATTCAGTTTAGGGTCACAATTCCACTCTGTCTTGATCTGCTTGGGTCCTTGAACAGGTTGGTTAGGTATAAAGTTGGTCAAGTTAACAAGAGCGAACAAACTACAGACAGAGAGGTACCAGCACCATTTCTAGCCTTTTTGGGCCCCCACTTCACCCTTCCTCCATGTGAGCTGGGGCTCTTTACTGGCTGCAGGGTCCCAAGAGGTCACTAATCTCATATATGAAATAACCATGGACACCATATATATGGTGTTATGAAATCAGTCACTCAATTTACTCTGACCGCAAAGCATTATTATGTTCCGATAGCCACATTGCACTTAAGAACGTGAACTTCAATAGGTATAATTTATTGTACCCTCAGCTGACCTGGTTGATCTTTCCCTTAAGCAGGAAATACCTAGTATTACATACATCAGAGGAATGGAGTAAAGATATGGTTGTAATTCATGAGCAAGGACCATCTTGACCATAGTAAATCCAAACTTCCTTGCAAGCTTTAGGTTTTCTTTGTAATCAAGACCTACTAACAGTTCTGATTTCCTCTCTCTACTGTATTATAATTTCCTACTATAATACAGTTTTTCTAGGTTGGTATGGATAATTAGAATGTTTTCTGCAGGCCCTTCTTAGACTGAAATTTGCTGTAATTAGATTCCCATACACTAATCCAGAAGACATAAAACAACCAACTAAAACAAATACTTTAGTGAATATTCTAAAGTGCCCTAGAGTTTTGCACAGTACTGTTTATACTATATAAATGTTTTGCTAAATTGGAACCATTTACACACGATTTTTTAGGTTTCGATGTCTTGTTGCCTAGCATAGTGGAACAGACTGAAACAAACATCTTAATTACTTCAGAAAATTATAACCATTATGATTCACAATTTAAATACATTATGCACCCGACATATCAGCATAGGGTACCTGCTAAGAACAATACTTAAACATTGTCAGCGTTCATTGATGGATAAATACCAACAAAGTAATTCCATAGGCACTCCTTCCATATCGACAGTTATTTATGTTAACATACTAACACTTGGAATGTCATTTTATTAAATTAGTGTTATCGATTTATGAAAGTGAGCATTTTATTAAGCTTAAAATTGAACTTCTTTTTAAATTTACACATGCACTTAAAATAGCCATACATTGCTAGGAGTCATTTGCCTACTCTCTAGCATCGCATTCAGTTTCATACAATATATTGGCAAAAATTCTTTACTATGGTGGAAGAGAAATTGCTTCTCTAAGGACTTCTATCCATGCACTTTGATGAATACTTACACTGAGATCTCTGAAATATTCATTGTAATCCAAAGCATATCCCACCAGAAATTTATCAGGAATTTCAAAACCAATGTCTGCATAAAAAAGGCACACATGAATTCCACTAAGAAAGCAAAACTAAATAATGCAAATTACATTTGAAAGCTTGCCATCTCATAAACAAATACACTGTGTATACTGTATATGTTTCTGTTACTATTATATACAGTGGTATTCCAAATTGTGGTCAGATGCATCCTGTTTGCTTATAAATTATTCTTGAGATGTGTCTAGCCCAATGACTATATTGAACAATTATTATAAAAGTAATATTGGTTTTCATTTTAACATGGCAAGCATTAGACTAAACCAACTTCAACTGAAAATTATGCATGCTTACAAGCTAAACACACATTTTCTGCTTTGGAAACCTGTTCAGAAAAATGTTTTACTTTAGATGTTTCTTGGTGAAAATACTCTTGGCCTTACTTGCTCTTCATTTCAGCTGGCAAAAATGACAAGCCTATCTTGTTTTTGTTTTATCATCAGCCTCATTTGTTCATTCTGTAATGCTCCTTATTCTTTTTCTGTCATTCTAGAATGGCTACAACACTGATATGCACAATGTTCTCAAGCCATAGGAAAATGTCATTACTTGCAATTCAGCCTGGTCTGATCTTGTTGTAGTCAACACTTGCATGAGTGGTGTGTGAAAACGTGGATACTTTCAGGTGTAGACAGTGCGACAGGGAAATTAAAATGGCCTATATATATATATATATATATATATATATATATATATATATATATATATATAAAAAAAATCTTGGGTCGAGGTGTGATCATCTCGGAGAGAACTTTGAAGTCCCACGAGACTTCTAGTACGTCACGCCCTACTTACAAACAATTTCACCGAGACACTAACGTCCCACGAGACAAGGAAGTGAGACAAAAGTACAGCTACTGTACAGGCTTTTAAATGATCACCGCACAGTGCGACATGCAGATCACGCAGCTCGGCAGCAGCTAGCAGCAAGCCAGAAGCTGATCCGTCCGCATCACCTTAGCGTGTGTTCAGCAAATTCACACAACGTGAGTGGCAGAGACACAAAGTGGCTAGTGTGAAGCGCGCACCCAAGTGTCGGGGTTGAGGGGTGGGCAAGCGAAGCGAGTAGGGGGCACTATATTATTATATATATAGTCTTTACAAGATCTACACCGTAGGAAAGTGTCTGGGAGATACCAGTAGTTTATAGGGTCGTTATTGTCACAGTGAAATTCATACTTGCGTAATCTCCTTTACAATATGTTAGAAGGTAAGCATCTGTTAAACAGTTCTGGGTGGCTAGCCGCATAGTGCCAGATACAAACCCAGAGGTCTGTGGTCCTCAGGATATTACTCAGCATACTCTTACTCTGTGGTTACCTTGAAATTCAAATCCAGAGAACAGCATAAGCGGACACAAATAGGTGCTTTTTAACTGTCAGGGGACAATATAATGCAAGTGTGGCCAGAGCATCTCCTGTCAGCATTAGGCTCAAGGGAGGGACCAGTCCACCACAAGGTCTAGTCTGACATACCGCACCATCAACCATTTTGTATGCTCCACTTAATCTAACATACAACTCTTTACAAATGGGAGAGGAACCCAGAGTACCCAGTGGGAAACCCACATACAGGGAGGGAATGTTCAAATACCATACAGACCAAGACCTGGCATTTATGGAGGAAACAAGTAAACTAACAAGTTAGTTTGGGAATAACTTATTGTGTAGCGACATCCAGTGAGGAAGATACACCTTTTTGTTATTTTATAACTTGTGCATTTGTTTCACTTTGGATATGTACATTTGTGCTCCTGCGGTCTTTTTATTCAAGGTGAAGGTCAGAGCACAGATATGAAATATACTTACAGTCTGGTTTATATCCCAAGCTCTTTGGTGTCCTTTTTACAAGAAGACTGGAAAACATTTTTAGATGTTATATTAGTTACAATATATAGTCTTTGAATACTCACTTAGTTGTAGCAATATTTGAAGAAAATCATTGAAATTTCAATAACATTGTCCTGTCTTGTTTATTTTTTTTATTTAATACCCTCTTTCTTTGTAACTTACAACACTTTCTTTATTCCTCGCTTAAATATAAATGGTATATGACAATTTAGAGGGTGACTTCGTAAGTCCAAATATGGCATTTTAGGTGTCTATATAAAGGATGTGTTTAGACCATCATGAAGGGATAACCAGCTGGCAAGAGGTTACTAGAGATAACAGTACCACAACAGTCCCAAGTAACACCTCCAGTGGAGGGAACGAGATAGCAAGAATGTATCACCCACTCCATTGGCAGGGGCAAAGCATTTAGAAATGTCAGTGAGGAAAGGCAGGTCAAGGATACTACTCCAGGGGTGCCAGTGCAAGACAGCAAGGGAGGGTTTGAAGCCCAAGTTAAAATATCTAATGTTTCTCCTGGATGAAAAAGGACATCTGACTTAGAAGTCAGAGTTACCCAAGCCCCTTCTGGAGAGTTGGCAGGAAGCTGAAGGACTTCCTTATCAATAGCAGGCAGCACGTGGGCAGTCTATGCTGAAAACCCATGACCTGGTTTCATAATTAGAGGTATTTAGAGTGAGGAGAAGCAGGGGACTGGTAGTCACATTTGTATAGACTATAAATTAGCATAGAATAATCCATTTAAGAAAATGGGCATATAGACCACTGGGGCTTAGAGGTGCAGAAACACTAGTAGGGAATAGAGTTTCTTTAGTGTAAACTAGTGTCCAGTTAAGAGAAGCGATTCTCAGCTTAGCAACCCTGACAGATAGTTAATAGCTGCCTCAGAACTGAACTCACAACGAGCCTAGAATTTTTACATTTACATTTATTTGCTTAGCAGATGCTTATATCTGAAGCAAGTTACAGAAGAGGAGAACTTAATTGAGTAAATATCAATATGGGGGTATGTTTAGGAACAAATGTTACAGAACAAGGGTGTAAAATTCATCATCACAAATGAAGAGCTCAGAACAAAATACAAGCTATTTACAATAGTAGGGAGCAGGTTGAGGAGACCCTGGAGAAGTGGAGATATGCTCTAGAGAGGAGAGGAATGAAGGTCAGTAGGAACAAGACAAAATACATGTGTGTAAATGAGAGGGAGGTCAGTGGAATGGTGAGGATGCAGGGAGTAGATTTGGCAAAGGTGGATGAGTTTAAAAACTTGGGATTAACAGTACAGAGTAATGGGGATTGTGGATAAGAGGTGAAAAAGAGTGCAGGCAGGGCAGAATGGCTGGAGAAGAGCGTCAGGAATAATTTGTGACAGACGGATATCAGCAAGAGTGAAATATATATGGGTTGGAGACGGTGGCACTGACCAGAAAGCAGGAGAAAGGGCTGAAGGTAGAAAAGTTAAAGATGCTAAGAATTACACTGAGTGTGACAAGGATGGACAGGATTAGAAATGAGTACATTAGAGGATTGGCTCAGGTTGGAAGGTTGGGAGACAAAGTCAGAGAGGCGTGATTGCATTGGTTTGGACATGTGCAGAGGAGAGATGCTGGGTATATTGGGAGAAGGATGCGAAGGATAGAGTTGCCGGGCAAGAGGAAAAGAGGAAGGCCTAAGAGAAGGTTTATGGATGTGGTGAGATAGGACATGCAGGTGATGGGTGTAACAGAACAAGATGCAGAAGACAGGAAGATGATCTGCTGTGGCAATCCCTAACAGCAGCAGTCGAAAGAAGAAGAAGAAGAAGATTATAAAAACCTAACAGCCAATATAATTTAGACAGAAATTCACCCAACAAGGGAGTCTTAAAACAAATTGAGCGAGTCAGGATTTTGAATGGAGGCAAACAGCTCATTCCAACAGCTAGGAACTACACATGAAAGAGTCTGGATTGAAATTTGATGCTGCACAGAGGTGGCATCACCAAAACTTCTCCTTCTCAACCAGTTAGGTCTGCTGTTGAACGGGACCTTTTGAACATTTCAGTTCTCTCAGAACGTGCGGAAGGATGAGCACGATGATAAGATTTGTGATAGACTGGCACAGAGACGTCTCCCTTAAGTACAGTACATTTCAATGCACCATTGTTTAAATATCACTGCATATTGCATGGGCCTTGGAAGATATGATGCTCTCCCAGAGAATAAGTGCTTGTACAGTATTCATTTGGGGACAGGGCTGTAAAGCATGAGAGGGTCAACACATAATGCATGAGTGACATGGGGTAATTCTGCATCTCAAAGATGTAGTCCTTATCTTTGTGTTACAGTAGAAAAATCAACTGTTCTTTTGTAGCTTGGTGCAGTTGATATAAGCTCATTAATGTTTTCTGCAGCAAACCTGGCATTTAACTGTCTCTTGAGTCAGTGCCAATGTCAGTGTAACTCAATGTCAGATGACATTCTTAATTTTTTTGCTTAAACTACACCAAGTTTTAAAAGAACAATTAGTCAACGATTGACAGCTCTCACTAAATACTTCCTAATGTATAGTGGTTAAATGAAAAATTTGACTTCAACTAATCATTTTCAGTTCTCACATGCTTGAGGAAAAGAACTGAAATACAGTAAATGAAGTCCAAGAAACTTAATGAATAAAAGCACAATACCTTACAACTTTCACCATCTTGGGATTGTGTGCTTCTAATAAAGGTAGTAGCGTCATCATAGTTCTACCTGTTTCCACAATGTCCTAAACCCCCCGAAAAAAACAAAATAAGTCACACAATTTTAATGTGCTTATAACCAACATTAAATGCTACACATTTCTAAATGACAAATTGAAACAAACAAAACTGAGAATATTTTAAAAAAGATGATCAATACACTTATTCAGAACAGATAAAACTAATCATTCAAATTTAAAATGAACAATTCAGAAAATAAAAAGGTTATACATACCTCAACTATAAGTACATTCTGCATTAGAAAAGAAAACAAAACAAATCATAATTCAAGAATTAAATTTCCTCCACAAAACTAACTTTTACAGAACTGCTGTCATTTTTGACAAACCTTCAAGGTTAAAAGCCAGACTTATCCCAATTATATTAAAATGCATATTTTACAGCAGAATGTGAATGAACCTTCTGATTTTAGTACCCACAGAATACAAAAGACTCCATTTACAGATATTTTTCTGAATAAAATTCACAGACAGCAGAATTAAAATCCCTGAAACACCCGAGGGTATTCCCCCATACCACCAAATCATCATTCTAAAAACCACTTCTCTCCATTTTTACTGCTCCAATTCTCCAGACTTTCTGTTGCTCCGTGAGTGAATGATTTGCGTTTATGAAGGACACTTTCAGTCAACCTGTGCAATGTGCCTCACTGTGAGCAGTGGTTGCTGTGGTTGTTTTCCTGTCAGCAATGCTGCATACCTGTGTAGCGTTTCTTTTCCTGTCAGCTAGAGAGCATGCCTGTGTTGCACCTTACAGTGAGAATAACCCAAGGTCAAAGTGGCTCTGAGGCTAGGGATCTGCACTGGCAATCGGAACCAGAAGGTTGCTGGTTTGAATCCTGTAAATACCAAAAGGGACTCTGCTCTGTTGGGCCCTTGAGCAAGGCCATTAACCTGCAATTGCTGAGCGCTTTGAGTAGTGAGAAAAGCGCTATATAAATGCAAAGAATTATTATTATTTATTATTAAATTATGCGAGTAAGGTAGCCTGCTCTTTCAATCTTTGGGTTGTGTTAAGTGTGTCATGTCATAAGCTCTTGAATAAAACAAAGATCAAGGTTCAAGGCCCAGTTATTTGTGAGTGTTTGCATAAGAGGCCAATAACCCATTTTATAAATATACTGTACATAATCTCAATGCAACTAAGTTTTGAAAGATGCCCAAGTATAAATAATCAGCTATACTGCTGAATTCAAAAGTGAAAAGATCAAAAACTGTAGTTGATGTTAGCACAGCTGAGATGCAGAGTTCCACTTCTGCATGACACAGCTCCTAAACTCATAACACTCTACAGGAGGAATAGCTCCAACCACCTTTCCACCAAGAAGAGTATGTGCCTGTTGTCATACATCTTGGTCAAGATGAAAGAAAAGGGATTTTAGCACCTGAAATGGTGGCCCTCCCCTTAACTGCTTAAGGATGCAGCTCTCTGTCTTCAAAGGTCTGGTCCTCCCCATGATCAGATGGAGGAACAAATGCAGTCCTCAGAAGAAGTTGTACTTCGGTCAGCAATTTGTAAGATGCTTTAGATTGTTAAATGTAGTGCAATAGTCAATACAACTTCAGCGGTCCTAGATAGCACACTGGGAACTTGACTTGCTTCACAATCAGACTACTGAATAAGTTCTTTATATGACAATGTTTTACAACTACACTGGAAATCTTCATACACATACATACAACTGAACTGATCCAAAGAGTACAATGTGAAAAGGTCAAGTCAATCGTCACATGTACAGAACAGGCTTTGGTGATTTTGGGTCCTGGGCAATCCTTCTATATAAAAGCAGTTGGGATTGTCCTTCCATCCCGTGAGTGTTACGCAGGCGCAGAGTTTCACACACGCCCTGTCCATTTTGCAATGCACGATGGGATTTGTAGTTTCGTTTTTCCAGGTAAAAGATGATTTTCTACTCCAGACTGTGCGATATCTTCTTCTTCTTTCTTACTATATAAAAGCGGTCGGGATTGTCCTTCCGTCCCACGAGTGGAAAGCGTAGCGGTATTCCGCTTATCACAGACTTACTACTTGCAGTTTGCGGTACGAAGCGACATGTGAGCAGAGTTCTGGTGCTCCCATCGTTCCCTTGCTTTTGTGCGCAATGCGCTGGAAAAATAGACAAAATTTTGTCTCTGGAAATAATTAATGTTGATGGAGTACAAATGCCTCACCGCGTAGTAAATATCAGGGGGGTTCAAAAGGGCAACCTCAATATAGAAAAAAAAGTTAATAGAACTAACAAAACTAAACTAAAAAATAACAGAAAACTACGAGTATTAAAGTAATACCGCTCAAATGCAATATAACCAAATTAATGAGTTTGTATAAAATATCAAATTGATCTACATATTGAATTGCCTTAAGAAGTGGTCAACTTAAAAGTCGGTCGCCTTAAAAGGCGGGTCAGCCTAGTAAATAAATAAATAAAATTTCAGCAGCAGTGCAGTATATTTGAAAGATACAAAATACACATACTCCATGATCATAGTTGATAATGTTTATGCTTTATAAAAACTAAGAAAAAAAGTGGACTAGCTAATTAGTGTCAGGATTGTCTTTGATACCTTTTAAATATCACAGTAAAATTAATGCCATGGGTTGAGGTGTCCTGAACATGTCAATATCACTTATTCAGGTTGTTAGCCATCAGGGTAGCCCCTCTGTAAAAGGGGCCCTGAAGGTTATTTGGTTATTTGCAGCTTCTTTGCAATTGTGAGTGAGGGCCAACTAAGAAATAAGCCAAAAAAAAAAGGGTAGAGACAAAAGGTCCGGATATGATAAATAAAATGATTACATCCATTTTTAAAGGAAACTTATCAAGTACAACAGAATAGTATTTGGTTGATAGTGAGCCTTTTACCACAGTGGAAATTCAGCATTGCAAAAGAATAGCTCACTGACTAATAAAGTAGCAACATCATGGGGTGTTGTACATGCTAATTATCTTATCTTGAAAATGCAAGGTCACAGGCTGATGACTCTACAGCTAACTGTACAACTCTTTAAAAGTTGCCAGCTTACACTCCCAATTTGTTTTAAGAGCTTGAGGATTGTATCGATCGCAAAAGGATTCTGCCATATATAGAACTACACGTTACCAGTTGAAGACAGGCAATAGAATAAATGTAAAAACACCTTCGGCATTCCTCCTACACCTTTCCTCAGTATCTGCATGTGTCTGAACCCTTCTTACCCGGCACTCCCTCTCTTGAGCGCATTCCCATTTCTCAGGCTTTATCATTTCAAGGTGTCTTGTTTGCATCCTGTTCGCTTTATGACTTTCATAATTAGGTTTGTGTAATATTATTAAACCCTCAAACTCTAACATCTTGACCACCGTTTTCAGGTCCTTCGGTCACCGACAATGTGAGAGCCATCGTTACTGCTGCATCCTGCATTTCTAGGGCTGTGGCTTAATGGGTTCTGACCCGGAGGTAATTTGTGAGATGGGCAACTTTGGTTACCCAAACTGCAGATACAAATTCTCTTTCTTTTTCTGCTTCTTGTGAGTTTCGTTCAGTTTGACCCCTTTTCTCTATTTTGATTCTTGTCTGTTAAGATTTGTTCACTAGGTTGTTTTTTTTTTAAAAAAAAAAACACAAAAAAAAAAAAAAAAACCCACACCTTTTCCTGTTAGCTTTTTTTTTTTTTTAAATAAATCTCCCGTCCGTTCCTGAGCAGGACATTGACTACCACCAATGGTATATGGGCCCCCATTACCCAATATGAAAACATTCTTGCGAACACTTCCCATCTCTGAAGTCATCTATCAGAATGCCTCCTGTAAATTGACTCCTCCTTGTGTGCTTCGCCCTCTGTCAATCTTCACCGAAGCCAAACTGGTCAATCAATCTGCTTGGAGGGACTGAACACACACACACACAGAGTTCTTTTTTATAGAAAGGTATTAGCTACTATAATATATACAACAGGTTGTCACATTGGAGTATTGGTTCGTGCTGCTGCATCACAGATCCAGTATGTAGGGATTGAATGCTGCATCTTGTTGGTATTTAGGAGGAGTTTGCATACTTTCTCTTCTCCAGTTTTCCAAACACATTAACTGGATGCAGGGTAGCTTGATTAGCGATACCAAACAGACAACAAATTGGCACATTGTTGGTGTATAAGGGAGTGGTTGGCTCCTGACTTGTGCCTTATGCTGCCAGTACAGGCTTCCCCACAATCCTGAACTGAAATAAGCAGGTTTGAAAAAAAATGTTTTGTGTAACAACAAGAAAAGGTTTAAGAATGTTATATGGAAAATCCGATTTGCTTGGATTCCTATTGCTCCATCAAAGTTGCCGTTCCAGGGCAGTCATTTACTTTCAATCAGTCAGCTAAACAATTACATTTGGACATCATACAGGAAAGACTGCACAAAAGAATGCAGGCAGAATCCTCTCTTGACGATTTTGTTGCTGATGAAAATGCACACAAAATCCTCATGTCGAAGGTAAAGAGATGTTTTAAACTATTAAAAGGTTTGAAACTGTGTGCTTGCTTTATGTGAGAGGATAACTTTAAAGGTAATTGAATGAACGTAAAAGCCCTGCTGGAACAAGAACTTTGATTCAATTCCAGTAAGAACAGAAACCTAATGAAATAAGATCAACTTGTGTTATATGTCTAAAAGTGTGTACAACTGCAGAATCTGCTGCATATTACATATGACATAGATTTTTAAACATTGCTGACACTATTTTGCTACAAATTGTAATAATTTGTCCATACACACCTTTTTGCTCAGACTGCACAGCTCCTCAGCACCAATAACAGCAACCTTGTTCGTAGACTCTTCACTCTAGAAAGAGCAAATAACAAAGAATTAGTTCCACTCTTGTCAGGGGCAGCTCTAGGAAGCGGCGCCCAGCCAGTAAAACAAACCAGGAACTCCAAATATTATATTCTAAGTCTATATTTAATAAAATCACTAGTTAGCCCTCTTCAAATGAAGTAGTTATGGGGAGGGATTTTATTGCCAATTGTATACAGTGGCATAGTCTTTTTCCAAGAATGAAGCAAAGCCCTTCGATCCAATCATTCAATATGCTACCCAATTTGCAGCAGGATGTTTTTTAGTATAACAAGAGGGACTGAGTATAGATGCTAGCAGATCACTTCTCTTGGTAAAACAGGAGAACAGAGTCTCATTGGAATACAACTGGATTTAAAAAGTACACTATTTTGAAGTTAAAATTGGTGGAACTGATAGACATGGTACTCTTCCGCTCATACCACTCAGTATTGTCACCTTTCCTAAAACACAAAAGAGGTGTGTAAAATATGCATAATACCTTTAAGAAAATAGGGAAAAAAAGGTGTCATATTGAAGGATAATGCAATGAAGAATAGTTAGTTGACATCACTTACAATTCTTCTTCATTCGGCTATTCCCATTAGGGGTCGCCACAGTGGATCATCTTCTTCCATATCTTTCTGTCCTCTGCATCTTACTCTGTCACACCCATCATCTGCATGTCCTCTCTCACCACATCCATAAACCTTCTCTTAGGCCTTCCTCTTTTCCTCTTCCCTGGCAGCTCTATCCTTAGCATCCTTTTCCCAATATACCCAGAATCTCTCCTCTGCACATGTCCAAACCAGCGCAATCTCGCCTCTCTGACTTTGTCTCTCAACCGTCCAACCTGAACTGACCCTCTAATGTACTCATTTCTAATCCTGTCTATCCTCGTCACATTGTATCTTACAATTATATGTGTTAATTCTAGAAATAGATAAATCAATTATTATCAAACTATTTGTCAGTACTCGCCATCTCATTCTTTCAGTTATTACCCACAGATCATGATCTCAAGTGAGGAGAGGGATGTAGATTGACCAGTAAGTCGAAAGCTGTGCCTTTTAGACTCCCACTACACCACCGTGGACTGGTACATCACCTACAGAACAACTGTTGCTCAAATCTGCTTGTAAATCTCATGTTCCCTTTTTCCATCACTCCTGAACAATATATATACACAAGTCTATGTATGTATGTATGTATGTATGTATGTTCCAGCATCACTTCCGAACAGCTGGAGTGATTTTCGTGAAACTTGCTACACATGTTTCTCATTGGTTGACTAAAAATACTTTAGGGTGAAATCAACCTCCTTCTGGGTAGGGTGAGGGGTAATCTTACGGTCTTGTATGCATGTTATCATCCTGTTCAGGGATTCCCAAACTCGGTCCTGGGGACCCACTATGGCTGCAGGTTTTTGTTCCAACCAGCTTCTGTTTTTAACTAAACTCCTGGGCTAATTAAGTGAACTGTTATTTCCCAGATTATGTGTTTTGTGAACAATATAGAAATTAGAAAACTAAATTTGGTAAAAAAAGAAATATTAAAATGCACTAAGCAGTTATATTTGAAAATGTATTCTTCTTTCTTTTTAACAATATTTTCGTCTTGATTTTCATTCTAATTTTCCAGGTAATCTAATTGTTCAATTAATTCACTATTTACTAATTAGTGGGGCTGACACTAAAGTAGTTGCAGCCTTTCATGATTCAGTGTCGTTTGCCTGGGTGTCTGCTCTGCAAGTCTCCAATTGTAATTATTAAGATACAAAGAAGGGAGCAAACTGCACAGAGAAAGGGTGAAATATAATGAAAGCAACAAGAGAGTTAAGCATTTAAATCTATAGTAGAAATAGAAATATTTCTAAATGTCTTATAAATGTAAAAATCATGCTGTGGTGCTTTTCTGAATGTAGAATAAGAAGAGGAAAAAAAAAAATACCAGCTAATTAAATGAGCTCAGTGTATTCAGTTGTTGTCACCGATTATAAATCTGGTTGGCACAAAAACCTGTAGCCACATTGCGTCCCCATGACCGAGTTTGGGAATCCCTGATCCAGTTGACACTCTGAACAACCACCAGAGGGTGAACTGGAGATGATTGCCAGCATTCTTTATGTTTCAGCACCACCACGCCCCTGTTGCTTTTGAAATTAAATACAGTTGGCTTGGTTGGCATCCCAACTATTTTTGGGACTCATTCTGTCTTTGTGACTCGAACAGCCATATTATATATTTAAAATAATTTCTGTTATTTTATAATGTTGCTCATATAAGTTGAATGCAGAAAACTCCCACTATTGGTCCAAGAGATTATGATATGCTAACACCCACCGGAGAGAGTAATCACGGAGCACACTACCTTTTTTCCTATGTATTGTGCCTACGTGAACACACGGTAATACCCGAACTATTCTTCCACTTTTGCACTGTTTAGTGTCTTTTGTATCTCTCATCCTCATACACCTCTATCGTAAGAGCATCCCTTATCTACGATGGAGCGCTCGATCAGAAGAAAATATGAAACTGGTTTTAAATTAAAAGTCGTTGAAGTGGCGAAACACATTGGTGACCTGATTGTATGGGTGGTCAGGTTGGGACTCAGACAACGAATGCAATGAATATAATTACTCTGATCTACAGGATGTCAAACGAAGTACACGCCGTGACGCAGTGTAAAGGGACTTCCTCTCTGACGCTGACGTCCGAGGTTCGATCCCCGCAAGGGGAGCAGTGGAGTGTGTACGCCTGATGAGCCCAAATAGGGTGAAACACGTGTCGTGTACTCTTTGCATTATTTGACAGTAAACTATATATATATTATATATATATATATATATATTATATATATATACACTCAGCAAAAAAAGAAACGTCCCCTGACTTTCAACTGTTTTTACTTTCAGTAGACTTAATGTGTAAATATTTGTATGAACACTAAAAGAGTCAACACCATAAGACATAAACTAAAAATGTTTCACAATGTGTCCCTGAATGAAGGGAGGCTCAAAATCAAAAGTACCAGTCAGTATCTGGTGTGGCCACCAGCTGCTTGAAGTACTGCAGTGCATCTCCTCCTCACGGACTGGACCAGATTTGTAAGTTCTTGCTGTGAGATGTTACCCCACTCTTCTACCAAGGCACCTGCAAGTTCCTGGACATTTCTGGGGGGAATGGCCCTAGCCCTCACCCTGCGATCCAACAGGTCCCAGACGTGCTCAATGGGATTGAGATCTGGGCTCTTCGCTGGCCATGGCAGAACACGGACATTGCTGTCATGCAGAAACTCATGCACTTTTTGCCACTCCTGTCTGGTCCAGCGAAGGTGGGTTTGTGCCCATAGGCGGTGTTGTTGCTGGTGATGTCTGGTAAGGACCTGCCTTACAACAGGCCTACAAGCCCTCAGTCCAGCCTCTCTCAGCCTATTGCGGACAGTCTGAGCACTGATGGAGGGATTGTGTGTTCCTGGTGTGACTCGGGCAGTTGTTGTGGCCATCCTGTACCTGTCACGCAGGTGTGATATTCGGATGTACCAATCCTGTGCAGGTGTTGTTACACGTGGTCTTCCACTGCGAGGATGATCAGCTGTCCTTCCGGTCTCCCTGTAGTGCTGTCTTAGGCGTCTCACAGTGTGGACATGGCAATTTATTGCCCTAGCCACATCAGCAGTCCTCATGCCTCCCTGCAGCATGCCTAATGCACGTTCACGCAGATGAGCAGGGACCCTGGGCATCTTTCTTTGGGTGTTTTTCACAGTCGGTAGACAAGTCTCTTTAGTGTCCTGCGTTTTTAGAACGGTGACCTTATATGCCTATTTTCTGTAAGCTGTTAAGGTCTTAACGACCATTCCACAGGTGCATGTTAATTAATTGATTATGGTTAATTGAACATGCATGGAAAACATTGTTTAAACAATTTACAATGAAGATCTGTAAAGTTATTTGGATTTTTAAAACATTATTGTTGAAATACACAGTCCTGAAAAAGGGACGTTTCTTTTTTTGCTGAGTATATAT
>JANRMT010062806.1:46231582-46288154 GCA_026402145.1 Polypterus bichir lapradei
TATATGTGTGTGTATAGCTTTGGTCACTGAGTGCAAGGGAAAAATAATAAAATATAGTCTATTAGTTATTAAACAGTAAAACATTAACGTTTTAAGAAGTACAGGTACATTGAGCACTACTCGAGTGGTTGCGGGTAAACTACATTTTAAAAGACGGTATAACAGAAGAGGTAAGTTGTACTAACAGCAGCTAAAATGTATATGGATCATCTCTCGGTAGTTGATCCCTTTTGAAAGGCGCTACACGACGGCTGTGGTATAGAAATTACATTTTCTATGTGAACGTTCAAATTTCTGCCTCTGGTAATGTGACTCACCGGTATTACCAGTAATTAAAGAAAAATTGTTTTGTGTCCTCTGCAGTGTTAAGAGAGAAAGGCTTTGGTTTGGGATAAAATGAACAAAGGTGTAAAGAAAGGAAAGTTGCATTTTTCTTTTATATAGTATAGAGAGATGTGTTCGGTGATGTTATGATCGCCTTTTGGGGACAGTCGCGGTGGGTCTTGTGTAGACTGGTGAGACGTCTCTGCCATTAATCGGCTGTGATGGCACTGTCAGTCCTTCACTCGTGTGCGTGTCTTAATAATCCGAGCTGAGGACTTTATAATCGTATACGTGCAAAAGAAAGTGTGAATCGCCTTAATATTATTTTGCCGTGGTGTAGAAAAGGGGTCCCGTGTTTGCAATTTTCTGGGCTATAGCTCAGGGGGAGGATGAAAAAAAAAATTAAAAGTGCTCACTTTGATTTAAGGCAGAAGCGCGCCGGCTGCTCGACTTTTGCTGGGAAGGAGACCCCAGTTTTTGTACACACGTTCCACAAATGAGACACACGGGTTTACCGGCAATGTCAGTAAACATATACTCGGCCTCCCATCGGTTTTTAAAGGCTCTATTTTCAGAATCAACTTTTCTCTTCGGCATCGTGTGGGCTAGCTTCGCAATAATTTACAGTATCATAAGCTAGACTTGATCAACGTGTTAAGTGTTCGGCAAGGCAGCTGAAGCGCTGCATTATGAGATCTGTAGTTTATTGTGTTACCAGCGCTTCATATACCCGGGCCATTAATAACAATAATACAGTATATAAAATGATCTCGCGGGCCGGATATAATTATACGCCGGGCCGGATGTGGCCCGTGGGCCTTGAGTTTGACTCATACGGACTAAATAGAACTTGAAAAGAAATATTTTTTGGAATGTGATCGTGCAAGTCAGTACATCGAGCCCGCGTGCTATTGTGGTTTTGCTTGTGTGCTTCAGTAAGTTACCGTCCCCTCGCTCTTACTTTTTTACCGTTCATCTAATGAATACACTGAGTATGGCTTTACCAAAACAATCATTGATCGCGAATAAAGTATTCATTATTCATGAAGTTTCAATAGGTGAATAGGTGATCTGTCTTTCTGCGTTAACCGCATGCGTTTTCATACGTCTGAAACTAAGGGGATGCGAGGTTAAAATAAAATCGAGAAGCGCGCGTACATACTTAGTGCATCCCCTCTCGGGAATCGAACCTCGGACGTGGGCGCTACAGTCGAATGCTTTAGTATCGCGCCACGGCGTGTGGTTTATCTATTTGAGCGTAGCAGTGTAATTCAGTTTTTGTTCAGCACTGTTTGGAACTGTTACTTTTTGTCTGCGCACTGCGTCAGTTCACGTGAGCTGCTGAATGTGGTTTTATATGTCACTCGCTCACTTCTAATTGTTTCGCTGCCTTCTTAATTATATAATGCATGTTTTCTAAAGCGCGTTTTGTAGCTCTTCCTGGCTTTCTACGTAATGCGTGAATACGTGAGAGGCGTGATGATGTCATACGAACTCCGCCCCTCCATCTGAACTCCATTACAGTAAATGGAGAAAAACAGCTTCCAGTTATGACCATTACGCGTAGAATTTCGAAATGAAACCCGCCCAACTTTTGTAAGGAAGCTGTAAGGAATAAGCCTGCCAAATTTCAGCCTTCTACCTACACGGGAAGTTGGAGAATTAGTGATGAGTGAGTGAGTGAGTGAGTGAGTGAGTGAGTGAGTGAGTGAGGGCTTTGCCGTTTATTAGTATAGATAAATACGTGTAGTGGTGATTCAACAACATGTCCGCCTGTCTGTGTCGGCTCCACAATATATATATATATATATATATATATATAGTACATACATACATATAGAGGTAGGTAGAGTAGCCAAAAATTGTACTCGAGTAAAAAAGTACTTGGTGAAAAGACTACTCAAGTACTGAGTAACTGTTTGATCATAATAAATTATTTTTGGAAATGTTGTAATAAACAGACAAAAATATAATATAATGTGCAAATTCTGCTATTTCCAAATAATAAAATAAAAAAGAGTAAAAATAAATAACATCTTTACAAAATAAAGATGCACAAATAACACAAAGTTCCAAATCTCAGTTTTTCACAACAAAGCTTTTGAAGCCAATACCTACAGTAGGTAACATGTATGTTTGAACAGTACAAACTACTTACAGTGACAAGATATATACTGTACACCAGGGGTACCCAATACATCAATCGCGATCGACCAGTAGATTGGAAAGGTAGTGCAGGTAGATCGCGTTGCATTAATAAAAAAAATGTTTTTTAAATGTTAGTCTCTCATATATCCTCCCTATGGCATTTGCCACTTGATTGACATACAGGGTGGCCAGTCTGAGATCGCTTTTCTTCTAACACACTGGTCATCCCGCACGCACGATCAAACGCGCGAGCTACTGCAAAACTCTGGATATCTAAGTGATCTAGTTAGCCTTCCAATTTATATCGACTAAAGAAGGGATTTAAAAAAAAATTGTTTGGGGAAGGTATGGGCTGGATGTGGAATTGGAAGAGAATTTTTTTCTCTCACAATGTCACAATCGAAGTGTTTGTCTGATCCGTCAATCTATCATTGCTATTCCAAAGAAGGAAAATGTGTAAAGGCACTTTCGAACTGTTCATAAAAACTACGAAACTGACTTCCTTCTGAAAAGCGATCTGAGAAAGATAAAGGAGAGGGAACTAAAATCTCAGTTAATCAAACAGCCGTCATTTTTCACTTGGCTGAATTCAAAAGCAAAGGCAGATACAAAGGCCCGGAAGCATCGTTCCGGGCGAGTCATTCGATCATTAAGCATAAGAAGTCCTTCCAAGATGGAAAGATGATAAAAGAGGCCTTTGTTGAGGCAGATGGCTAGGAAGAAATTCCTGCTGAGATTTCAAGACCCCTGGCCGGAGAAAAAGGAGTTTCTCCTTGTCATTAAACATGCACAATACAAGCAACTTAATAACGATCATGGGCAGCTAGACTTGGCATTTTTTTCCCGATCTAACCAACATGTTGAATCAGCTTAATTTACAGCTGCAAGGAAAAGAGAAAAACCATGGTCAATATGATTAGCTCAGTTAATGCTTTCAAATGAAAAATGCAACATCTGTCCTCAAAGCTGCAGCGCCTTGATTTGGGGAACATCCAAAACCTCGCGTCAGAGTTGGAGACGCAATGAAAGGCGTGTGCGCAACTTGACAGCATATGCTACAGAGCAGATTGAAAATTGCCTGTCAGACTTTGACAGACAGTTTCAAGACTCAGCTTTACTTGAACCAATCGCTACATTTAAGTGCTATCCATTTAGGGAAGATGTTGAGGGTGATTCACCCGCATCAAAAATTGCAACACTGTTTCACGTAAAACTCCTCTACAGTGGAGGATGAGATTTTGAAACTACAGGATGACATTCAGCTGAAGTCTGGGGCTCTTGGACAGTTTTGGAACTTACTCACAGAGGAAAAGTACCCAAACTTGAGGAAATGTGCTACCTCCTCGACTGCATTATTCGGCTCTACTTATTTATGCGAGTCAGCCTTTTCCCACATGAAGATTATTTAATCCAAATACTGTAGTGACCATAAATGTATTGAATTGTTATTGTGCCATAAAGGTTATTCAGTTATGCAAGGTACGACAACATATATATACTGAGTACACTTTATACATAAAATATATAATTTTTAATGTAGGTAGATCATTTTGACCTGGTCATTTTAAAAGTAGCTCGCAAGCCGAAAACAGCGTGAGCATCCCTGCTGTACACTGACAGTATAATACTACATATTCACTTGCCCTCCAACTAGCACAGCTGATAGAATATAACATTAGAACAAGGCAGCTTGTGCATGTACAAGGAGTCTCACTTTACCTTGACTGTCTGTGTCTGTTCTTCAATCAGTGAAGTGATAGTTAAGCTTCAGCAGAAGTTGGCTCTCATTTTTTAGGTACAGTATTCTTTCTTTCCCTGTCCGCTGTCTGTGAGGAATTTGTGCCGCTAGGACGCGACAGTTTGTGTGTGGTCATGTGACCACATATACATACACACACACACACACACACACACACACACACACACACACATACTTACATATACACACACACACGCACACACATACATACATACACACACAGCAGACTGTAACAATCTTGCGGTCTTGTATGCGAGTTATCATCCAGTTGACATCTGGAACGACCACCAGAGGGCGGACTGGAGGTGACTGCCAGCATTCTTACCTCAAAGTTGGAGGTGGTGTTTCTCATCCCAAGACCTGTGGGTAACTGCCCGAAAGACTGAGATCACAAGTACAAGTGGCAGAAAGTGCAGGGTGGCTGGGCTGACACTCTATTGATAGGATGAGAAGCTCAGCAGTTCAAGAGAGCCTCAAAGTAAAGTCACCGATCCTCTAAATCAAGAGCAGCCAGTTGAGGTGGTTTGTTCATGTCATAAGGATGCTCCATGGGCAGCTCCCTTCAGAGGTGCTCCAGCCACATCTAACTAATTGCAGCATGTGGCAAACCAGGACATGCTGGAGGGATTCTCTCTCTTGGCTGGCTTGGGAATATCATGAAAATTCCTCTGAAGGAACTGGAATCTATAGCTGGGGACAGGAAAGTATTGGTCTGCTGCCACCATGGCCCTCATTGGGAAAAACGGTCAAGAAGATGAGATGAGAGATGTATTTGCCAGGCTTCTGCTTTTCTCAAGGTGTATTATTTGTCCTTTAGGGATCATTAGAAGCTTTTAAATCAGCAAAGTGATAGCCATGGCCTATAATATCAATTTTCTTTTTAACCAAATAAATTGTATTAAAAACAGAGACACTTGATGCTTCAAACAAATATGCACAGACTCTCACATGCTGGAGCAGGCCAATTTGCATGATTACACAGCAATGGTGAAGGGTGCCAAGTACCTAATATACAAGTTGCCAGCTTTCAGCATTTCAGAGCAAAAACATTTAGCACATTAATGACAAAGAGTGCTAATGTTAGATGTTCAGTCATTTTGTTTGGAAAGTTTTATGCACTGTTTTTGATTAAGTGTTTTGTTTGATGTTATTCCAGACTCATATACACGTTATGAAATACAATATTATTGTGTTGGCTTCAAGTTTATTTTTATAACTCAAATACGAGTATGTTTATCATGGTAAAACTGCAGTACTTGAGAAACATCTGTTAAATATAGTGATTTTACAATCATTTCAGAAGAGATTTAATTTCAGAAACAAAACACAATAAATAAGCACTCACATGGTAGCTTTTTAGCCTAATGAAATCCACAGTCAATGGCACTGAAGTGTCACGGTTTTGATTGAGTGCCTTGATGTAATCTAGCAGGTCTGCAAAGAATTTATAGGCTCCTTTCAGTACACAAAGAGCCACAATGTGATGCCCACCCATATCCTGCATGATATCTCTGGCCAAACGCTCAGTTCTGCAGATAAAGAGACAGAAAAATGGAGAGTTAAAAGCAAGCACAATGTCCTGCAATCAAGCTTTGGGGCCAAATTAAATCCTTTTATTTTTGTTAAAGGTTCCCGGTAAATTTTGAAATCATATCAACATTATAATCCAGGGGTTCTCAAACTCAGTCCTGGGAACCAACTGTGGCTGCAGGTTTTTGTTCCAAACAGCTTCTGCTTTTAATTGGACTCCTGGGCTAATTAAGTGAACTGTTATTTACCAGATTCTATATTTTGGAAACAATCTAGAAAACTAATGGGCTTTGCCCCCTGCTCGCTTTTCTTGCCAACCCCCCAGCCTGCGTTACGTGCCAGCCACTTTGCATCTCTGCCACTCACGTATGTGGATTTCACTTTCACCAAACAACAAATCTTTTAATTCTCGCGGATACGCCTCTTCAGTGGGAAGAAACACTACTTCTCCCTGATGGCAGCACGAATTAGACATTCTACAAGTCTCCGACTTAAGTTTAAATCCGAACAATATATTCGATCTCTTTTCACTGTTTCATTATTTCACAGAGTAATAATTTCCATTTGTTTGCGCTAATGCGATCTTTACTATCATTTTTTTGTGAGTTTCGAATTTTAGTATTTTCATTATCTCTAACCTGCTCTGCTTGTGTATCGCGCCAATGTTTTTGAACCTCTTTACGACATTCTACTTTGTCATCTACTCTTTGTCTTTTATTTCCGGCCCCGGGCGTGGTTAAATCTCTTGGCACAAAGTCTCATCTCATGGGACGTGAAAGTATCTCTGAAAAAGTCTCGTCTCATCCCAGGATTTTTTTATATAAATGGAGAGATAGAAAACTAAGTTTGATAAAAAAAAAAAAAAAAAAAAAAAGTATTAAAATGTACCAAGCAATTATATGGGAATAATGTATTGTTTTCTTTTTAACACTATTTTCACCTTGATTAATTCTACTTTTCTAGGTGTTCTAATTGTTTAATTAATCCATTATTTACTAATTAATGGATCTGACGCTAAAGTAGTTGCAGCCTTTAGTGTTGTTTGCCTGGGTGTCAGCTCCGCTCGTTTTTTAATTGTCATTATTAAGATACAACAAAGGGGAAAAACTGCACAGAGAAAGGGCAAAATATAATGAAAAGAGTTAAGCATTTAAATCTGTAGCAGAAATAGAAACATTTCTAAGTGTCATCTAAATGTAAAAATCATGCTGTTGTGCTTTTCTGAAAGTAGAATAAGAGGAGCGAAAAAAAAAAAAAAACAGCTAATTAAATGAGATTAGTGTTACCTGTCATTGTCACTGATTAGGAATCTGGTTGGAACAAAAACCTACAGCCACAGTGGGGTCCCCAGGACCGACTTTGAGAACTCCTGGTATAATCAATGCAGAGAATTCAACATACTGATCAATGTTCAGAAAAACTGATCACAATGGTCTTCAGTCAACACCATGCAGCAGGCTTTTTCCATTAGTGCAAAACTATGGCAAAGTAACGGCACCCCATCCACTGCTGGTTCCTGCATTGTGGTTGGTGCTGCCCGAGTAGGATGTGCCTTCCACAATCGTGAATTGGATTAAACTGGTTTGAGAATGTCATGTCAGCAAGAGGATTTTATCTTTAACTTATTAAACAAACCTGCTGTCTGTGCAGGGCTGTTCTGGGTTCAAATCCCACACCCAGTTTGCCATCTTGTGTTTAGTTTTTACACTGCGTGTGAGTTTTCCTCTGGATATTTCAGCTTTTCTTTAACTTTCCCAAATAGAAGGTTATATTCATTTGTGATGGTAAATTGTGAAGGGATGTGTAGATGTACAGTATGAAGAATTTGTACCCATTCCACAGGAATGGTTCCTGCTTTGTGCCCAATACAGCCAGGATAGCCCTCCCCAGCAACCCTGACCTAGATTAAACCAATATGAGAATATCATATTTTTGTTTACCTAAATGCATCTCAGTATTTGTATTCATTTGCTTTTTATCAAATTATGCAAGATACATTAATCCACAGCTTTCACAAACTGAACATTATAAAATATGTACGTATGTGCAGTGCTGAAGCACTTAGGCAAAAAACGTTCTGAAGATGTTTGGTTACAAATGATACTCACATGTCCTAGTGTAATGCATTAGAATCAAGTTCTAATATTTCTAAATTTATATTGTCAGTAGCTGAAAAATGGCACCCCAACAGCCTGCACCCTCTCTCAATCTAGGGTGTCATTACATAATGACTGGAATTTTCATTCACGCTAACTTTATGTATTAAATCCCCTGACACCTCGACTGAATTGCCGACAGTGCTATTGCTCTCCGAGTTAAGCAGAAGATGCAGTGGCTGGCAACACAATGAAGGCTTTAATGTCTATCCTTTGAATCGGTCGTAAGCAATATAAAACTAGCATAAGCATAAACATCTTTAAATGATTGGAAAGCATAATGGCTTGATTTTATTTACTACAACAGATATTGCACAGTATGCATATTTTCTTGTAATTTTTAAACAGCTTCATGCAAAAATCAAAGGAATGAAAGATTCAAAACAAAACCGTGAAATGCCTTGGAACAGATGGTGTTGAGGTGCTACACTGAACTAAAAGGAATTGCAATTTGGTTGCCCATAGTGAGCACAAACCTTCCTTTGATCATTTTGAACCACTCACCAGGGAACGGTGAACTTGGGTCAAAGCACTGAAACAGGAAAAACAGCTTAATATACTTAAAAGTGTCTACTCACCGTTTACTATGCCTACCTGTCCATAATAAGTCCATGAGGAATGAAAACCCTTTCTAAGTCATCTTCATAATGTTTAGGTATGCAGAACATATTTAGATCATGGCCCTTCTCATCATCTGGAATCTGAAAGAGGAGCATGTTGAGATGTTCATGTTGTCAAGGAGTAAGGCAGCTGTAAGGGTGGCACAGTTGCTCCAACCTGCTTGGTCCAAATCCCATTAGCTCAGTCTGTTCTCACTCTGGGCATTCTGCTTTCCTTCCTGTCTCCTCAAAGAAGTACCAATTAGTCAGTCAGTCATTTTCCAACACACTATATCCTAACACAGGGACACGGGGGTCTGCTGGAGCCAATCCCAGCTAGCACAGGGCGCAAGGCAGGAACAAACCCCATGCAGGGCGCAAGTACCAATTAGTGTATCTGGCAATTCCAAATTAGCCCTGGGTGGGAATGAACATGAATGGGCCAGCTTGCTTACAGCTGATAAATATTTAAAACAACTAGCGGGCTCTGCCCCCTGTTCGCTTCACTCGCCAACTCCTGGGCGGGCACTAAACGCTAGCCATTTTGCGGATCTGCCACTCGCATATGGGGAAGTGGATGTATATTATTATTATTTTCATGGGAATTGTTACATATGCATAATAGAACTATCTGCGGTGGGCTGGCGTCCCGCCTGGGGTTTGTTTTCTGCCTTGCGCCCTGCGTTGGCTGGGATTGGCTTCAGCAGACCCCCGTGATCCTGTAGTTGGGATATAGTAGGTTGGATAATGGATGGATGGATGGAACTAACTATTCTACATTACAGCAAGTAATTAACCATAGTAAAAAAAATAGTAAAACGTAATAAATTGAAAGTATTTATTGCATTATACGTTTTCATTCTGTTTTGCTTTGAAATTAACATGCAAATACTTTTTAAACTTACACTTTTACTGTAAAACTTCAGTACAAACAATTTTTTAAATTAAACTTTTTGTCAATTTCGCACTGAATTTTGATTCCGTGTTTGGACTTATATCGTGACAAAGCAACATACAACTGCCTGTGAGTGAATATCATTTCTTTCTCTCTAATAAATCGACTTTTTCAAATGTTTGTCCCTGTGATTTGTTAATTGTCATAACAAAAGCTATATTAATGGGAAACTGTAAACGTTTTAAGATGAATGGCATATCAAGATCTCTTTTGATGTTGTTATCCGCAGAAGATATACTACATTACCTTTCTTGTTGCCTGTTAAAATTTTACATGTCAGAATTGTTCCACCAATTTTGAATACAACTAATCTTGTACTATTGCATAGCCCATCACTCGGATATAAATTACACAATAACATTACGATACATCCTTCTTTCAATAGTAATTCGGCTGGTGGAAGACCGGACGGTGTTAATGGTTGTAGATATTCTACAGGATGTTGTAAGTTGATGTTTTCATCTTCCGCAACATCACCACCAACTGTTTCATCATAGTCAATTGATATGCATTTAAACAATTTGCCGTGTAACCAATGAACAATTTTCACGTTAATTCATTTGACTTCATCATTTCTCTGTGCTAGGGTTGCCCGTGTTCTCATTTGTTCTGTTAATAATCTTTCGGGATGAATTTCTTCAATAAGATTTGGACATAATAAGTCTTCTTTTATTGGGAACTTAAAGTGAGGAAAACGTAAAAATGTATAGGTGCTGAGAGCGCAGGAACTGTGTCTGACAAAAGCATTCACATGAATAAGAGGTGAGAGGACCGTGGGTGAATTTGAAAATGGTTGAGAGGAGGGCGGGACTTGGAAAAAAAATCTCTTGGCAATAGTGTCATCTCAAGATTTTCTTTTATAATAGAGAGATATACACTAGATTCATAACACATGTGAATAAGCCCACCTGTAGTTGTGTTCTACAAAGTTCTGCAAATGGTCTTCTTACAGTTGATGTCAAATGTTACTGTTATTTAGTTGGGTACAGTTGGTAGTATTGCTGCCTTATAGTTCCAGGAACCTGGGTTTGAATACCAGTCCATTCATTTTTCAAACCCACTGAGTTGTAGGGCAGCTGGAACCAATCCCAGAAAGTATAAGGCAGGAATAAATAAGTCCACATTAGGCCAGTCCTGCAAACTCCACAGATTCATAGACAAGTTCTCCTCATGTCTATATGATGGATTAATTGCCTGTCAGGTAAACTACCACTCCATCCCTCCATGTTCTAACCTAACTAATCAAGTTTGGGGTCACGGGGAGCATGAATAGACCCAATCTTAGAAGCACTGGGTGCAAGGTAAGAGACAGTCCAGGATGGGATGCCAATTGATAGTTAATTCAGAGTCTTGGGTGAACCGATCTATAAGCCAGTATCAATGCATGTGGGTAGTGTTATAAATTACTGACATCCAGGGTTCAGATTAAACAGGGTATCCACGATCTTGAGCTATAGTAAGGGTTAACAGAGAACAACAGAATTTGGTAAAAACAAGGTGACTATTAAACCTTTGTAGGGGTAGAGGGAGGACTACTCTATTACAACTTTTAAAATATGCTTTTCATTATTATATTTAGAGATATTTATTAATTGAAAAAATGTCTTTTTTAGTAAAACAATATGCTTTTCATTATTATATTTAGAGATATTTATTAATTGAAAAAAATGTCTTTTTTAGTAAAACAATCTGTTTGTACATTACGCCCATTTTTTCCCCCCTCACTTGAAACTTGGCACAAATACTTGTCACCTCAAGACCAGTTTTTGACATATAACCTTCACTTGGGCAGCAGGAGCAGCTTAGGGCAGGAACAAATGGCATGAAGTACTAAAGTGTGATCAAACAATAAACATTGTGATGATGGCCTAATGGTTAGCATGCCCGCATTTCAAACTCAGGTTCCAGGTTCTGTTCCCACCCATTACATTAAACTTTCTCTTTAATCAAGTATTTTTGTCGTAGCTCCATGCTGCCCTGGGTGGAGCTATATTACAGTATATCCAAATTTATTTTTTTTGCAATTTGGGGTTGCAAGCATGATCTCTCACCATTACATCAGCATTGCAACCTGATCATCAGTGTTTTCCTGCTGTATTTGAAGATGTATTCTCTTAACCACTAGTAATAACCACATAGTGGAGTCAAATCTCAGAACAATGTGGGCTCGTGAATCATATTTAGTCTAAATATAATAATCCCCCCCACTCCCTTTAAAATCACAGCAGATTTTTTAAATAATACCAGGAAAAAGCCAGGAAACATGGCTGTATCTGCAGAAGTAAAGCTAGCTTGGTGAATGTTTGTTTCAGCATTAAAAAACACTGTATATATTTTCAAAAAATTGAAGGCCAACCCTGGGATTGTCCAACTTTAAATATAAAATATATGGCGTCCAATGGCAGGAAAGGATATTGTTAGAATTCTGTTGCAAGTTCTGTTCTGTATTAAGCCCCTCATTTTCAATGTAGGAGGCTAACTTTTAAGCTGAATGACAGTCTGAAGGGGTGAGTTGGTTGCAGAACAAGTGGCCATGATCTTAACAGGATTTTATAAAGGAGAATCCAAATTTATATTACGGATTCCTCTCTTTTTGTCAGATTACCTCTTCTATTCCAAAAGGCTGCTGTTCCTGGACATTTTGGAGTTTATAGCCAGACATTTCCATTCAAACTGCTTCTTGTGTGGGCATCTCTACAATTGCTTGTTCAGACAAATTTGAAGTTAAATTTACAACAAAAAGTTTAGAAATCAAAAACCTTGCAACGCTGGGAAACACAGTTAGCCATCCTTAATAAAAGGAAAAGTGTCTGTGTTTCTCTGTATCTGTATGTCCATCCAGTTGCAAAGGCTCTGTCATTCCAACAGATGGTGCATCACAAACCTTTGTAGTAATAAAAAGCATTACACTTGTAATGTCACACAGCAAACACACATTGACACTGCTTTTATGAATTCCATACAAAATGGCAACTAAATGGACATGTACATTGCATTTGTCATTTAATCACAAACAAACATCAATGCTGTTTTTATGCATCCCATACAAATGGCATGTAACAGAGACTTATGTATTGTGTGTCATTCCAACAGATGGTGCATCACAAAAATCTGTAGTAATAAAATGCATTACATGTGTCAGATCAACAGATGATGCACCACAAACATCTGAAGTAATCCATTTTATTACTACAAATGTTTGGGATGGACAGAGGTAGCACTGCTGCCTCACAATAAGGAGACTGGAGTTCGTGATCACAGTATGTTCTTCCCATGTCTGCGTGGGTTTCCTCTGGGTGTTCCAGTTTCCTCCCACTGTCCAAAGACATACAGGTTAGTTGGACTGACACAACATTGGTCTTAGTGGGTGTGTTTGCCCTGCAATGGACTGCCACCTTTTCCAGGGTTTGTTCCTGTCTTTTGTTCTGTGCTAGCTGGGACAGGGTAATGGTATTGATTAAATGGACTGGAAAAATGACATGACATGTTTGTGATTCACCATCTGTTGGAATGTCCGGTTCGATGCATTTTATTAATATATGCATTACAATATATATTCCAATAGATGATGCACTGTAAACACTAATGCAGAGGTCTACACATATTACTTAGATTTCAACCCGTCTTAGATGGGTAGCTCCTCTACTCTATTATTCTATTGGTCAAGATGATGTCCAATCAGAGATATTTGCTGATTATTACATTTATCCCTAGCAACATCAGTTATCATTAAGAGCAACATGCTAGCATTGCTAGCATCCATTGAGTGGTGTGTATATTGTTCTATCTACAAATTATTAAGTGTCTCATGTTTTTATTGTATGCTATCAAAACAAATCCTTGCTATTAATTAGATAAACATAATGATTATATCCCAGTTTGAGCAAAACGTGTAAATATATGCAGAAACAAAATATTTCCATTAATAAGGGACACAAACAACTGGAAGGCTTAATTTATGCAAACCTTCATGCATTCAAATATAATAATAAAACAATTGTTAACAGTTCGAATGCCTTTCCAACTGCAGCTTGTTCAGTTAATGTCATGATGCAGCTTAAATGGAAACGCAACGTAACGCGATCGTGTTTCAGAGCCTGTAAAGCATTTCGCGTGATTTGAAGAATGGAATACTAAATAAATAAAACAAACGCGGGCGTTTAAGCGATATAGTCGTCCTCATTGATACTATCCACTTGTTTACTTAATATAACGAATCTCGTACATTGAAAGAACGTTACTCCAATTCTCATTCATCCATCCGTCCCTTTGTAATCGGCGGTTTAAGCAGGCGGGCCGAAACCTTCGGAGGTTTGGATGCAAGGCAAGGACCAATCCTAGAGTTACACGGCGGGTCAATTTAGAGTCGCTGATTAACGCAACCCGTCTTTGACACATGGGAGGAAAACTCGTGCAGCCATCACACACACAGTCATTTACCGTGCAATTCCCTTTTAAAGTCACCAGGTAAAACCTGAACCAGGTAACTGCATTTTTTTTCCAAACGTCAAATACAACGCAAAGCGAACAGCTCGCACACAGTTTATAGGCGTTTCCATAGCAACTGTCAAAGAGAGCTGCTTGTTGAATGTGCCTTCCGCTTTAGGTATTCACTGCTGAAATTTAAAAACTTCGAGGGCGCAAATTCGAATAATGTGGAGCCCCGATTACCCTTGACAATCCTTCTGAGGCCAAAAAGCAGCAGTAAAATAACATCAAGCGCGCAATGTAGTGAGGAAGTTTAAAAAAATTAAAAACGACATTTCAGCTGTACACTATTCACGCGATTCTTTCTCAGCAACGCACACAGACCAGGCACAAAATCCTCTTTTGCAGCCTACCGTAAGACGCGTTTATTAATAATAAAAATACGCAAAATGCGGCTTGTTTTTCTAATTAACATCCCTATAATAACATTATAAAAATCGCACCTTACCCTGAGACCCGAGGACATGATAGTAGAGACGTGCGGAGGCAGAGTTTCTAAACAGCAAGGGTCACATCACCGGAGCCGTCCTCCTTGCATCTCCTCTGGCGGCGAAAGGTCACCGCCCGTCGCGTGTTCTCGTCTTGCTCTTCCGCTGCTCAGCGGTAGCCACCTGTACTGGGCGCAACCCACCGTTTAAAACCTTGACGTCACAATCCTTTTGGTTGAATAATCTGATTTATTTGGTGCCGCCCTGGATTTAGCATCCTCTTATCACATTTTCTATTATCCCAGACAGCTTCCCGATTGTTAACGCACATGGTAAGAAAACTCTGTTACGTGTGTACGGGCGCCCGTTTATAATAATCGGCCAGTTCTTTGGAATCGTAATGTAGTAGTCGTAGATCTGTGTGTATGAGTATACACATATTATCGTTTGAGCCTTTAAATACGCTTAAAAACTTAAGGTAAAAAGAAAAATTACTAGTGTTAAAAGTGTATGTAAACAGCCTACAGGTCTAGAGGTCATTTAACGATACTGGTTTTGTTATGTAGAAACCATCAAAGTGTATTAAAATTTGCTTTTACTGAAATTATCCTCAGGCAGTTTTATTTTATAGTGTTAATCTAAATCAATAAAATATTACAAACATAGGTCAGCGTTCTAATATTTGTTTCCTTCATTCAGATCGCGTTTCAGCAATGGAACCAGTAGTTGTCAGTAACACGAGACAAGACAGATTTTGCTTGCTGAACACTTTTGGGTGTATCTTATCTGCTAATCACACAAATTCCCTTTAAAAATTTCTAGCATGTACAATTTTATTGCAATCGCTTATTTTTTTATTTCCTCTAATAAGTATTCATATGCAGTACAATAATTACACCTATGATAATCTAAAAGTAGTGGCACCGAAATGCATCTCAGATATACCAAGTTCTGATGTTTCACTTGTGAATGGGAAAGCCATGCTAAAATATCTCATTACATTATAAAGAACTGGCCGCTTGGTATGCATTTGGTCCCTGGGCAAAAATGTGTGCCACATAAACCACTTGTCAAAGCAACTAAGGTATTTTTGCCTCCTCTTGAGATAAAACTTGGATCGATGACAAATTTTATGAAAGTGATAAACAAGGACAGGGAAGGATTCTGATATTTGAGACTTGTTTCCATGAATTGCTGATGCCAAGATTAAGGAGGACATTATTGTTGCTCCAGACAGGGAAGGATTCTGATATTTGAGACTTGTTTCCATGAATTACTGATGCCAAGATTAAGGAGGGCATTATTGTTGCTCCACACGTCAGATGCCTCATCAATGACAGTCTGAAGATCAGAGGAAATCACATGGAAGGCCAGTTGTTTTGTATTTTCTTGGCAACTTGTAGGACAAAGTGGCCATTGCCATTACACTTGTGTACAACAAAATTTCGTATGACATCTCATACTGTAAAAGCCGCAATATATTACAAGAGAATAAGTCAAATTTACATATATACAAAAGACAGAACAGTAAAATAACAATTAGCTATAATAACAAAGATGAATAGATTCAGCCTTTGGAGGCTTAAGCAGTGCTTAAAGTGGACCGGTACTCACTTCCAACATAAAGTGCCAGTACCTTTTTCGAATATCTTCGCTGCAACCCACCAGAATCTTCAATCCAGTGTCGATGTATCCCTGTGCTCAAAGTTTCAGTGAAACCCCCACCATCTTCCCCACTTGCTTTTCAACAGATTTTCACCACCATGTGACTATCAATATTTCACCATACTAGTACCGTTTTTTAGTGCACTAATGATCACTGGAATGTCTCCACAGCTATTTAAAGGGGACATCCCCGAGTTTTCGATCAAGTGTTGATTTATCCTATGACATATCGGATTTCCCGAACTCTTTAATTGAATTTTACTTTATTGCCATAAAAAGTGTATAGCCAGTAATTTGGTTCCATTTTAATCACTTAAGTGTGTGTACATAGTATAATAACATTCCAGTGTGGGGTTTAAATCAGTTCTTGGCAGTTGGACAGTGGGGCAATGGAGGCCTTGGCAGTTGCACAGTGGGGTGATGAAGGCCACAACTCTGGGACAAAAAAAGCTGTTTTTCAGTCTGTTTATGTGGGATCAAATTTCCCTACTTTGTACTGCTTACCAGATGATAGTGGATCAAACAGTAAATGTCCTGGTATGTTGTGTCTATCAAAGCTGGCAGCCTTCTTCTTCCATCCGCTAACGAATACACTGTCCAGATAAAAGAGGCCTATCCCAATGATTTGCTGAGCCACCTTTACCACATAAAGCAAAGCCTTCTGCTCTGCGGACATGCAGATGGTGTATCACACAGTCATGCAGTGATAGAGGATGCTGCCGATGGAGTTGTGGTAGAAGTTCACCAAAAGTTGGTTCTGGTTCAGTTTCCTAAGGAAGTAGAGTCTCTGTTGGGCCTTTTTCACCAGGTAAGGGACCATATCAGCTATTGTATTACGTAAACACCAAGGAACTTGATGCTCTGCTTCTCCAAAAATGTGGAGGGGAAAGTGGTCCGTCTTCCTAGTTCTTCTGAAGTCTATGATGATCTCCATTGTTCTGGCAGTGTTTAGGACCAGGTTGTTGTTCTTACACCACTCAGCCATATATTTCACCTCATTCCACACAGCCTTGTGGGGTTCCTATGTTCAGGATGAGAGCTGAAGTATAGTACACAGTCCTGATGCACAGCAGTCTGTTTAAGAAGAAGTCCATGACCCTGGTTGCCTAGCTTATTGACAAGTTTATAAGGGGAATACGATAGTAAATGCATGCAGATGAAATACATTCATACTGGAATGAGCTTTTGAAACAAAGACAGGGCTGTTCCCCACATTCATTCGAACTGCTCTGATTTTTCAGAAGTTTCGATTTAACAATATTTTAGCAAAGAAATGCAGGCATTTTGCCTGTTATAAGCATACAACTGAATGACGTGGCATGTAACTCATGTCCCATAATCCACATGAGATTTTTTAATGGACATTTTTAAATTAATTGCAGTTGTCCCAGCATTGGCTTCCATAGATTCACTACAAACTGAATAGGGTAAGGAACAAAAATAAATAAATAAAATGTGAGTGTATTCCGTTAAATACAACTGCTGACACTCATTTTATGGTATGCATATTGCTGTGTCTGTACAGACTAGTTAATAAGTGTCTCATGTTAGCATAAATTGTCTAAACGTGTGGGATGTATTATAGCTCTCTGTGAAAGCAGAGACAAAAGCATACATTTACACATTCTTTTCATTTCTCCTTTACAGCTGTTCATTTTTCTTCCTTTGTTATTTCCTCACTTTATTCTTAAACATGAATCCCACCCCTCTTGCCTTCTACTCATCGATCTGTCTGTCGTCTCTTAGTCTAATCTCTGAAACTTGTTTTATTTTTAGTTCAGAATTTTTTTCCTTCTCTAGACCTACATAATTTAAGAATTAGGATGTTAACTTTTTTTCATCATTTCTTTTCTTAGCCCAGAAAATCTTTTACGCTGTACTTTACGTGTCTAAATGCTCTACTTATCATTTCCTCTTTTACTTTGTCTTTACTTGGCTTTTTAAGACCAAATAAAAGTCTACTGGTGACTTAGTCTATTTATATTTTAATTTTCCTATTACTTGTATTCCATTGTTTGAAGGTCAACAATTTTGCATTGTTTTTCATTGTCTTTTTTCCCCATTTTATCCTTTAAATTGAATAATTCTCCTCTATTCGAATACTATGGTAGTTTTTTCTTTCAGATGCAGGCAGATGAACAGACTACAATTCATGTTCCCTCACATTTTAATATGGAACTCTGAAATGCAAATATTTCAGTTCCCATGAAATCTGACTGTGACTCCTCTTGTATCTGGAGAGTCACAAAGGTTAATCATTATTCAGTTTTACTTAACATCTGTAAATAATTAGAAAAAAAATAACATAATATTCTCAAACCCACTCGATCTCGGCATCACTAAACACAAGGTAGGTGTCAGCCCTGGGTGTAGTACTGGCCCATCACAAAGCCTACCCAGTGACACCCCCAGCCCAATTAAACTACCCCTAATAGTCCGGCCTAGAAGATTTGGGAGGAAAACTGCAATCGCAGGGGGAAAACCAATACAGACAATTACTGGGTCTGGGATTCAAACCCATGATGTGGAATCCATGAGTGGTGTACTGGAAAGTAAAAAATACTCAGGGATGAAGCAAAATGAATTGAGCTACACATTTGGTCATTTACTTTTGCTGTTACTTCACTTTGTAATTGTAATATCAATCATTTGTGATAATTGTGTGCAAAAATATCTTTAAAAGGGCAAATTTCAACTGGTTGCTTAAGGAAGGAAGGAGCTTCCTGGCAGCATGTACAGGTGCCGGTCATAAAATTAGAATATCATGACAAAGTTGATTTATTTCAGTAATTCCATTCAAAAGGTGAAACTTGTATATTAGATTCATTCATTACACACAGACTGATGTATTTCAAATGTTTATTTCTTTTAATTTTGATGATTATAACTGACAACTAATGAAAGTCCCAAATTCAGTATCTCGGAAAATTAGAACATTGTGAAAAGGTTCAATATTGAAGACACCTGGTGCCACACTCTAATCAGCTAATTAACTCAAAACAAATGCAAAAGCCTTTAAATGGACTCTCAGTCTAGTTCTGTAGGCTACACAATCATGGGGAAGACTGCTGACTTGACAGTTGTCCAAAAGACGACCATTGACACCTTGCACAAGGAGGCCAAGACACAAAAGGTCATTGCTAAAGAGGCTGGCTGTTCACAGAGCTGTGTCCAAGCACATTAATAGAGAGGCGAAGGGAAGGACAAAGATGTGGTAGAAAAAAAGTGTACAAGCAATAGGGATAACCGCACCCTGGAGAGAATTGTGAAACAAAACCCATTCAAAACTGTGGGGGAGATTCACAAGGAGTGGACTGCAGCTGGAGTCAGTGCTTCAAGAACCACCACGCACAGACGTATGCAAGACATGGGTTTCAGCTGTCGCATTCCTTGTGTCAAGCCACTCTTGAACAAGAGACAGCATCAGAAGCGTCTCGACTGGACTGCTGCTGTGTGGTCCAAAGTTATGTTCTCTGATGAAAGTAAATTTTGGATTTCCTTTGGAAATCAAGGTCCCAGAGTCTGGAGGAAGAGAGGAGAGACACAGAATCCACGTTGCTTGAGGTCCAGTGTAAAGTTTCCACAGTCAGTGATGGTTTGGGGTGCAATGTCATCTGCTGGTCTTGGTCCATTGTGTTTTCTGAGGTCCAAGGTCAACGCAGCCGTCTACCAAGAAGTTTTAGAGCACTTCATGCTTCCTGCTGCTGACGAACTTTATGGAGATGCAGATTTCATTTTCCAACAGGACCTGGCACCTGCACAAAGTGCCAAAACTACCAGTACCTGGTTTAAGGACCATGGTATCCCTGTTCTTGATTGGCCAGCAAACTTGCCTGACCTTAACCCCATAGAAAATCTATGGGGTATTGTGAAGAGAAAGATGCAATACGCCAGACCCAACAATTCAGAAGAGCTGAAGGCCACTATCAGAGCAACATGGGCTCTCATAACACCTGAGCAGTGCCACAGACTGATCGACTCCATGCCACGCTGCATTGCTGCAGTAATCCAGGCCAAAGGAGCCCCAACTAAATATTGAGTGCTGTACATGCTCATACTTTTCATGTTCATACCTTTCAGTTGGCCAACATTTCTAAAAATCCTTTTTTTGCATTGGTCTTAATTTATATTCTAATTTTCCGAGATACTGAATTTGGGACTTTCATTAGTTGTCAGTTATAATCATCAAAATTAAAAGAAAAAACATTTGAAATACATCAGTCTGTGTGTAATGAATGAATCTAATATACAAGCTTCACTTTTTGAATGGAATTACTGAAATAAATCAACTTTGTCATGATATTCTAATTTTATGACCGGCACTTGTATATGCATGTTAAATACAGGTGTAATCTTAGATTAGAAAAACATAACACAAAAGGGACTGTTGGAACATGGTGGACTCATTACATACCAGATCAGTCAGATAAAGATCTTGTTAACCATTAATAGATCTTGAGAAGGATCTGTTCCTCTCAGAATAACAAATCAGGACCAGTATGAACTAATCCTGTTCGGAAAAAGGAACATTTGACCTAGGCTGGGTGGGCAAAAAGTTTTCAAAGACATAAAAGCATGCCCAAACAGAATTAGTCAAAGGACAGGAGGCCTGAACCAGGGGACTCAACCCCACACTAAGATTTCCCGTTGGTCCAAGAAATACCTCAAGGAAGCACAAAACTGGCATAAATTCAGCCCAAGAGAGAAACTCAAAGTCTCTCTCATTTCATCCATCACGAGGCCATGCCAGCTCAAACACATTTGTCTGTATTTATTAAGAGTCTCAAGGGTAGGAAAACTGTCCTAACTGGATCAAAAATCTCAGAGTGATGCAAATTTGGTCCTTCTCTTAGAAGCAGGAGTAAAAAAAAGCCTTTAATCAAATATTCCTAATTTAGGAAGCTACTCCTAAATTCACCAGGATTTTGAAGAGTCTGTGAGCTGCTCACAAATCCCTTACCACAATAGTGGGCTTCAGTGTGAACATAAAGGTGTGTGTGTAAGTCCTGGCGGTGAGCTTCGTCGAGCTCTAGCATGTGCTATACATGTCTGCAAATGAAAAATATGAAGTCATTCAATTGTATAAGTTATTTCATATAGGATAAACATGCTCTAAACGCTTAAACAAAACTTTACAAGCAGACAATTGTAATGCATCCAAGTTTTCTTCTTTGTCTTGGTTAAAGGCATCTACCAATTTAATAATTATTTGATAAATATTACACTAATTAACAATAATTTGTTACAAATTAACAATAATTGTCGTATATTTATTATAGAAATCTTTCTTGCCATTTAAAATATTGTAAATTAAAGTTAAGGCAGGCACTATTTATAAAAAAAAAAAAAAAAAAAATTATGCTGGGGAAGATTTTCTTTTTTTAATTTATAAATATTTCATTTGACTGCAAAAATTTCTGGGGTGAATAAACATATGCCGCAACTGTGAAAAAAAAAAAAAAAAAAAAAAAAAAAACACATTTTCTAAAACACTGAATAAATGAATGGGTTCCATTTGGTTCTCGGTCACCAGTTAGTTTTGTTTTAAGGTAGCAATGTTGATTTTCTACCTTTTAAGATGCAGATTCAAAAATTCAGGAGCCCAGCTCCTTCCAATCGTATCTGGGGTTCCTGTAAGTCGGCCAATACAGTCTTTCAGCCCCGTTCATTTGTGTATTTCACATCTTACAGGGCTGTCTCAGAGCACAGTACTTAAGAGCTTTCAAATCAACCACTGAACATGGAGTATAAGCGCACAAGAAATTTTAAAGCATACTTACAACTTTCCTAAATTTTGTCAGTTTCGGTTTCTTAAAGCTTTTCTATGGTAATTTCAAATCAAGTTAAGCCAAGGTAATACTGAATGGTAATAAAGCTCTGGTTTCTATAGATCCTGGAGAAAACCAAACATTCTGTGTCCCATGATATTTAGTATACGTAGATATTGCACAGCATTACAAAATGTAACATCATTCCTCCTTTTGTTATTTAAAGGATTCAGAAGTCTATTTTCAAATACCTTTACTTGATTGTCCTTGTCTAAGTGGAATAAACCAATAATAACCAAATGGCACACTAATAAATTTGTCCCCCAATCAATATGCAACTTCAGAAGCACACCTTTTTTATGTTACGAAAGTGGTGATTAAGTACTTACATTAACTTAATGCTTAAGGATTAACTACGTAAACTTTTTTTTTCCCCCACAAGGTGCTTTGTATTCACTTGTTAATCATCCTCAATCAACTTGAATTCCTGTCAATTATTAAAATTCATGTTAAAAGTGCATCTTCATTTTTCAATGTCTTATATGAAATTCATTTATATCCATTTGATAAATCACTTACTGTTCTGGAGTTAACACTAGAAAATCTGTGTAAGAATTAAAGTAGAGCTGTGATAATTCAACACAGATTATTGCCATTTTGATCAGTTTTGTATTAATTCTAGTTTGCCCACTCATTTAATATACATTTTTTTACTTTAGCCTAGTAGTGTATAGGAGACTGTTCTGCCACCAACGAGATGCTTTGGAAAGCAATGAAAATGGTGTCCTCTATGGGTATAATACAGATTTACAAATAATTGAGAGTTCTGTATTATCTGCTTCTGATTATCCCTGTTGTTTCTCAAAGGAAAAAATACTTCCATCAAATTAAATAAATTTACTGTAATGTATCTAATGCACTCTAATGTATTCAGCTTTACAAATTAGGCTGAATAAAGCACTGGGTGATACTGTAAACAGACTTTAGGATTTCCTTTGCACTATATACAATGTGAAGTTAAGGACTCGGACGTTTATTCAAGTTCTTATAATGGTAACATACACAGATACATTTGATTTCTGTATAAATAAAAATACCAGCCCACATTATTGCTTGTTTCTGAGGAATACTTAGAAGACTATTAGCTGTAAGCAGGGAGTAATAGTGCAATGCCCATTTGCTGTGAATTACCAGCTCACTTTTGTAGAGTCTGTGGAATGTAAACACCATGCAAGTCAATATGAAGATCTACATCCACATATGCACGTGCAATTTCTTTGAAGGTTTTGCCATCCAAAACAAGTAAGAATGCAGATTTGGATGGATCTGTAGAAATAACTGCAGACAAAACTACACCTGCAAAAGTGGAAAAAAAAAATTATATACCAACAACATTTATTTATATAGTACATTTTCATACAAATGATGTAGCTCAAAGTGCTTTACAGTATGAAGAAAGAGAAATAAAGAAAATATATAAGAAAATAAAAATTAGCCAATACTAATTAACATAGAATAAAAGTAAGGTCCAATGGCCAGGGAGGACAGAAAAAACACAAAAAACTCCAGATGGCTGGAGAAAAAATAAAATAAAATCTGCAGGGTTTCCAAGGCCACGAGACCACCCAGTCCCTTCTAGGCATTCTACCTAACATAAATGACCTCAATCAATCCACATGGTATTCAGGGTTCATATGGAAGAACTTGATGATGACGGTCATGTGGACTTCTGGCCTTTAATCCATCAATGCAGGGACATCACGGTGCTTTGATTTGCTTTTGAATACCAGTATACTGTTCATGTTTTTGATAGAAATTGATACTTTTTCAATCAAGGTACCACTGAATTGATTTAAAATATACCCATAATATCACTAATATGATAAATGGCTATTACTGCTTGAAATGAAAGTTTACTCATTTACTACTAATTTACAATACTGATTTACTGTTCTCTTGTGAATGGAAAGCCCAATTTTCTGTAGCCACTACTCCGGTGTCCTAATGGTAAATTCTCTTAGCTCACCCTTAACTAATCATGTTTAAATGCTAGTGGTGATTACAGAAAGCTTTAGTTGTGTTAGCATAGCTGAAACCAGTTATTTTGTTAAAGGACGCAAATAAACGGTCTTTCCTTGGGATACAAGGTACTGGCACTCTTAAGGATTAATTCAGAGGTAATAGCAAAAAAACATCTGCCTCAAGAAACACATCAGTCAATTTGTGTTTTGAAAAATGAAGGTTATTCAATGAGAATTCATACAGATATGTACACTACTGTCTTCAGATAAGAGAACAAACTGGATCTAACCAGTGTAATTGACGGCTGGGGACCTTGTCCCACAAGGAGACCCGGAAAAGCAGGGGACCGGGAGAGGGACAATTCCCACTCCTGGACAGAAGATGGCAACCCTCCGAGATTGCATGGGAACCACAGAGTTGGGAAGCTCAACCCTGTGGGGACCCGTGGCCACCACCGGGGGCAACTGGATGGATCCAGAGCCATGGACTGCATCACTTCCGCCACACCAGGAAGTGCTGCCGGAACAGGAACCAGGTACACTTGGAGTGCTTCCCGGTGCCCATGCAGCACTTTCACCATACCAGAAAGTGCTGCAGGAATGTCATCAGGGAGCACATCAGAGTGCATTATAAAAAGGGGTGCCTCACTCCACTCAGGGAGCCGGAGTAGGGTGGCAGAGGACACAGCTTGTGGGAGAGTAGAGCAGAGTAGGGGACAGGAGACGGCAAAAGAAAAGTAAAAGTAAAGTAAAAGGACTGAGCATTGTGGGTGAATTGTGCACTGTGTGTGTGCTGTATAAAAGGCAAAAGAAAATTTAAAAAGTGTGTGCTTTTGGACATTTGAGTCTGGCTCTGTCTGCGTTCCAGGTGTCTTTCACACCCAGATAAAAAAAAAAAATAAAAAAAAAAAATGAAGGGCCAGACACAACAGGAAAAAGTAGAACTAGTACTGCAGAACTAGAGAAACAAATGCCTTGCTGGTCCTCTGTTGGCTGCATTCTATAATAGTATACATCAAATACCATTGTTATCATAATATTTTTCACTTTGTTTTTTTTGGCAGTGTATTTAATGTGTTAAAAGATTAAACATTACTCCTGTTTAAAAAATGTAACCAATTTTATACATACACTGTACCATTTTTTTTTTAATTTACATTTAATTTATCAGTTATTAGATGACATCCTGTTACCACCAGAATAGTGAAAAAAGAGGAACCTGGAGGTTACAATGGCTGCAAATGACAGAGTGGGAAATAATGTGTGAGTCACATGTGGACAATTGTGAGGGTCTCAGTCGCTGCATCACAGACTATATTATGTGTCAACACAGTGGTACCCACAAAGACAGTGAGTTGCTTTCCAAACAATAAGCCCTGAATTGCTAAGGAGCTGAAAGGTCTACTGAATGAGAAAATGACAGCGTTCAATTCTGGTGATAAAGAGGCTCTAAGGGATGTACAGCATGTGCTAAAGAAAAAGATGAGTGAAGGAAAGGAAGCTTACAAAGCTAAAATAGAAAACACACTCACTCAGAATAATATGAAGGATGTCTGGAGTGGACTGGGCATAAATTACAGGACTTGAGCAATCCAGGGCTCAGGTGGGAGATGGAGATGTGGACAAACCGAACAACTTGAACCAATTTTTAAACGATTTTCCTTCCCATAGCCACCTTATTCCAATGACCAGTCTCTCCACATCATCCCTACTGCATCAACAACTCCTACCATGTGAACTGGAAAGGTCACTGATGAACCCACCTCTGACCATCAGTGTGGACTGACCACAACTGAAGACCAACTAAGCAGACAACTAAGGAAGAAGACACCATTAAAAGCTGTGGAACCAGATGGAATCAGTCCTTGAGTTCTTAAAACCTGTGCTGACCAACTTTGTGGTGTCCTCTGTCACTCGTTCAGTCTGTCCCTAAGGCTTCGGAAAGTGCCACTGCTGTGAAAAACACCCTGCATTGTTCCTGTTCCAAAGAAGGCAGATGCCTCTTCACCTAATGTCTATAGACCAGTGGCACTTACGTCTCACATCATGAAGACCTTTGAGAGGCTGATCCTGGACTATACAAGTCCTCCTGTGGAAGACCACCTAGACCCAATGCAGTTTGCCTGTCAGACAAAGATTGGAGTAGCGGATGCAATTGTCTATCTGCTCTACAAGTCTTATTCTCACCTGGACAAAGCTGGCAGCTCTATGAGGATTATGTTTTTTTGATTTCTCCAGTGCCTTCAATACCATCCAGCCACCCCTGTTAAAGGGTAAACTTATGAATATGCAGGTGGAGGAGACTATAGTGTCCTGGATAATGGACTATCAGGTCGGGCACACCACAGTTTGTGAAACTCCAGGACTGTGTTTCTGATACAGATGTGAGCTACACTGGAGCACCACAAAAGAACAGTTCTGCACTCTTTTCTCTTCACTCTATACATCTCTGACTACAAATATAACACCAGGTCAGGTCATTTGCAGAAATTCTCAGATGAGTCTGCACTCATGTAGTGTATCAATTAGGGGCATGTGACTAGGAGTCGGATGGAGAACTTTGCTTCTTGGTGCAAATAGAATTGTCTGCAACTTAACAGCAACAAAACCAAGAATTGATTATTGACTTTCGCCATGCCAAAGAGCCTCTATGTCCGGTCGCTGTTCAAGGAGTGGATGCAGAGGTGGTCTACTCCTGCATGTACTTGGGGGTCCACATTAATAACAGGTTGGACTGGTCTCAGAACACAGAGGAATTATATAAGAAAGAGCAGATCAGGCTATTTTTCCTTAGGAGACCATGTTCCTCTAATGTGGGAACTGACATCCTTCACATTTTCGATAATTGATGGTCAGTGCAGTTTTCTACACTATGGTGTGCTGGGCTGGTAACACCATAGAGACATACATATAAGAGAAGCCCCAAAAAAAAATAATCAAAAAGCTAATTTAAAAGGCAAGCTTAGTTATAGGACATACTCTGGACCACCTGGAGATTGTAGTGAAGGAGAGAATTAAAACAAAACTGAGTGTCATTATGAACAATGCTGCACATCCTCTCTCTTTTGTTTTGTTCTTTTTAAATTGTCTTGCTTTATTGTCATTCTGGTGTGTGTTCAGATCAAAGTGAGTATATTTATTCATTTACTTACTTGCTTATCTACTTAATTACGTATTTTTTTTAAAGAGCTTCTGTAAAAAAAAAAAAACAAATTTTTCCCTGGGGACAAATAAAGTTCTATCTGTTACTATTATAGAATAGACTATTTCTTTTAGTCTCACCTAAAAGATAGTGTGAATTTAACCATGTGAAAGTGTGAATTTAATCATGTGATAAGAAACTTAAAGTACACGACTTTTCATTTTATAGCTGTGTTTCTTTTATAGACATAGAAGCTTGGGAATCTCTGTCTAGCCAAAGAGGCTAAAGTAGAAAGAAGAATTTACTTGCTGCTCTCAAACAGATCTATTAAATAAATAAAACACACACACACCAAACTTTAAAGACCTAAAGATGTTATAAAAGATGGCTAGCACAAAGGAAAAGTATGCAGTAATATCTAAGTTAATGGTTTTACTTAAGTATAAATAAGAGAAACCTGCCTACCATTTCTTCCAGGGGCACCATACAAATGAGTTTTTAAACCTTGGAGCATGAACAGAGAAGCTGAATCAGGTATGAAGCTTTCAGAATAATATTTTTGGGACAGCCTTTGTCTCACTTTTCAATGTGGATCATATTGTTGACATTTAGTATTTTCTTCTGCAGATTTTGAATATTCGCTTTTTTACAATGGTTTTTAGGAGTTTCCTATCTTGGTTGCTTAATGATTGAAAGCAATAAGTAATGCAGCTGAATGCAACTGCTGCACTTGAATGTTTTGGCTGCTACTTGTTTTATCAGTTTTAATCAATGTGAGGTATTCACAGTAATGTCTGTACTAAATTATGCCTAATTTTAAGTTCAGTTTGGCCTTATTTCCCCTCAGAAATGAAGCTCTTGCACTGTGTTTTACATGAATAACATGTGCATCTAGCAGAGCATAGTGAATTGTGATGTTTTTAGAATTAAGATGCAAACAATGGAACTGGAGTCAGTTGGCATTTTCCCAGGTTCAGCAAAGAAACAGGTCAGCATTTTCAATGATCCAGATGTTCAAGTTGTACTGCCCATACTTTATCACAGTCTTATCTTGAAGGCAGGATAGCAAATCGGAAAGAGTTCAGGCCATTACTTACTAACTTATCACATATGGAGTTTAAATGTACAGTTAAAACTATGCTAGTCACGATTTGTCCACCACTTACCATCATCCTCATCCTTTCCATCTGGTGCAGGGACAAAAAGTGCTTCAGATGGCCAGCAGTTTTCTTCCTCCCATTCTAATGTCTGTCTAGTGTCAACATCAAGCTTTAAGATCTGCAAAAAAATAAAAAAAGAGAAAAGAAAAAGAAAAAACAACTTAGAAAGAAAATAAAATCACTTCAAAAATATATCAAAGCTGCCCTACACAATAGAAAAAAAAAAACCTTTCAGCTCATGACTATTCAAAAGCATGCTATACACACTGGAATAGCAACCTGATTAATAACATAAAAATGAAGTCAAATGTGATGGTCAAGGTGCACATAAGAGCAGGGGGCTGGGAGAGAGCCAGCCTAACTCCACACATGTGGAAGTGCACTTCTTGCAGCCTTGGTGTTCCATACACAGGGAGTAAGGAGTTGTTCTTCTGTTGCTGAAAGAAATGTAAGAGTGTCTTAGTACAAAAATTCCTGGACTGAAACAACAACAACAACTGCTACACACTTTTTGGCCACACAGTTAGAAAAAAAAACACGTATTAGAAAGTAGATTAATGTTACTTATAAAAATTCTCCAGCACCCACCCGCAAAGTTATCTTAAACTTACGAATCCCAAATGTTACAAAAAACTGTCACAACTGTTTAATTATTTTTAAAAAGTTTATATTTCTCAAAGGACTACCTACCTATCTTGCTTGTGGATTCTGAAATTTACATTACAAAGTTAGGTGTACCTTCATTAATCACCAGAACAGAATTATGCTGAAGCAAAGGGACTTGCAACATAAAAAAAACTCTGTATGCTGTTTAAACATGGATGGGAGCAGCATCAAAATTTAACAATTAGGCAAAACGGTACTAGTATATATTTTATGTGAAAAAGAGGAAATTAGGATCAAATACAGGAGAAATCTTACATTTCAGAATTGTTAGGTTATTAATTTGAATTGCAAGATAGATTCATGTTTGTTGTCCGAAAAACACCAATTATCAAAATAATCCTGGGACGAGACAAGGCTTTTTAGCCTGGAACGAGACATGACTTTTTCAGAGAGATGCTTTCATGTCCCACGAGACGAGACTTTGTGCCAAGAATTTTAACTACGCCGGACATAAAAGACAAAGAGCAGATGACAAAGTAGAACATCGTAAAAGAATTCAAAAACGTTGGCGTGATACACATGCAGAGCAGGTTAAGAGATAATGGAAGTATGAAAATTCCAAAGTCTCAAAAAAGGATAGTAAATATCACATTAGCACAAACGGAAATTATTACTCGGTGAAATAATGGAACAGTGAAAAGAGATTGAATATATTGTTCAGAGTTAAACTTTAAGTTGGAGACTTGTAGATTGTCTAATTCATGTAGCCATCAGGGAAAAGTAGTGTTTCTTCCCAGTGAAGAGGCGTATCCGTGAGAATTAAAAGATTTGTTGTTTGGTGAAAGTGAAATCCATATATGCGAGCGGCGGAGATGCAAAGTGGTTGGCGCATAGCACAGGCCAGGGGCAAAACCCCCTAGTGTGTGTGTGTACAGTATGTCTCTATCTATATCTATATATATATTTATTAGGTCAGTGTGTGCGTGTGTGTGTGTTCCAACAACACTTCCGAATGGCCGGAGTGATTCTCATAAAACTTGGTACACCTGTTAAACATTGGCCAACTAAAAACACTGTAGGGTGAAATCAACCTTAACCCACCTCCTTCTGGGTAGGGTGGGGTCTGATCTTGTGGTCTTGTGTGTTTGTGGTCTTGTATGCAAGTTATCATCCAGCTGACACTCGGAACGACCACCAGATTGCAAACAGGAAGCGAATGCCAGCATTCTTTATGTTTGAGCACCACTGCACCCCTGATGCTTTTGAAATTAAATAGAGTTGGCCGGTTCTGAGCATCAACTGGATGATAACATACATACAAGACTGCAAGACAAGCATATTAGTGAGTTTTCATTGTTTGTTAATTTATTTTTAAAGTTGTTTTTTTTTATCATTTTTTTTTCAAAAAATAAAAAAAAAAAAAAAAAAACTCTTTATTTTCCTCCCGGGCAACACTGGGCATTTCAGCTAGTATTTGATAAAACCCAAAACAAGCAGTGCTTTGCACTCAATTCAGAATAATTTGTAAAATGGGAATTATGAACTCCTGTGCAAAATCTCTACAAAACACTTGCAGCATATATTTTAATAAACTTGGTAAAATTCATAATTAGATCCTAGATTTCAGATTTATCCCACAAAGTAAATGTAATGTCAAAGCCCATCTTTCCTTGCACACACCACCACAAGAATTTTAACTTGATATCCAAACAGAAAGTCATAACCTTAATTTCTAAGATAAAAGCTACTACCTGTCTCTTAGACTCAGTCCCAATAAAACTAGTGAAAGGCTCAATGACTCTTCTGACACCCATTCTTAACATTATAAATAGGTGTTTGATCAGCACAGTTCTGATGTAGGAAAAAACAAAAGAAATATAAAACGAGCTTGAACCAAAAATGCTCAACAATATAAGACCTCTTTCAGAGTTTCATTTTTTTGCTTAAGTATTTGAAAAACTTGGTCGTCATGTACATTCATTCTCACCATTATCTTTAAATTTTCTTCTTTCTTCCATAGTTCTGCCATGGAATGCCAACTCCATTTTTTTTTCCCCTATCCTATGCCTTCCTTTTCCCACTTTGGTACATTCCATTCTCTTTAATATTATCCAGTAGCATCATTCTGCATCTACCACAACCCCCCCCCCCCCCCCCAGCTCCCTTTAATGTTATCTCCTAGCAACCTGTCATTTCTAAATATATGTCCCAACCATCCTCTCTGTCTTACTCATATTGTTTTAATCAATGTCCTTTCCTCTCCTGCTCTTCTCTGACCGTTTTGAAATGGTTCAGAAACGTTTTAAATTTTGTAATGATTTGAAATGTAACAAGATTTAAACTTTGAACAGAACTTTTAACATGAACTTTTCTTTTTTTGCTGTTTTAATTTTTTTCTTTTTTGTGTGAACTGTTTTACTTTGAATTTTAACTAAAACTTTTAAAAACAAAGATATTTTGTCTGTGGAATCATTTCATCGCATCATGCTTTTGCTGAATCCCATTTTTTATGCTAGAGCTGCTGAACTTTGGTAATTTTGGGAAACACAGCTACAGTCCTTTTTATATTCTTATTAAAAAGGCACAGTCATTGGATTTAAGCAACTAAGCATTTTGCTACATGTGATACTAAGAATAATTTCTATGTGACAAATAAAATTTTATTTGATCTATTCTTTACCATTTAACATTCCTCTTCTTTCAATTCATGTAGTTCTCCACTGTGGTACTGAGTGTTCAGCACAGATTGTAGCTTATTTCTTGGTGCTAGCCATTATCACTGGTCATCAGCAGATGATAGATTTCACCCTTTGTCCACCAACTTTCAGTCCTATTTATCCGTTGTGGCGGACGCCCCTTCAGTATATGTTCGGGGGAGCAGCCATGGATTTTCCAATACCTCCCCCTGGACGCTAGATGGCAACCTCCCTGGGTTGGCATGGTGCCTCTGTTTCCCACAGGGCTCCATGGAAATTGGAGTTGGGTGCAGCCCTGTTGGGTCCCGCAGGCACTGCCAGGGGGTGCTGCAGCTGGGACTCCTGAGCCCTTATGGGCAGTGTATTCACCACACCCAGAACTCAGCAGTCAACCACCTGGAGCACTTCTGGGTGGACTATAAAGGGGCCAGCAGCCACCACTCTGGTGTCGGGAGTCGGGGGACTATGCTTGCCAGGAGGAGTGGTGGTGCAAAGAGGAAGAGTGGTTTTGTTTGGTGGTGTGCTTTGGGACTGTGTTGTGCCTGTGGGCCACGGGGAAAACATGCCCCACTGGTGAAGAAAAATAAGTTTGTTTTTATACGTGCCTCCAGTGTCAATGTGAGTCTGTGTCAGGTCAGGTGCCAATATAGTGTCTTTGTTGCACCATATTCTCTAGTATTTCTCTCTCAATTACTCCTGCATAAAAATTGAAGTGAAAGTGAGACAAGACAACCTTATCTAACTCCGCTTCCAATGATACAAGGGTCTGTTTCTTCAACTCTCACCCGTGCTGTCTGCCCCATATACAGTACTGATATCAATCTTCAGACTTTTCAGCCTATTTATATACACTTTAAGACATTGATCAGATAAAGCCAATTTTACATCTTGTTCATACTCAATAATTTGCTTACTAATGATTTTCCACATTGTTACTGCATTCCTTGTTTCTGTAACTCTTCCGAATCCATTGTTGTTTATTGTATTGAGGAATGCGATATGAAGCTGATGACACAATATGGTCGTCACACTTGCCCACATTTTGCTTTTTTTTCCCCCCAAAGGGTAATATAATTCATTCTAAAGGAATCTAACCATACTTTTTTTTTATATATGCTATTGCAAGGGCCCACAAATTAATTCTTTCATTCAGTGTTTCAGCTGAAATTTCATCCACTTCTGCTGCCCTGTCTTCCTCCTAAAGCTTCAGTACTTCACATTACCATTTGTTGCAACAAAGTATTAAAATGAGATGTTTGAATCTCGGTTTTTACAATGGTCACAATTCAGATACAGCACTAACTCATGTTGTAAATGGCATTTTAATATCTTCTGAAGGAAATTTACATTGTTAGATAAATGTGCAGCCTTTAATAACACTGACTAGTCTATTCTGTTACATCAAGTTACACACACACACACACACACACACACACACACACACACACACAACTTAAATAAAATAAGTAGTGGATTTCAAAGAGGACAACTCCTGACAGAAAAGCTAATGGAAATGTACAGAACACCACACAATTGGGAATTGTTTAGCAGAAATCTTAACTGTTTCTCTGCATGTTCTTTCTTTATTTCAGGAATTATATACTTTGGCCAACTCTTGATTATATTCATGCCATTTTGCGGAATAGCTACCCATACTTTTTCTAACTTGCATAATCATCCTATGGAGCCAAAAATTCACAGCATCGTTCACCTTGTTGCTAGAAATACAATGCACAAGGAAAAACATTCACTAAAATTGTTATTTTTATCATAACTATTTTCAAGGAATAAAGAACAAAACTACAAACCTCTCTAGTTTAGTTTAAGAGAGCATTACAAATATTTTATGTTTAAATGACCACGCTATAGACCTTACAAATACATATCCTTCAAGACACCAGTTACCTATTGGTTAAAAACTTTCATCTAGTTTTTTTTTTTTAACATATTGCTAAAAAATATAAAATATGTTTTGTTTTAGTTAGCTTTTCAAATGTTTGGATTAATAAAAGCTTATAAAATAAGCAATTACTATGTCACATGTCATGACTTTTATAACATTCACTATTATAACATTTTAAAACCATGACATTGGATTATTCATCCCAGCAGTAACAAAGCCTTACCTTTGCTGGTATGGGGGTCAGTTCCACAACAGTGAGATAAACATATCTATGCTTCTTGCCATTAAAGTCATAATTAATCCTCGGAAGTTCAACACCTGCCAGTGTTAGGAAAAAATAACATTTGTTAAAACTGAGAAATGTACCACATCTTTAAAGGTAACAGTCTAATCTAGTTAGAAATCTATAAGAGAAACAAATTATACCAGTTTCATTTTAAGGAAAAGTGTTACTCAGTATATTCTGCAGGATCGGGTATATGTCCAGAAAATATGGAGGTTGTGTAGCAGAGCTCACAGCATAGCTATAAATGATTTGCATAGTCTGTGAGGCACTATTGCATTAGAGCAATACAAATGGCTTGATTTTTGAGCAGTTTGTGTAATATATAGATAGACAGAACTTTGTCATGAAAAAGATGAAATCCCTGTTCCTAAGTATAAGGCAGAATGAACTGGGGAAGGAGACAGTATTTGGATTTTTCTTCCCTTAATTTTAATAATGAATTACACACACACACACACACACACGAGTCAGAGACTTGGAGATTTCTAGGGTGATGCCATTTCTTTCTGACTGAGCTATTAATAAAAATCCTTTATCATCCAGACATTGTAGTTCCAGTAAGAACAGTACACTGCTATGCTGACAACAAGCCATGGATTACAAGTGACATCAAGGGCCTTTTGAACCAGAAGAAAAGGGCTTTTAAAGGCAGTGATCAGCATGAGCTCAAGCACGTGCAGAAGGAACTCCAAGTTCAGCTCAGGGTGGCAAAGGAGCAGTACAGGAGAAAGCTGGAGCAGAAGTTGCAGAATAACAGCATGAAGGAAGTGTGGGATGGGATGAAGATCATCACTGGCTGCAGCTCGAAGCGGGGTGCCACCATTGAGAGAGACGTGGAGAAAGCAAACCAGATGAAAAACTTCTTTAACAGGTTTGACCAACCTAACCCACTCTCGCCTCGGAGTACTGCACCCTCCCCCCATCCTTCTGCTGATACCAGCATAGGAGAGACATCCCCACCCACAATTACAGCAGCCCAGGTGAGCAGAGAGCTGAGGAGACTTCATGCCAGCAAAGCAGTGGGTCTAGATGGAGTATCGCCACGACTGCTGAAGGCCTGTGTGCTGGAGCTGGGGAGTCCTCTACAATGTATCTTCAACCTGAGCCTGGAACAGGGGAGAGTCCCGAGGCTTTGGAAAACATCTTGCATCACCCCAGTCCCAAAGGTATCACGTGAGCTGAATGACTTCTGGCCTGTCGCTCGAACGTCACATGTGGTAAAGACCATGGAGCGGCTGCTGCTTCACCACCTGAGGCCACAGGTCCGCCATGCCCTCAACCCTCTGCAGTTCACATACCAGGAGAAGATGGGAGCAGAGGATGTCATCATCTATATGCTACACCGATCCCTCTCCCACTTGGACAGAAGCAGTGGTGCTGTAAGAATTATGTTTCTGGACTTCTCTAGCGTCTTCAACACCATTCAACCTCTGCTCCTTAGAGACAAGCTGACAGAAATGGGAGTAGATTCATACCTGGTGTCATGGATTGTGGACTATCTTACAGACAGACCTCAGTATGTGCGTCTTGGGAACTGCAGATCTGACATTGTGGTCAGCAAAACAGGAGCTCCGTAGGGGACCGTACTTTCTCCAGTCCTGTTCAGCCTATATACATCAGACTTCCAATACAACTCGGAGTCCTGCCACGTGCAAAAGTTTGCTGACGACACTGCTATCATGGGCTGCATCAGGTATGGGCAGGAGGAGGAGTACAGGAACCTAATCAAGGACTTTGTTAAATGGTGCAACTCAAAGCACTTACACCTGAACACCAGCAAGACCAAGGAACTGGTGGTGGAGTTTAGGAGGCCCAGGCCCCTCATGGACCCTGTGATTATCAAAGGTGACTGTGTGCAGACCTATAAATACCTGTGAGTGCAGCTGGATGATAAATTGGACTGGACTGCCAATACTGATGCTCTGTGCAAGAGAGGACAGAGCCGACTATACTTCCTTAGAAGGCTGGCTTCCTTCAACATCTGCAATAAGATGCTGCAGATGTTCTACCAGACGGTTGTGACGAGTGCCCTCTTCTACACGGTGGTGTGCTGGGGAGACAGCATAAAGGAGGATGCCTCACGCCTGGACAAACTGGTGAGGAAGGCAGGCTCTATTGTAGGAATGAAGCTGGACAGTTTAACATCCGTGGCAGAGCGACGGGCGCTGAGCAGGCTCCTGTCAATCATGGAGAATCCACTGCATCCACTGAATAGTATCTCCAGACAGAGGAGCAGCTTCAGCGACAGACTGCTGTCACTGTCCTGCTCCACTGACAGACTGAGGAGATCGTTCCTTTCTCACACTATGCAACTCTTTAATTTCACCCGGGGTGGGGTTAAACGTTAACATTATACAAAGTTATTGTCTGTTTTACCTGCATTTTTATCACTCTTTAATTTAATATTGTTTTTTATCGGTATGCTGCTGCTACAGTATGTGAATTTCCCCTTGGGATTAATAAAGTATCTATCTAAACTTCATGGCTTTCTGGCTGTTTTTATTACTCATGGTCCATACATTCCATATGTCAAAGGAATCTTTCAGGTGGTTTTAACCTAGTGTGTCAATAAAAGGACACTCAGCTCATCTAATATGAAGGGACAAACAAAGCTAAAATGAGGACCTGCACAACTAACTGTATTCAGGATCCAAAACATGACAGTGAATGCATTTAACATGTTTGACAGATTATGTGTGTATTGTGTGTTATATGCGACTGTATCTTGCAGTAAGGCTGCAATGAAATTCACCCATGCAAAAAAATTACAAGATCCATTCACCTCCATTTTGGCAACATTAAAAAAAAAAAATTTGTAGAAGCAGCAAATATTAATATACCTTCAGCAATGATTTCAGGATGGCAATATAAACTGCCCGATTTTTCTTTTATAGCAGTGGCTGTAGTGGATTTCAGTGTGACCAAGTCTTTACCAGTCTCAGTATCCTGAATGACAAGGACATTAATAAAATACAATAATTAGCTATACAGTGTCATTTTAGAACAAAATTTATTTTAGTTTTAGTAGAATAAAAAAAAAAAAAAAGGAGGAAGGAAAAAAAAAAAAAAAAAAAAGACTGCTAAGTAGTGACCATACTTCAGAGGCACACATTTTGAATTAAAAACATCATTGAGAGTATACCCATATACCATATGAGTATGACAGAGAAAAAAAAAAAAAAAAAAAGACAGGCCTGTTCAGTATCCATTATAATATTTTTCCTTTTCAATAATGCTCCATCACCTCAAACAGTTAACCAAAAATTTCCTCTTACAAAAGGCCAGCTGTGTTGTGGCACGTAAAATTGATTATTGCATTCTAATTTCAGCAGTTTGTAAATACATAATTATTAAAATATTTCAATCTATATTTCATAGTTACATTTAAACAGATTTTATTACAAGTCTGTTTATGTTATACAGTACACCCAAGTAAGACTAAATAAAATGTGGTTAGTCATATGAAATGATAGTGTTTCTTAGTGGGCAAAAAAGCCCAAAAAAATAAAAACCAAGATTGCCTTTATACAGTGGGACTGCAAGTCTCTATGGACAACCCTGTACATAATGGTATATTTATACACTATATATTTTTTATTATACTAGAAATCAATTATGCCAGACTGACAAGGTTATAATACATTAAAACAAGGCTGTAAGTAGATGTAAACAGTTAAAAGACATGCAGGTTATAGGATATAGTTAGTGGCACACAGCAAGTCACCTTACAATTTTAGGTCTACTGTGTTAGTCACTACTTCAGACTGCATGTAATTTAAGAGAATTATACAACATTATTCCTATAGAGAGAAGTGGGAGAACAGGGTGAAAACACAAAAGTTCTTCCTTTAAACTAACATTTTACCCAACCAGCATGGCATCTATCTGCACATAAACACTTGAGAACTACTGATCTATAAATGCAGAATTTCAAACAGCATAGCACTACCTTTTCACAGTTCAGTGGTAAGACAAATCTTCTGTAGTTTGGTTTGGATGAAAGTTTTGTCTTTTTTTCGTCTTGCTTCAAGTTTTCCATGTAGAACATGTCATAAAGACTGCTATCATTATATGCAATTATGTCAAAGACAACGTGGCCTTCCTCTTCATAAGCATTGACATGGTGATAGACTACTAATCCATCTGTAAAGAAATGTGTGGATACCGGTTTTTTGGTCTTTCTGTCAATGAGATGAATCAAAGTCTACAGAAAGAGGGGGAAAAAAAATGCCCTCAGTACATGAATAGCAAAGCCCCTTCAAGATATTACTTTCTCTTTACCCACACTTTAGCACAACTTGTGCTTTTAGTGTATTTATTAACAAGTTACTCATTCATATCAGTAAGTAATAAGTACACGATTTATGTGGCATCATATTCATGAGAAAAAAAAAAAAAAAAAATCATACCAGTAAATGAAATGCACCAAGTACAAATATTTCTTGCTTAGCAAGAGTGATCAGTAATAAAATTATGCGTCTCAGTTTAGAGAGATTCAGTTATAAGTAATAGCAAAAGTAGAATGTATACAACATTTGAAATCAACAGAACTGGGGTTTGGTGCTATGAAATGATTATGATCATTATTTAGATGCAGTAATTAAATATGTCAATATCTGAAAACCGCTAGACAGAACTTTGACTTCAATGCTGAACTTATTTTTTCAAATAATAATTTGCCTTGGAAAGGTGAAGCAGTACAATGGCAGTCTTTGGGGCACCAGAACTAGTCTTAAAATATATGTATACTTCAACACAGCAGAGGTTCAGATTTCAGAAAAATTCCTCTGTGCATCTCTGTTTATAACAAAAATGCAAAGTTGGAAATAAATAACTTATCACAGAGTTCCTGAGAAAGGAATTGTTGTTGGGTTTTCCATGTAAACAGGAGCCAGTATGACAGAAGCCATGGAATATAATGTAACGAAGTAAAGCCCATGTCAGTAGCTTTTTAACCTGATATTGCCTTTTAGCTAAAATGGTTTGAAAACACATGTAAATTAGACCCCAAAAAGTGTGGTGGGGAAAAAAAAAAAACAAAAAAAAACACAGTGGGTACAGTTTCTATGCCCTGCTTATGGAACCAGCAGTCATGTAGTGTGACACAGCAAGTAATTCAATCCAATCAATCAACTTCTTGACAGTGTTCAGAAGCCATTAAAAAGGCAAACAGAATGTTAGGTTATATAGCGCTCTGATGTGTGGAGTAAAAGTCCGAAGAGGTTCTGCTCAACCTTTATAATGCACTGATGAGGCCTCATCTTGAGTACTGTGTGCAGTTTTGGTTTCCAGTCTACAAAAAGGAGATAGCAGCGCTAGAAATATCCTGAGAAGAGCGACTAGGCTGATTCCAGGGATACAGGGGATGAATTATGAAGAAAGATTAAAAGAGTCTATTCAGTTTAAACAAAAGAAGATTAAGAAGTGACATTATTGAAGTGTTTAAAATTATGAAAGGAATTAGTACAGTGGATTGAGACGGTAACTTTAAAATGAGTTCATCAAGAACTAGGGGACACAGTTGGAAACTTGTTAAGGGTAAATGTCGCACAAACATTAGGAAGCTGTTCTTTAAACAGAGAACAATAGACACTTGGAATAAGCTACGAAGTAGTGTACTAGACAATAGGACTTTAAGGACTTAAAACTAGACTAGATGTTTTTTAGAAGAATTAAGTGGATAGGACTGGCGAGCTTTGTTGGGCTGAATGGCCGGTTCTCATCTAGATTGTTCTAATGTTCTAATTAGTCTGCGACTAGCATTGTAGGTGATGGACTTTGTGTGCATGACAGCGGACAAGCAAATGATAGCTCAGCCAGAGGTACAATTCAAATGATGCAGCTAAAAGGAATAAGAAATGCAGGTGTTTTTGTTTTTGCAAACAAAAGAGGCTTATCTGTCTGATGTCGTATGATGTACTACGACAAAATGGAAAAAAGGACAGGCTAATTTGTGGCTGAACTCGCCATATATGTCACCCTTTCTATAGGCATAAGTTCCATTAGGCAGCATATTATTGACTGGGAGAAAAGTAATGGGTGAACTCATAATCGGTTATAAATATAGAACTGTAGTGGAAAGTCAGTCATCTAACCTGACATGCACTGCAATTTCTAGTCATGTAAATTAAAGGTTTGCGGATTTAAAATTAGTCTGGAAAAAGGTGTGCTTTTTCCATTAAAATTTTAGTACATAATATTTTTTGGAAAGTTTTCCATTGACTGTTTCAGAACAGTTCAAATATCTAGGAGTTAGTTACAAGGAAACTTAAAAGATCTTTTTAAATGCAATTTTAGAAGTTTGATGGGAAGCACTGAGCAAGATGCCAATAGATGGTCAACTCTTCACCTTTCTCTAGCAGGAATAGTTAATATAGTTTGTCACACAAGTGTGCATGGGAGACAGCTGGGGGGCCCAATCAAAAGGTAATTCCATGCCAGGCCTGGGGGCGGCAGGTTGCAGTACTATTAAAGAGATCATTTTTAAAACCTTGACCCTATTATAACCTTGTTTATATGGATGGCTGAAAGACTAAATATTAAGAAAAAAACATAACATTACAATGATTGAAATGAGAAGATTACATAGAGTATTCAATGTACTGCTGGGGTACGAATATTTTTTAATCTGAGACACTTGGGGGGTTGGGGGAGAAAGACGTGCTGAATACACAAATGCCTAGTTAGGCCTGGACAGAAGGTTTTGTAAAAATTCCTCTCTGTATGCTCTTTTCCACGTTTCAGTGATTCATTTTCTCCCCTTTACTACTAATCTAACCAAGCTTCACCCATTCAAAATATGGAACCAATGTAGAAAATATCTCAAGGATAAGAAACTGCTTTTTTCACAGGATAACACTGCATTCAACACTCCCTCAATAACACAGTATTTAGAAGACACTGGACATCTCAACCGTTAGAGATCTTTATAGTGATAATATAGCATGTTTGAAACTTTTGATTAGCTGTATTGTAGATATGGTATTCTTCTTACAGACCTTTTCTAATTACAAGTTAAGAACTTAGACAAAAGAAATTTGTCTAACTTCCATAATTCTCCATCAACACTCACACTGTAAAATATGGCAATTATAATTTGCATGTTCTCCCCCTGTCTGTGTGGGTTTCCTCCGGGTGCTCTGTTTCCTCCCACAGTCCAAAGACATGCAGGTTATGTGCATTGATGATCCTAAATTGTCCCTAGTGTGTGCTTGGTGTGTGGGTGCCCTGTGGTGGGCTGGCACCCTGCCCAGGAATTTGTTCCTGCCTTGTGCTGGCTGGGATTGGCTCCAGCAGACCCCCTGTGACCCTGTGTTAGAATATAGTGGGTTGGAAAATGAAATGACTAATTGAGAAAACTATTGGCTGTATTTCCAGACTTTATCAATTGTCAAAATACTCACTACTAAAACCACCTTCAGCTAAACTGCAGAAGAGGACTCTCCATAAGTATTTCTGGCAAAAAGTGGAATTCAGTTATGTACAGAATTTGTCTTAAATTGGGGCACAACACTCTGAAAGCGTCTCTGCTACACTTCTATTGTTTAAATGAATATGAACTGGAATACCACAGTAGGCCTCTTTTCATTACTCATTAGATCTCTGGTTTGGGCGAGGGTGAGAATTTTAGTATGGTTTATGATTATATATCTTACTTTTTTTCATATATGGATCAATTTTATTTCTGACTGAGCAGACTTTTACATTTCTTTTAGTTTTTGCTGAAGCTTATGTTTGATTGTTATATTACAACACTTCTTATGTTTAAAAAAAAAATACATTTAAAAAAGTAAATTGTGGTAACAACTAGCTGTTGGCCAAATATGGTCAATGGCATCTCTGCCTTTACCAAATTCTTTACCTTGCATAAACCTGGTTTTATTTTGACTGAATCTATATATTGCTTTTTTGAGGTTTTCTTTAGCATAACAAGAGAAGAAATTGATTCAGTAAGTGACAGAAAATTTTGTTTTGGAACCTTCAAAAATTCTACAGAAGTTTACATACTAATGTAAAAAAAATGTAGCCCCAGACGTCTCAGCGTTTAAAATCAAAGCTTCAGAAATATTTCTTCAACCTACTGAACTTTATTTAAATTTGCAGCAGAATCTTTTGTTATTCCTTTATAATAATTGTGGCAATTACTGTGAATAATTTTATTAAGCCTTTCCTATTTCTTCTCGTGTGTCTTCAGATGGCAATTATTATCATGGCTACTTTCATCAAGACAGGCTCCTAGCTCTTTGCACATGAGCATCAGTGTTTGGAGTCATAATACTTTATCGCATTTTATGAAAATTATGATCTTAGCCTATTATGTGTATTGTCATCAACATTAGCAGAAGCTTTAAAAGGTTGTACATGTTGCAAAATGTTTCTGTTCAGTACATAGTTTATTTGTAAGTGTACTCGGAACTCTAACCTCAAAAAAAGCAATTATTATATAAAAATAAAGTGTAACCGATCGGTATTGAAAATCTGTCCTGTAATAAACCATTGATTTTATTATCCTATATGAATTATGAACAATAAATTAAAGTAGTAAAAACTTACATTATCCTTAGAGTGAAAGTTCAGACAGCTTGCCCAGTTGATTCCTCTAATATAGGCAGTTGTCATCTTAAGTATATCGAGTTTGAATGGTTGCTCAATAAATATGATATAATTTTCAGTCATGCCAAAGCTGTGGTAGTAACTTGGGGTAAAAAGGGACCGACAGGGGATAGAACAGACCACCTCAAGATTCTTCAAGCACAGCTTTTCATTTCCTTAAAATAAAAATTGACCAGATTAGTATTAATATCTATTACAGAATTTCACAGTGAAAGTTAACTTTCTAAAAATATACACACTCTCTCTAAACACACATACTCACACACAGATAGAATCTATATTTGTAGAGCGAGAGAGCAAGATTAGAAGGGTGCAGAGGTGCACTGCACAAAGTTTTGTTTTATGCTGTCCAGGATGTGGTTGGGACCACTAACCGAACAGAAATCCAAGTAAAGACATAGAATTTGGAAATCCCATTTCTAACCGAGTAGTGAATGTGGCTAATGGAGGACCAGAGACCACCCATTAGTCCTCATGGCCACGAGAGAGCAGCGGAAAACTAATCCCAGGTGGCAGGCAAATTTAGTTGCCCCAGCACTTTAAATAGAAAGGGATATACTTCCCAAAGCAACAGACATTGCTGGTACTGTTAGTCAGCCAATATTACTGTGAAACCCAGTAGTAGTCAAGGCCTAAACTTTAAAGGAAGCCTTCTTCCCTCAACCAGGTGAGCTTGGAGTTGGGAGTGAAGTAGAGGCAACAGCTCACCTGCCAAGGAAGTGGAGAAAGACAGAAACCAGTATTCTTGGAGAAAGAAGATAGCCATCATATAGTCCAGTTACTGGCCTATCATTTTAAGACAAGGGTTGATACAAGAGCACTCCCCACTGGATACAATTTTCGACACACACACACACACCATATTTAGCTATTTTGTATCTACCTGCTGATGCCGGAGGAACCTTGAAAATTGTATATCTCGTTTTTCCCTTTTCTGCAATTGAGGTGCCCATGTTGAAAGAGTTTCCTGCTTTGTCATAATGTGGATGAGATGTTACTAGATTCACAGCAACATATTTCATATAGTCCACCTAGGAAGGCATTTGTGGTAGTTAAAGTATCAGATAAAAGTAACACTGATTATTTTCTTGTTTTGTTAGTTTCTAGAGTATAGCAATACAGTCACCAAAAATAACTACAACACAGAACTAGTGATGTCTCCACAATCATCCATGAAATGAACAATAAACTTGCCTTTTTACTGCACAAGTTAAAAAAAATGCAATCTGTAAAATTAGAAAGACTGCAGAGTTACCTTATCTTGTGTCTCGAGGGTTTCTGGATCAATTTTTCTAATATAGTTAGTTTCTGAAGTGGCATAATAATCTTCCCCATACTTAATAATGTTGGTCCCACAATTATCAGTAAAATCTGGAATAGTGTGTTGGAGGTAACACATTGCCCTAGGATAGCAAGTCCAGAAATTCAGTAAGTGACCATTTCAAAATTAACCAACAGATTTGAGAATATTCCAAGTTTCATTTTTTTTTATTTTGAGCCACATCACAATGTAAATTAATCTAGCACTTTGATTGGTTCTGTCAATAATTCTGTCTTTAAAAAAATAAGTCATTATTGATTTGACCATTTATTCAGCCAGTTGCCAAGCCATGCCAATTTATTTACACTGGTGGTTCAAGGGATGATATCCAGATACAGAAAACAAATGTTCATAAAGTTCATTTAAAATATAACTTAAATATAACATTACTAAATATAACATTACTCATTATTCACAACAAAAGTAAACCTGTTACAAACAGTGCTTTTCCTTTACATTAAATTTTTCTTCTAGTACAGATATGAAACCCATACTTAAAAAAAAAAAAAAAAAAAAAAAAAAGTTATTTTGATAAGAACTACTGTACTCCATTCCCGATCAAGCTGATAACAAACAGGATTCATTGCTAATGCAGATTTTACTGCTCCATATTTTTATTTTAATTATTTCTTAGGATGTTAGTTAGCTCTTGCATTGGGTACAGTAGAACAAACTGCAGTAAAACTTATTTTAAATTTAAATGTAGTGGTCAACTGCTTCTCAATAAAGAAAATGTTTTAGTGCTTCATGTGCTGTGAAGTAAACAACATCAACCACTTTTTTTTTTTTTATATCCCTGACCTGGTCTCCTAAAGATGATTTTACTCTATTGCCTTAGACTCTGTGCGGCTACGATGATCATTAGCTCCCTGTGATCCTAAACTGAGTCAATGTAATTTACCCTCACAACATGGAGGATGCCAACAGACCACCCATGTGTATTATGTAACAGCACCAGCAGTCAAAAGCTAATATAGTCATCTTTTTTCTGAGCAGCGGGAATAAACTTCCATAGTGACTCAGGTAACTCAATGCATATCTGTTTCTTTTTTCTTTTTTTTTTTTTTTTTTAAAGTAATGCTAGTATTTTTCCTTCAATAAAATAAGTATTGCATTAAGTTACTTGTTATTTTAAAAATGTATCTGATTACAAACTGCATGTAACTGCCAACACATGCATTACTGCCAACACTGCAAGGGACAGTAGTGGCCAGGTATGTGCGATAGATGGTATGCATCCTTACCCAGGCTGGGACACCCTTGGGATGGAAGCACCAGGGGAGATAGTGTGCACAAGGCACTAGATGGCAGCCCCCCCCCCCAGCTTGTAGCAGTGCCTTGAATTCCCATAAGACAGCATGGGACATGGAGTTTTTCGACTCACCCCTGTTGGGTTTCGTGGGTGCTGCAGGGACTGGGGAGCCCTACTTCATGGGGTTTCCATCTCACCCGGAAGTGCTTTCGGACCACGACTATATAACACCGGAAGTACTCCCGGGTGGGAGATAAAAAGGAGCTGTCTGCCTCACAGGGATGAGCCAGAGTCAGGAGGAAGGTGGCAATGCTTCCAAGAAGGAGTGGAGGAGGCAGTGACAGAAAGAAAGACAACGAGTTGGTATATAGTGCGCTGTGCTTATTGCATATACTTGAGTGTGATAAGAAAAGCTTGTTGTGGAAGAGTCCCCCCCCAATAAAGACTCTTTGGGCTTTTATACTTGTGTCTGTATCTACTTGTGTTGGGTGTTTGGGGAGTGGGAGGGCCCCGGTGTCCACAGATGCTAACTTAGCCAAGAGTAAAGATATTTGTCCTCTCTTAGTTTCCATTGCTGTAAGTCAATGTCAATTTGTTGCTCAAGTGTATATATTGCTGAACAATTAACTGATTTCAAGGAAGAATTGCAAGGCATCAGTGGCTCATCCTCAGTGTCTGATGACAGTTCTGCATTTGCATTTTCTTTCTGGGTGGTTGTTCTTGGTGTGTAAATCATTATGAAGATCATTATCAAAAAACAACATAGGGAACTATCAAGTGACAGTGAGTTGCTACTACTATTAATTGACTTGGATTCATTTGGCACTGCTTTATTAGCAATGTGTGAAGCACAGTCAAACTAACTGGATTAAGCTAACATATTTAGAGGTTGCATTAAAAAAAAAAAAAAACAGGATTTTAATACGTTAATCATTCATGTGTGTAAATGAGAGGGAGGTCAGTGGAATGGTGAGGATGCAGGGAGTAGAGTTGGCGAAGGTGGATGAGTTTAAATACTTGGGATTAACAGTACAGAGTAATGGGGATTGTGGAAGAGAGGTGAAGAAGAGAGTGCAGGCAGGGTGAAATGGGTGGAGAAGAGTGTCAGGAGTAATTTGTGACAGACGGGTATCAGCAAGAGTCAAAGGGAAGGTCTACAGGACGGTAGTGAGACCAGCTATGTTATATGGGTTGAAGACTGTGGCACTGACCAGAAAGCAGGAGACAGAGCTGGAGGTAGCAGAGTTAAAGATAAGATTTGCACTGAGTGTGACAAGGATGGATAGGATTAGAAATGAGTACATTAGAGGTTCAGCTCAAATTGGACGGTTGGGAGACAAAAAGTTAGAGAGGCGAGATTGCACTGGTTTGGACATGTGCAGAGGAGAGATGCTGGGTATATTGGAGAAGAATGCCAAGGATAGAGCTGCCAGGGAAGAGGAAAAGAGGAAGGCCTAAGCAAAGGTTTATGGATGTGGTGAGAGAGGACATGCAGGTGATAGAAGCAGAAGACATGTTAACAAGTTAGGAACTTTGTAAAAAGAACTTGACAGATTTCTAATCCACCCGTTGCACAGCTGCCTCTGGTTTCAATCCGGGTGGTTCATTGTGCGGTGGATGCAGCAACAAGCTGTAAATCAGTGCATGCTCCCAACCTCTCTAATCCACTGCCAACACTTGTACTAAAAAATATTTTAACTTGTAAGGAGAATAATTTTGGCAGCATTCCAGAATATCAATTACTGTTACAGTGCTCATTGTTAGACCACCTTCAGCAATGCTGGGAAAGGGACCTACCCATCAATATCTCAGAGAAGGAGTGGAATTTGATAATTTATTCATTCATTCACTTTTACAGGTTGTTTTGCACAAATTGAAGAATTCATCTAAAAATCGCAAACAGGACACACATGTCTGAACTGAAATTATTTGAAATACAGTATATCAGTGTTTGGACCCTAATTGCAAAAAATACTGGGGAGCTCCAGCCTTGCTAGGGCATATGTTTTGGGACTGTCCAAAATTAAAGCCCATTTGGGAAAAGATTTTTTAAATCTATCAGGTAGTACACAATGCATGATCACTGCAAATCCTCTTACAACAGTCTTTGAAGTTATTTCAGATGAGCTTTGACTATCTGGTGATAAACTAACCATTATTTTTTTCACTACATTGTTAGTACGTTGACTAATTCTGCACAACTTGAAGAATCTGAATGCACCCCCTACAACTCAAGGGGAAAATGGTATTTTATGTTATCTGTAACTAGAAAAACTGATTTTCTTTATGTGAAACTGCAGTGCTTCTTTAGCAAGATTTCATTAATGTTATTCTAAAAAATGTTTGCCGAGATCCTACTTATGTTTCTGCTAAGCTCATGACTTTAAATTAATAAGAGTGAGTATAAACACAGTGGGCCTCTTTTTATTACTAATTACTTCTCTGTGGTGGTGGTGGTGTTGGGGGGGTGGTGATAAACATGTTTTCTGTGGAATGTTTTATATGGAATCAACTGTATGACTTCATTAAATTTTGTAGTTTGGTTATACTGAAACATATGTTTGATGTTATATTCTAGAATGTTTGTAATGCATACATTTTAATCAAATAAAGTAATTTAAAAAAAATATCCAATATAGTAGAACCCTAATTATCTTTGTTAATGTAGACTGATGCTACCCAAGATAAAAACGGCTGACCGCTGTAGTGGCAACACTGCACAGAGAAGGTAGGGGCTGACAGGGAGAGATCAGCCAACATTACCAGGGAAGCACACCATCCACCACCAGCAGTTCCCCAAAGCGCAGATCTTCAAACTGAGATGTTTTATGGTATAAATCTACAGCAATTCAATTGCAGATATGGGTGGGATTTGCACTGTGGATGGTGGAGTGTAGTGGTAATGATATGCAGAGAAGGTGGAGACTGAGACAGAAAGAAATCAGTGGACATCACCAGGAAAGCACAACACTCACAGTGGCCAGAGACAGGCTCTGTGTGGCTGATGGATGGAGCACTACATTTACCTCACATCATAAAATCGCTTGTCTCTTTGTCAGAGAATGCAGGTTTGATGTTCTCACTTCCCATTTATTACAGTGCTTTGAAATACAAAAATCCTAAGTGAATGAAACAGTAGTGCATGTATAAATGATCGAGGCTGGCGACATGCAGACAATAGTCGAGAAGGGCAGTTGGGGAGGGGTGAGCAAGTCACACTTGCATTCCCACAGTTCAGTACAGTCGAGGTTAAAAGTGTAGTATTTATGCCCTTGGTACAGTATTCAAATCAGAGCTTTTTTGAATTATAAGAAATGTAGTGTATTACACTTACAGGTTCGACTCAGATAATGCAAAACCTCATTAAATAATGGCATGGATATCAAGGTTCTACTGTACTTAATTTATATTATAAAACTTTTAAATTTAAAGATATAAAGCAAGGTAGTAGTTAGTGATGAGCGAGCATACTTGGGCGAACATGTGTTTGGCTCGAGCATCGCTATGCTCGGAGCATGGCGTTACTCGAACGAACACCACATTTGCTCGTGTGCCATGCTCGAGTCTCTGCCCCGCACGTTTCGCGGGTTGGAGACAGCCAATCAAGGGGCAGGTAAGTACTGCCCTCACTGTAATGCCAGTAGCCATGTCAGGTGCTGGCATTACAGCAATTGGCTGGCCGGAACAAGTCATTGGTTGCTAAACAGCATGCACTCGCATTTAATGTTTTAGAGCATCAACTCACCTGCAGGCACTCGCATATCATGTTTTAGAGCAGTGAAAGGCAACCTTTTTCGAGTTGTGGCGCACTAAGTCCAAAAATCCTTTCGCGGCGCACCTGAGGGACTGCCCATAAATAAAGTCGTGACGACACAATCTATGGACAATCGTCAATAAAAACAGTTAATTTTACAAGTTTGAAAGACATTTTATTAATAAAGGAATCAAAGGATAAATCTTACATTTAATTAATGTGCACGTTGAGATGGTTTTTCAGCACATATGAGATTGATGCGAGGATCAATTTTCGAAAGACAGACGCACATTTCCTTGTCGATCACTTAAAGTCTCTTGCGTTTCTTAGACTTCATTTCCGTAAGTGTTCTGTTATCTGTTTTTTCCAACAAAATTTTTTTTTTTCTTTTTTTAAACATTATCTTTTTAATCAACCAAAAGTTCAAAAACCACTAGCAATTTTAAATATTTTACAAAAGTTTTTGCAGCGCCCTTAGAAAATTCACCGGTTGCCCGACAATGTTTTAGAGCATCAGCTCACCTGCAGGCACTGGCATATAATGTTTTAGAGTGTCATTTTTCCTGTAAAATTGATTTTCTTGGGGGGTTTTGGGCGTGTTTTTGTCAGTCTGTAAAAGTGGCGTACAACTCGGACAAACTGGTTCCCAGCAGCGACTTGGGAGTCCAAGATGCATCCAGACATCGTCCCCATGCTGTTCCCGGTCTATTTGGGTGGTGTTTGTCACTTTCTGACCTTTTCCAATGAACCAGGCACCCTCCCGTCTTCAGAGCAGGGGGTGCCTGGTTGTCTCCCATTGACTTCCATTATACTCGGGTGCTCGGTAGAACTTCTGTCAAGTTCTGGCAAAAACTGGCAAAACAGCACATTATCACTTTCCAGTACTACGATTAGCAGTTTTACCATTTTTTATTAGTCAAACATGCATAAATAAACACATACACTTGGCTAAAGCTTCCGGTTCAAGTAAAACCTCCACGTCTCTGAAAAGCAGTCTCACAGCAGATCCATTCAGCAACACCCAAGGACCCTGAAATGGCTGCCTTTCAGAATTCTAATTCTCATGCAGTCCCGTGGGTGTCCAAATGGACACTATCCCAGAAGGAGAACTACAACCTTCCAGCCCAGGATGCCCATCTATCCAGTCTGTCCATCAATGGCAAACCAGTCCTGCTATTCATCCATGATTGCCTTTCTGCCCGATAAGCAAACAACTTATCTTGGCCAGCATGCCAGTCCATCTGCATTGTCTAACAAACACAAACACATTTACACACTGAATATCAAAAGACTACAACTGGTTATTGAAACCGTCAGCTTTAACATAAAGACTAAAATCCCATCATTTCTTGCATGCTTTGCGTCTGCTAGGTGACCGGTCTTCTAAAGTCCTGTTTACACTTAGGATGCAATTCTCCCTATTCCTCTTCAGCTGCCTCCCATATTTTCCATCTAAGATATAACATGCTTTAAAAAGAGTATATTCCCTCCTAGTGACTCCAGCCTTTGCAGACTGGCATGTGCAACTCCTCCATCCCTGCTAATGCTGGTCTTTCACTTTCTGAGGTCTTGTGAGGGTCTTTACACTGCTTTGTGCCATGCTGGCAATTCGCGGGCAGGAGTGAAAACGGTCCTCTACAGACAACTTAATTTTCTTTTGTACAAATGTACTTCTTGTCTGTGACAAAGCACTGAAATGATTTGAACAAAGGATTAGATGCTGTAGAAATATAACCTTTTACCACTTATGGCCTCTTTTTGATACCATTTGGTAATGTGTAATGAAGTGATATTGATTATGCATTCTAATGGTGCAATTTTTTTTCACAGTGTAATAATGAATCAGCAGCATGAAACAGAATGCAAGGTCAGTTTGCACAACTATTCTTTACCTGCCCTTGGCACTCATGCATCCTTAGGCCAGGGTTATACTTCATGCGACATGACACATGCTGCAGCGGACGCTCCTGCTACGCAAGCGTTGTACTGTTTACTCTTGCATGCATACTTTACGCACATCTGGAGGAATCCTCCAGGTGGCAGTGAGAGATATCACGATGAGAACAGGTTCAGCTTCGCTGTATTGTGAATTGCCTGGAACACCCAATAAATTCCGATGACACCTTACCGCAATATCTCTGAAAAGGATGTTTAATGATTAAATCCATCAGTCCAGGGATTTGTCCATTTCAGCTAGCATTGGGCAAAAGGCAGAAACAATCCGTAGACGAGGCACCAACTCATTGCAAGGTGAATAGAAGCACACATACACGCTGGCGTCATTTTAGTGTTACCAAATCTCCATATCTTTGGATGGAAACCGGAGCACACCGAGGAAACCCAGCAGTAAAACATGTAAACTCCAGGCAGGGAATATCAGCGACATCACTCCCTGTGAGACTGCAGTGCTACTGCTCCGCCACTGTGTCACCCCCATGTGTGTAATTATTAACAGTATTCATTATTTAACGAAATTACCGGTTTATCTGTAAAATGTAACATACATACTTTAATGCATTTCATCATGAAAGTGATATCAAGTATAAATCTAAGGATTCTAAATATGCAGAGAGTTGGAATATCACACATTTAATGTGCTCAGTGTGGCGATCTACTGTATTGCTGGCGATCCGCTGCTGTCAGGACTGGAGGAAGCCCTAGAAAAAAAAGACGGCACAGAAGACAGTATGTGAGACTTTTAAAATGTATCGTGTCATTATGATCGGGAATATGCAACGCTTGAATATAAAAGCACCACAAATACATCTGTATGTTGGCATGTTGCTTCACCACATCGAACCACTCAAACATTGAAGCATGCACACCGATCTCGTAGGATCCGCAAAGTGGCTTTCTGTCACATGTAGATAGTAAACAGAGACTCTGACGTCACATTCCAACTTTTAGCACACAGATTTTTTGCTGGTACTGTAACTCGCGCACGCATCACGTTAATTTCTGAGGACCTGCTCAGAGGACGCATCAGATGAATGCTGGGAACATGTGGCAGCCATGATGCCGGCGCGTACGCATTCTGAGCATGAAGTATAAATGAGCCCTTACAATTATAGCTACACAGCTTTTTGTTAGAGGTGACTACTGCATATCATATTGGTGGTGGTAAGCTGTAAACCTCCACACTGCTCCCTAACAACCCTTTCCATTTATCTACTGAATATTCATAATCCATTACTGGGAATTGGGGATTTCAAGCACAACACCACACTGTCATTTTCAAGTCTACCCAAACAGCAAAGTAGGAATAAATTGAGCATTTGACACCATTACAGTCACATTTCCATCCATCTTCACTCATTGTGAGCCAACATTTTTCAGCAAGAGTTTCAAATTTAGCTACTGTACTTCTGGCTAATTACAGGTGAGAAGGTATTATAAAACTAAGCAGTACCATATTATTTAAATGTAACTTTTGCTTTTGAAATGCTACTGTAATCCTAAAAAAAAAAGAAGTTTAATTTTTAAATTAGTGATGACTGTGCTTTAAAGACATTATTCCAATTGAGGATGGAACCGCCAGGCAAGAAGAGAAGAGGAAGGCTAAGGAGGACATTTATGGATATGGTGAGGATGGGCATGAAGACGGTTGGTGTGGAAGAAAATGTAAAAGACAGGGATTGATGGAGACAGATGATCCTTTTTGGCAACCCCTAAATGGAAGCAGCCAAAAGAATAAGAATTCTAATTTTAAGGACCATTTAGAAAACTAGAAGTCAACACTAGTTTTTAACAACAATGTTCATAAACCTTATTTTTCTTTATTTAAGTTGAGGTAACATGAAATACATTTTGCTATACAGATAAAGGATTGTCCCAGTAAGTGTCCATCCAATTAACAAAAACACAGAATCAAACAAATCCCAATGAAAAATAAAGATTTATAAAATTATCACATTGAACAGCAGTTAAAGGAATCAATTACTTTATTAGAAAGGGTCTAAAACATATGTAAAGTATGCATTCTTACTTTGAAAAGATATTTTTGCATGGATCTGGGTAGGCCATAGTTCCCATTTCTGATACCACTATTCTATTGGCTTCCATGTTGCACTTGTAGGTATCTCCTTGTAAATACTTACTGCGATAATAAACTTCACCTACAAAAAAAAAAAAAAAAGAGTGCTAAAATTAATTGTTTACTACTTTAACTGAAAACATGTGGTAATAGTTTAAACATCTATCATTTTGCTTTGTGTTCTATTATGGCAGCCACATAAGCCTGTTAGATACCATTTTGAAGTACAGGGACACATTACAGATTATATGCAGTTAGTGACATTAAAAAAAGAAAATCTTGTGTAATTCTATCTACAGAAGCCTTTTAAAAATATATTGCTAATCTTGTTAGTTTAGTATTGTCAACAAAACCAAAATGAACACCACTCACTAATTAAGCATTCACAAAGTTTCAGAAAATCTTCAGTGACTATTCAAAAGGCAAACTCTAGCAAATAAATTAGATGAAAAATTGCAACCTTTAAGCAGCAGATTGATACCCCTGGTAGCCTGCACTACCTGTGTAAAAGTATACTGATTGTAGGATTTGTCAATCTAATTATATAATATCCAACTCGAAATACAGCATAAAAGTACCAATTTAACTAAATCAGTAAAGAAATCAGATTTGTATCTATGAATTTAATGATACAGATATAAAGTGGGTGCTTTACGATTACCTTTCCAGAAATCTTACTTATTTAATAAGTACAGCAAGAAGCATAATAGCTGTGCACTATTTGTATATAAATAGTAAAATTAGTACTCTAGTAACTAAACAGACACCATTTATCACATTACTCCAAATACCTACAGAAAAACATACACATAGAAAAGTTCTGAGAAACTTAAACTTACCATCTTTAAATGTAAAGCTATGCAACAGTGCAAGTCCATCAAACCAATGGTTGTAACTGGTATCTCCAACTGAAAACATTCCCGGGCCATTGCGTAAGAGGGTGCCCTTCAGCCAAGCTGGTAGAGTTCCTATTAGGTATCAGAAAGTCAATCAAACAAATGAGGAAAACACACACACACACACACACACACACACACACACACACACACACACACCCCTATAGAAATAAGCCTACCTGATTTTCACATGCTATTATATTGTGTTATGCAGATAATTTAAAACTGCATGACACTCACCGTCACTTCTGCAATGTGTTATAAGTGTTTAATATTTTTGTAAGTATTTTGTTTTAAAGAACACGCTAAACATTTATTGTTATTTCGATGTATATTATATATGTAAAGTAATGGCACAATTTTTTTTTTTTAAAGCACAAGTGACCATACCAACCAAATATTATTTAGATTTTGTAGGTTAGCTGCAGTGTTCTGTGAGCTCAGAATGATTCATGGTAACAAGACTAACTTTCAGGTTTAGCGTTGTTGCAGTTCACCCCAGAGCTGTTGTCTTGCATGATACTAAATCAAATATATTTAACTTAATGTGACATAAAAAGACAAATGCATGGAAACATTTATATAGTGTAATTTAAGAAATCGAAAAATACATTTAACCATTTTACATGAATAGGCTATTTAGAAATACTTCTCTTTGCTATAGTGTTAACTGCTTAATCCTTCTTGTTGTTTTCCTACTATTCTGCACCACTCCTGTGTAGTTTGCTTCCTTCACTGCATTCTAATAATGACCAGTAAAAGGAAGTGTAGCAGACACCTGTGCAAACAATGAATGATTAAATGCTGCAACTACTTCAGTGTCTTTGTGCTGCGATGAGACATTCATTACAAATATTGTCCTGCCTCTGCCTCTATATTTTATATACAGTTTATTCAGTTAATAGAAGCACATAATTGGGAAATAAACATAATTGGGAAGTGAGCTATAAAACCAGATTAAGACTTGCACAAATCTCAGGGTGTCACAAGCATACATTTACACACATATGAATAATAAATACAAGATTAAAACAAGCTGGGGTGGTCTCCTTTGGAGATTTGTGCTTGCAGTCATGGGCGTGTGCAATGGTAACAATGTACAAGTAACTACAATGAGCACAAGGTGAAAACAGAAAGAGAAAAAATGTTGCCATTTTTTTTGAGCATTTGTCAAGGCCCTTTTACAATCAGGGCCCCCTATGAGTTACAGAGAGACAATAATGCTTCAGATAAGATTCTACTAATATGTACCTCTTTATCATTACATTCCACATAAGGATTTCTGGATTTTTCAGAGGCTCAAAATGAATAACGACAGGCAATATAACGTAGCCTTAACAACTTGGAGGCTGGTGGCAGGAATGGCACTTTAGCCATATGGTGGGTGCAGCAATGCACTATCAGTGCATACTACCCAACCTTAAAATAGCAATTATTTTTAATAAGCTAATATGGTACTATGTCAGTTATACTAAAACTGACCCCCAAAGGCTAGTATCAACTGCCAATTGTTTTGTCACAAGTATAGCACCTGATAATTTGGTCAGTCTCGGTCAAAGATTAATCCTCCCAAAGCCCCATATCTCTTGTAGACTGCTGTCAGTTCATCTCCAGGACGTTGACTATATTCATTTTGCCTTCTACCATTACTAATCTGCCATATCATATAGATGGATACTATTAGCATAAGGCCTCTAACAAGCTTCATGGTACAGACTGAGCTCCAAGAATGCTTACACAAAACATTTCAACTAGAGGAGGTAAGATGATATTCAGACCATACACTTTTCTTCTCTCATGCTAAACGGCAAATTGCAGTAAAGATACATTGAGAGTCTTACTTCAATCAAACCAAACTCAAATCAAATTAAATCAAATCAAAATGGCCTTTTGTTTTACTCACTGCACATAAACTCATTTGTTATGAAGCTAAGCAATTGTTTGTACACAGCTTTTAAGTACAGGTCTTTACTCCATTCCTCAGACCCTATTTTATATGGGTCACTTGCTCCTAATTTAATTGTACTATCTGGAAACACCATTAGGTGTCGATACATCAGGAGGAATCCAGCACTAACACACTCAGCCAAAGGGTGCAGTGCTCCTATACAGAGTATGTTTTTACATGAGTGTTAAATGTCATAAAACAATTAGTTCTTAAATGTGTGAATTTTATTTCCAGATAGACTTGTGCTTCTGCATTAGAAATACAGTGGAACCTCGGGTCACGACCGTAATTCGTTCCAAAACTCTGGTCGCAACCTGATTTGGTCGTGACCCGAACTAATTTCCCCCATAGGATTGTATGTAACTACAATTAATCCGTTCCAGACCGTACGAACTGTATGTAAATATTTTTTTTTTTAAAGATTGTGAAGTACAAAAATAATTAATTATACCATAGAATGCACAGTGCAATAGTAAACTAAATTTAAAAACACTGAATGACACTGAGAAAACCTTGAACAGAGAAAACTGATATTGCAAGAGTTCATGCTACAGCCTTACAAACCGCTCGCTTAAAATGAGTTTTAAGCACAGGGAAAAAAAAAAAAAATGAACATTTGAAAAATCCCTAATTATACAAAAACTAACCATAAACAACTAAGAAACCTAACCTTGCATGCACGCACGTCTGACCGAGAACAATGTACAGGGAATAGATAGATAGATAGATATCGCAGGTGGCTGGAGGGCAACCCGGCCAGGACACCCCGGAAGACGGCTTACACCCACCTCAGACTATGTTGGGGCGACCACCCTGGTTTCTATGGGGACCATGGGTACAGGGCTTTGAAGCTTAACCCTGTAGGGGCCTGTGGTCACCGCCAGGGGGCATCCCGATGCCTTGGGAGCCCTGGACCTCAGCACTTGCGCCGCACCCGGAAGTGTTGGGGGGTGGGGAAGAGAAGCGGGGACACTGAGTGCTTCCAGGTGCGCAGCCAGCACTTCCACCACACTGGGGAGTGCCGGTGGAAGATTCATGGGGAGCATCTGGAGCACATCCGGGTGATGATAAAAGGGGCCGCCTCCTTCCATTCAGGAGCGAGAGTTGGGTGGAAGAAGGAC
>JANRMT010062806.1:46293651-46315452 GCA_026402145.1 Polypterus bichir lapradei
ACACACACACACACACACACACACACACACACACACACACACACACATACTGTATACATATATACACACACACTTTATATATTTTTTTCCACACTATACCTTGTGCAATTTGATTGTTATACCAGTTAAGTGTCACGTTTTTATTTTTCCCTTCACCTCATGTCAGGAAACACAACAAAAAGCTTCGTGTTTCACTCTGACTTCAGTCTACTGGTGCTATCAACCCTCAATCACCCCTGGTTCAAACAACTGAAAAACTGGTTAATAGTACCTGCAGCTTTCACTCCATCGGTCTTCACTCAGTACCCTGTGGCTCATTTCACCACTCCATGCCCTTTTAAAATACAAGCGGCAGGAACTTGAAGTCCATTATCTCTAGCAATATCTGTATTTTCCATTGTATTCATTCTTTGTACCAAATGCCACAACCTTGTGCTGGGCGGTATACCGGTTCATACTGAAAACCGTTTTTTATTTTTGTTATGATATGGATTTTTCTTATACCACAACACCGGTTTAAACTGCCTGAAAAACGTTCGGAACGTGGCACAGCAGGAAACTGTTTAAGGGGGAACCTTTTTGATTGTACACCGCTAAACACGCATCCAACTATTGCCAAAAAAAAAAAAAAGGGAGCCACATCCGTTGCCTGGAGATACTTTGGTTTTAAAAGGTCGGATGTGTGGACCATTATATTTAAATCCGTGAATACTGTTTCTATACTACTGGATAATACTGCAAGCCAAGTGGTACCCGTTTTATTTTTTTCCAATACTGTGTGACGACATGTTGACTTTATTCTCGACATTTACACTTTAATTGCGATGCTTATGGCGAGAATAAAGTCAACATGTTGACTTTATTCTTGTAATTTGTCATTAAAGTAGAACATTGTAAACTAAAGTTAATCTTAAAATGAATATTTAATTTACTAGATTTTCTCAAACCCTGTCATAATTTATGTAGAACATTAAATGGTTTGTGTTAAGAGTTCCTCAAGCCATGTTAATCGCTACGTGCTTCATAAACTGACTTCCTCTTGCACTAAGAATACATTAATTTATTCCTGCTCCCTGAACATTTAGAACACTACGATAAATACTTGATATAATTATTTTCAAAATGAAATGTATTAAAGCATGCATTAATCATGTGGGGGCATGGTGGCATGGAGGTTGCACTGCTGCCTCGCAGCAAGGGGGTCTCGGGTGTTCCCTGCCTTGAATTTGCATGTTTTTCTGGTGGGTTTACTTGGTGTGTTTCAGTTTCCTTTCAAAGTCATGTAGTATGTGAGGTTTTGTTATGCTATATTGACCCTGTTAGTGTATGTGTTGCTCGTATTCACCCTGCGATGTGCTGGCGTTCAGGATTTTCTCCTGCCTCGCACACAATGCTTGCTGGGATGAGCGCAACCCTGAATGGATGGCATAATTAAAACATGTATAATGAAGATTTTTTTTAAAAAGTTCTGAACACTTAATGGCCTACGTTTATAACTAGTTTTAATTTCACAAAGACGTTTATCATGTGGTGATTGGTTATGTGGAGAAAGAAAAAGGCAGGATAGGAACTGGGGGTTTGGTTTGCCAGACAGACAGCACGCATGCAATAAAGAAAACCCGCTCAGAAGAACATCAATTGAATTCTGTGTTCATGTCTCCGACCACCAGAACACGAACCCAACAGTTACACAATATTTCAGTTAAACCTGTGCAATACCCATTCATTCATCCAGTTTTTTGGAGCCTCGTCACACCTGCCATAAAGTTCTTTACACTGAATGTACACCTGGGGACCCCTTACTGCGAGGGAGCAGCACTACCGCCACACTACTGTGCATGTTTAGTACCTGCTTTAATGCATTTCATCATGACATTGACATCAACTATATACTGTATATAGCTTAGCTTGAAGCAAGATCCATGTTAATGCAATTTGTCTAAATGATGGTTCAGTTGGTAAAAAATGTCATCACCAAGTTGCACTTGTTTCATTTTATTTTTATTTGAATACTGTGTAATGCACCTGGGCTTGAAGTAATAGTACTATTCCTGGAAGCTGCACTGTTATTTTATTATTATTTATTAGCTTAAAATATTATGCAGTTTAATGATGGTAAAGTCTGAGGTGGGTTGGCGCCCTGCCCGGGATTGGTTCCTGCCTTGCGCCCCGTGTTGGCTGGGATTGGCTCCCGCAGACCCCCCCCGTGACCCTGTGTTCGGATTCAACGGGATGGAAAATGGATGGATGGTTGGATGATGGTAAAGTTGTTTAAAAAGTCACTTTAACGTGTCAGTGGACAGAGATTGTTAACATTAACAGAAAGTGTAGTTGGTTTACAAAAAAATTTACTATTTTATTCATTTTCTAAGACATGTCCAGTGCAATACAACTTTTGAAAAGCATCCTCTGGATATTTTACTAAGTCTAAATGTCTCTTTGGATGGTTGAAAATATCTTGTCAAAATTTTAGTTTAAGTTGTTTGCAAAATTTGTTCAATTAAAAGGTTCTATATTTTTACTGCAACTGTCATGCAATGTGATTCCTTCTCTTCATTAGTGCCACCCCCTTGAAAACCTGTATTAATACTTGTGTGCGTATTAAAATGTTTTTTGTACAATGTACAATTCTCATGTCAGTGGAATAGGTTATTCTTAACCAGTCTACTGCAGTAATTGAAGTGGAAAATGTGGTTAACATCCACTCATGCATGGGGAAAAAAATACCGTGAAACCAGTATAATTTTGAAAAATACCGCGATATAGAATTTTGGTCATACCGCCCAGTATTACCACAACAACATACGTCAATTGTGACTTTATGTCAGTGTAGCCTCCATTTCTGCCACAAAAATCCATCCATCCATTATCCAACCCGCTATATCCTAACTACAGGGTCACAAGGGTCTGCTGGAGCCAATCCCAGCCAACACAGGGCACAAGGCAAAAAACAAATCCGCAGGGCACACACACACACCAAGCACACACTTGGGACAATTTAGAATAGCCAACGCACCTAAAACTGCATGTCTTTGGACTGTGGGAGGAAACCGGAGCACCCGGAGGAAACCCACACAGACATGAATATGCAAACTCCATGCAGGGAGGACCCAGGAAGCGAACCCAGGTCCTCTAACTGCGAAACAGCAGTACTACCCACTTTGCCACCGTGCCATGCTACCGCCATAAAAATCCCTACTTAAAAAAATAAGTCAGGCAGCACACTTATTTAGGTGTGGGTTCCCACACAATAAAAGTTTGTTACAAAATAATGAGAAAAGTAGAAATGTGTATCATAGCAAACAAGACAATTTCTAAATCGATAAACATCTGTACAAAATTGCATAAAATAAGCACACCTTTTATGCTAGACAACAGATTAGTCTCTTTTCTTGAACATTATTGGACATTATTGTGTGCCATTATTTGACTTCATGAGCTATATTTTACCCATTATTTTTCCATTATGAAAAACGAGTTACTATTCGCAGTTATATGCAATGTCCTAACATCCCACAACCTGCTGTAGTTGGATAGTTTCCACGTCCGTTACCGACTACCTATTTAATTACGGATAATAACCTGCTGCTGATTTTTCTACAGTACTTGAAGGTTCATCCATCCATCCATTATCCAACCCGCTATATCCTAACTACAGGGTCACGGGGGTCTGCTGGAGCCAATCCCAGCCAACACAGGGCGCCAGCCCACCGCAGTACTTGAAGGTTAGCTATTGAAAACGATTAAGGCTAACCATTTAGGACACACGCCTCCTTTTTTCCCCCCAATGCAAATCTATTACAAACGTCAGTTTCAGCTTTCCTTCACATGTGGCAAGTTAAAAACCCAGTAGGCTACTATGAAAAATGTGTTTTGTTTCCCCCCGTATAATAGCTTGCCCACCCAGATGTTACCCATGTCTTAGCAGATGCTGCCTTCGCGCTAGTGAGTTAAATGCATACTGAACATTTTAAAGTTTAAAATGTTTTTCTACACCTGCAGTCCTCCGACAGGTCGCTCACCGCAGCAGTTAGCTGTGAAGCAGCCTCACAAACCCCCGTATAGAGACGGCCCGTCAGCCGAAGTCACCGCGAAGAATTACAACATTTAAAAAAAGAAGACAGCGCAACCGTACAGAAAGCGTGCTTTATCTCAGGATATTTTCTTTTTAAATCGAAAAGCAACAGAATTGAGACGACTGGAAGCGACGCTGGCATACACTAATTTTGTGTAATCAGAGTAAAATGAAACAAGTAAATGCTCATTCGCCTGCTTTTTACCTTCAATAAATTAAGAAACGTATCAGGGCGCCGCACTCGTCTGCAGCTTTTCAACGTAAAGGCACTGGAAACCGTGAGAGCCGCCCGGCGGAGAGTGCCTGGGAACCCCCCTCACCATGGCAACGGACCCTCAAACTGGCCTCTCTTGGAGGCAGTGCATGCATGCAAAAGCGAGGGTAAAATTTTAAAGACTTTCAATTTATACTGAATTGGGCCGATCGATAAATACTTACATGGCGCTTTTTTAACAACAGATGCTGCACTTTTTTGCATAAGTTTTCGTTCCAACTTTTATCAAGTGAGTGTTCATGGTGAATCTGAAATTCTTACCTTTTAATTGGGTTTTCACAGGCTCAGATGTCTCTTTCCGATTTCTGCAGTAAATATCTTGCATTTTTGCGGATACGACGTACTTTCTTTAAACAATGGGGAAAAAAAGTAGAGTTTGCTGACACAGCGCTACGTTATTTATACAGGCCGCCGCCACAGCCCTTTTTATAAAGGGGGGGGGGGGTATCAATGCGTTAACTTCCCATTCCAAGACGTTATCTCCTCTTTGTTTGAGTAGTAGAACTTTAAGTTCCTCCTACAGACCTTTGATTTTTCACCAAGTCGGGTGAGAGGGCAGACTGCACATGATCAGAAAATAATTTTATAACGTTACAACATTTGTAACTGATTAGCTAAGGATATTTCTCTGTGCTTCTCCAAAATATATTAATCAAGGTTTGTATCACTAGCTTTTTACTTTCTTCAATGCTCTTTTTTTTAAATATAAATTAGGGGTACTTTAGAGTCTTTAGATTTTTTTTTTATCCCAGATGAATTTCTACGTTAAATTGAGCTTGTGTATTCGAGTTTGATTCGCCGCAATGCGTGGTTTTAAAATGGAAGCCCCCAATTTTCAGTTTCCAACGGTTTATACATTTACTGACTTCATCTGATTATATAAAATGTGTGGAAGTTAATACACAATTCATGATAATAAATTCTACGAAGTGCTTACAGTTTTGCCCTGCAATATTAACACTGATAGGGCATTTCCAGATTTTAAAAGCTGGTACAGTGATTAGTACTGTTGTTTTTCACCATTTATAATCCTATGTATAACTTTCAGATTTTTTGCCCTGCAGAGTCTTCACATTCTCCCTCTTTCTGTTTGATCTGAGTGTTCAAAATTTCCTCCCACAATCGAAAGAAATGAAAATTAAGTTGGACTGGTGAGTCAGAAGCAGTGCCCTATGAGGGAATGTCTCCTGCGATGGTTTTGTCTCTTATTTAGGGCTGATACTTGTTTTGTATCAAATCTATGCTGCTACAGGTTAATTTTCCAGAAAACTTTCTTTGGAATAAGTGGAATAGACATATGACTGAATAAATATAGCATCTAAGTAATAAGTGTCATTTTGTATTGCCCCTGTTGTTTAGATAAAAATCAAGTCTGCCTTGACTCAACTACTAAAACCATCTGCATCGAACAATTGTTTCCACTTAACCTGACCAGTGGTCTAGCTAGTGATACTGCAAACTTCACTCTGGGTGTTCAAATAAATTAACCAATGTAACATCTGGACATTATAACTTGGGTTGTAAAAATCCACCTGGAGCAGTTTGCTAAATTAGGGACCTCACAAGGGCAACAGATCAGAAGTACTCATGGGTCACATTTTCAAAAAACATGGATTTAATCAATGAAAGCTAATTACATGCATTAACAGTGAAATCTGTATTCATAGGGAGTACCTATTGTCCCCAGTATCTGCCACAAATAAGATCGGAGGCCCGTTTCAGTCAGCAAAATGCAGTATATTTGTAGATATGGAGGTCTAAGGGCATCGCTGTCTGGTTATTTCACAATCATGTATGGCTGAAAACTCAAAAATGTCTAAGAAGTCAGACATGACCTTTTGAGGCTACTTAACTAATTAGCATGTACAAGCCTCTAAAGACTTTGACTTAAAAATGCATGGGTGTCAGCCTTACTTATTTAGATCAGTATCTTATCTTGCAAACAATGTTTAATTTAACCCAGAATCATAAAACTCACTTTGAAAAAACTAAAAAGTTTTTTTCATTTCCTTTTCTTCTAAACTCAGAATGAATTAGCTATTCAATGAAAAGTATACCAGAAGGTCTAGACAGTGATGGTCCTAAAAGCCTATGTCTGACTCCCCTGTACTCACTGAGACAGAAAGATGGCTACAGATGGCTGACAAGAGTCCACAAGACCTTCTAGCCAAAGGGTAGCAGCACAAGTTCCTGAGGTGGAAACGAGAGGTCCTGGTTGCTCATTTAAGGGATAGGTTAGTGAGGTCACACAGGAATCCACTACTTTTTCGTCAAACAACATTTCGAGGCAACATACTGTTCATGACACAATGAAGAGGGGTTGTCTTCCCTCTTTAAAGAAATGGTCAGATGGTAAATTGAGTTTTAGACACAGTGGATGTGAAGGACTAATGAGTGCAGAAACACCAGGGCACTACCAGAGGAAGCTATATCCTTGTGTCCATGTTTCCAAAGAAGCGCGACCATTGACTCCAGAAGTGACACAGGCAGTGTCATGTCATAGTTATGTCAGCGTCAGAGTTGTGGAGAACAGTACTACAGCTGAACATTTACTGGATGGAAAAAGATGGTTGTGAGAGAGAAACAGGAATGGTGGTAAGAAAGGAGGGCTTTGGTACAGTACATAAAAAGTGGGAAAGTGGTCAGACTTAATTATAAGAGAGACTGGAGTTTAAGAGTGTTTAATAAGACCAACAAATTATTTTCAGCAAACCAAATTATACTCTTCTTTGTAAAATGGAGCCTCCTGATAGACAAGATTTGTATCTTTCTATCTGATAAGGTAGTATTAATCACAGTCGAATGACACTCTTTCTGGTAATTTCAGATGCTGGGACCACCTTGGTTTTGTACAGTTTATTTACTCGGTCAGTGAGAGTAATGACCACTATTTCAGCTCCTTATTTATAACCCAGTGTCAGCACTACCTTCCTTTTCGCTGTGTATCAGCTCAGCCAGTGTTCAATTCTCTTCTCCTCAGAAGACATCCTAATGCCCTGGGTGTGGCCTGAAACAAATGCTGTCAGCACTCCTCTAATCAAGGCTAATTTAGTGTCGGACATTAACAGCGCAAGAGAGTTGGGTTTGGGCACTGCATTGAGACCGGCCTCAATAATGGACATTCATTTTGCAAAAGAATAGGGTTATCTGATTACTAGATCTCAGTATAATATATTTTGTGCTAGTAAGGCAGGTTCCGCATGTGAAACATGTAAGGATATAGCTAAGGTAGAGCTGAACACTACAAGGTATGATTAAACTGAGAGAGCCCTGGAAAGAAACACAGAGCACATTTTTTGTATTCTTCCTTCTCCTCCATGTGCTCCATTGAAAACCTCTCTGTGGACCCTGAAGACATCAGGACAAAGCCTCATTTCAACCCCTCGAGATGACAGGAACTAAACAAAAGAATAATTACATTACTGCTTGGTCCATTTGATTCTGAGGCTAATACAGTTTATAACCTCATACACATGATAAAGCCAGAGAATCTTTTAACATGTGTATTTCTGGTTGTTAGAATTACAAAGAAAATAATAACTTATTGTGTCAGGTAAATTTAATACAAAGAAAAACCTGTGAGAATAGGTATATTTCTTCCATTAAATGCACAGCTGATGGAGCTAACGTAAAACTGTGTGATGCATGCACTTGCACTCTGACACACTCCCTTACAGACGAACAGTGCAAGAACAAGAACCAGCTTGCTTTCAAAGTATACAGTACATTGTCACAATAAGAGACGCCAAACATCGTAAGAAGGTTTGGGGCAGCCACCTGTATATTGTAGTCCAGGCTGCAAAGGTTAGTTTATGCAAAAATAATGCAGGGTAGTTTACACTACTGAGTCCAAGACAGAACTGATGACCAGAGGAAAGGGAGCAGATTTTATGGAGAGTCGACCGTAAGTGATGTCACCCTTGGGGCGGGGACCAGAAGTATCTTCCTCTAGGCTTCGGCACCTTGCTAGATTTCCCGGGAATAAGAGAGTCAGTGCACCCCTCCGCCCCCAAGTCGGACAAGTTGTTGCGATTAAATAAGCCCTTCTGAGAAACTGAGGTACTGAGAAACTTAGAAATTAGACAATGCAACCAGCTAATAGACCAGACATCTTACAAAAATATTTAAAATTTTGGCCCTGAATGTTATTTTGGAAAATTATTTGAAGAGGAATTACATTAGAGAAATGTAATTCATAAATTTGTACCTTCTTCATAGACACTAAGTTAGCTAAGTTTAATGTTATGTTTTTGATCATTCTTTGCCCTGCACTTGTATATATACGCATGTTTACTTTATATCAATTTTCTATAATCCTTGTTTAATGAAAAATATGTTTGTTGGAGAAAATAACTTTGGGTTATTTGTTTAAAAAGAGTCTATTGCCATGTCTGAACTACAAAGCAGAAAATGTGAAGGTGTTTATTGTGATCTTTGTTCATAAATTGAAATTCATACCTCTCTTCACTTAATTGTAGAGAACTTGCCTAAATGTAAGTGAGAGAACCCACATGATTAAAAGAGTTTGATATCATTTTTACTTTGAAATCCCCTTTTCCCTGTAAGAGAGCACTGAATTCCACCTCCAACCCATGAGAGTCCAGTGCTGTTCACCTGGTGGTGTGGGGAAAACAATCCCCTGACCTTTCAAATAAATGAGTGTACTTGTGGGGTACCCGAATTATCATTAGTATGCTATTCTGTCTTAGAAAATGACCTCTGCTTATTAACATTATGAGTTTTGTGCTCTTCTAATAAAATATCAATCATCCTTGTTCCGTCTCTTGTTGACTCTCTGAATCATGCTCCTGAAACACACCCATGATTCCACCTTGCCAGGTCAATTGTCACAATATATTCTACATTATTGTCAGGTATAATGTGTTAATAAGTTTCTATAAACAATGAAAAAGAAGATATAATAAATAGTGATGCAATTACATCTGATTCATTGTAACCAGCAGTCTTATGATGAGGTCACACTTAACGATGCTTCCTCTTTCTTGGCAAAGCAGATGAAAATGAAACTGTCAAGTCTGCAAAACAGGAGACTTTCTTCTGTTGTATAACAGTGGCTAAATACAAAACATAAAATAGCTTGAACAGATATTTATGAGATAAAAGGATTCTATTATGCGTATGTCTACATATTAATTTGATGTCAAATTAATGTAATAATAAAATTGCATCAGGGTGTAGTCATTTTCATGTGTTTTAAATGACTTAGAAGTTACTTCAATAATTATGAAGGGGGAGATTTTTTAATGATTAAAATTATTAAATGAACAGTATTTAGTGTTCAGTCTTAACATATTCAAGAATAAAGTAAATATGAATTAGGAAGTTTCCTAGTTGCTAAATGATATAATTCAGCATAAAGTGTACTGTAGATATTGCATTTCATGTATACTGTATGCTGGCTCACTTTCTGTTGTTTTTGCCATCCTGTAAAGTCCTGCTAGTTATGATACATCCACAGCAAAACTAATCAAGAAGCAAAAGTCTAATCAATACTTAAAATTAAAAACAGTTACTATGATTAAGACCATCCTGTGTGTGAAAGTTCTTTCAGCTCTTAAGCTACATGAGCTCATCTTCTTATAGATAGACTAGCTGATTACCCAGTGGCTTTGCTCACTGAGTGCAAGGGAAAAAAATAAAATGTAGTATATAAATTATTAAATAGTAAAACATTAACATTTGAGAAGTAAAGATACAATGAGCACTACTGGAGTTCTTTAGTGTAAAGTACATTTTAAAGGCGCTATAACACAACAGGTAAGTAGTACTAACAGCAGCTTAAATGTATTTGTATCATCTCTCGGTAGGAGATCCCTTGTGAAATGTGCTACACGACTGGTGTGGTATAGAAATAACATTTTGTATGTGATCCTCCAAATTTCTGCCTGACAACATTGCACTATGTGCCTGTGATTTAAGAGAAAAATTATTCTGAGAAATGTGGACGCTGCTGTTCCGTGCTTAACGGGCTGAAGGTCCAAACAATTCCCAAGTCCAATACTTTACATGAAGAGGTCAGTACATCTTCTTAGATGTAAACCCTACATGTTGTTAAAAGAATTCATCACAAAAGCAACTCTGAATGTTGCAGGGTTTTAGTGACCCGAACTCACCTTAAGGGACAGTAAGTAGTGTTGCGTGCAGCGCAATTTACAAAGAGAGTCTTGCTTCGGTTGTGCCGATTACACTCATTCGGAAAGATTTCCACTCTCCCAGGAGCCGACGAGGCACTTGAAGTGTCACAAACAGTGCGAGAAGAGAGGATGCTGCCCAAAACTGCGAAGCTCTCGACCCGGTGGAAGAGCCCGACATTCCACGCCTTTCAGCGTTCACTTTGTTCTCACGACCCATCGCCACTGAAGGCGGTCTTGTCTTCACATTGTTTACAGCTCAGCGCAGTTAAAAAGTAGAAAGACGCAAAGCTATTTTTCTCATTTCTTCTACTATTAAGTACTGGCAATTAAAAAAAAGTTACAATGTGGCAGTTTCTGCGACATTGACATGGAAGAATAAATAAAATTTCTCTGTCAAATGCACCTGGCGGTGGATGGCTCAGTGCTGGAATCCAGGTAGGAGGGCTTGGAGAGGGCGACGCGGGGCGCACTTCTATGGGATAGATCGGCGTGTTTGTATTTATTTATTTTCAATATCAGTAAAATAACTCTCACACAAATAATAACAATTCATAAAGACAATATAAAAATGGCGTTCACAAACAAAGTGATTGGTTCCTGTATTATAATATGTTCTGTAGTCATACGTAATTTCCATTTAAAACGTGAAAAGAATTTTATATATATATATATATATATATATATATATATATATATATATATATAGATAGATAGATAGATACTTTATTAATCCCAAGGGGAAATTCACATACTCCAGCAGCAGCATACTGATAAAAACAATATTAATTAAATAGTGATAAAAATGCAGTGCAAGTTAAAAAAGGCAGGGTGAAGAGTGCAAGGCAGGTACAGTATAACAGACAATATCATTGTATAATGTTTATCCCCCCGGGTGGAATTGAAGAGTCGCATAGTGTAGGGGAGGAACGATCTCCTCAGTCTGTCAGTGGAGCAGGACAGTGACAGCAGTCTGTCACTGAAGCTGCTCCTCTGGCTGGAGATGATACTGTTCAGTAGATGCAGTGGATTCTCCATGATTGACAGGAGCCTGCTCAGCGCCCATCACTCTGGCACAGATGTCAAACTGTCAAGCTCCATGCCTACAATACAGGCTGCCTTCCTCACCAGTTTGTCCAGATGTGAGGCATCCCTCTTCTTTATGCTGCCTCCCCAGCACACCACCGCATAGAAGAGGGCGCGCACCACAAATGTCTGATAGAACATCTGCATCATCTTATTGCAGATGTTGAAGGACGCCAGTCTTCTAAGTAAGTATAGTCGGCTCTGTCCTCTCTTGCATAGAGCATCAGTATTGGTAGTCCAGTCCAATTTATCATCCAGCTGCACTCCCAGGTATTTATAGGTCTGCACTCTCTGCACACAGTCACCTCTGATGATCACGGGGTCCATGAGGGGCCTGGGCCTCCTAAAATCCACCACCAGCTCCTTTGTTTTGCTAGTGTTCAGTTGTAGGTGGTTTGAGTCGCACCATTTAACAAATTTCTTGATTAGGTTCCTATACTCCTCCTCCTGCCCACTCCTGATGCAGCCCACAATAGCAGTGTCATCAATTAAATTTTGCACGTGGCAGGACTCTGAGTTGTATTAAAAGTCTGATGTAAATAGGCTGAACAGGACCGGAGAAAGCACAGTCCCCTGCGGTGCTCCTGTGCTGCTGACCACAATGTCAGATCTGCAGTTCCCAAGACTCACATACTGAGGTCTGTCTGTAAGATAGTTCACGATCCATGCCACCAGGTATGAATCTGCTCCCATCTCTGTCAGCTTAATCCTAAGGAGCAGAGGTTAGATGGTGTTGAAGGCGCTAGAGAAGTCCAGAAACATAATTCTTACTGCACCACTGCCTCTGTCCAAGTGGGAGAGGGATCGGTGTAGCATATAGATGATGGCATCCTCTGCTCCCAACTTCTCCTGGTATGTGAACTGCAGAGGGTTTTACAACCAGTTCTTCCATGTTCAGCTCATAGCTTCCTAAAAATAAACCTTAAAACCTTATTTTTATGCCTTAAACTAATTCTGCTTTCTTGAGGAATGTAGACACACGCTCAATGTTGTCCAATTGTTAAGGCGCTTTAGCCCGGGTCACAACCATATTGCTGGTTCTAAAACAGTTTCTAGTACACAAATCCTATTGTCACAATTTAGTGACTGGTAGAATGTTAATAAATTATTGTGAAAAAAAGGCTAGCTTTCCAGTTCTTTAAAAAAGGATGCACTGCATTACTACACTTGCATTTATACTGTAGTTCATTTCTTTTAAAGAGTGCATAAATCTCTCTCTATATATAAAATCCAACGTCTGTCTGTCTGTATGCCTATCCGCTTTTCATGAGAGAACTACTTAACGGATTTAGATCAGGTTTTTTTGTATAATTTACTTGAACATTCTGGTTGATTTTGCAACTTCTGACATCATAATCAGTATCATAGTTTACTTGCAGGAGTAATTTATTCGTGCTAATCTGAGACAGAGGCTGTGGGCCTAGGGGAGGGGGAAACATGACGTCAGGAGTGGGGAGCTGAGCACGGCCCTCCTCACTCACGCGCCAGCCTCGGAGCGTACCTTGCCTCTGCTTAGATCGTAAACAAGACAACTACTTAACAGATTTAGATCAGGTTTTTTCTATAATTTACTTGAACATTCCGGTTGATTTTGCGACTTCTCTCATTGCGCTAAGTATCATAGTTCAGTTGCAGGAGCGATTTATTTGTACTAATCCGAGACAGAGGCTGTGGGCCTAAGGGAGGGGGAAGTGTGATGTCAGGAGAGGGGCACTGTGCAGGGCCCACCTCACTCACGCGTCAGCCTCTGGTTGAATCAGTCTACCTCTGGCCACGTTTTTGGAGCGTACCTTGCCTCTGCTTAGCTAGTGATACCTGTTTGTTTATTAATTTTTAAAGTTTGTCCTGTTTCACTACTATTTGGGCGGAGCCACAGGGGACAGCTAGTATGCAATAAGTGATTTCACTTCAAGATATTAGACGATGCCATTTTCTGAGATGGTATTTGTATTGCAATGTATATTTAAGAATAAATTTGTTGTTTGAAGACCCGTTACGTTGAAGGCTGTTTGTTTGTTGATGCTAAGATGACGACACACTGGGCACTGTTTAAAAGCAACTAATGATTTATGCGTGCAACGTATGACCTTTGTTAATGTTATTATCTCATTTGAACTTGATTCTCGTTACATTTAGTTATGTTAATGTGGAAAGTCATTTGTTAAGTTCCGGATTCATGTGTTAATATTCTAAATATATAAAGTGACATTTTCTGAGTAATTACAGCTAGGTACACTCTATTGATCTATTGCTGTCACTTATTCGATATGTAATGCTATTAATTTCTACTATTTCATTGATATGCATGATGTTTTATAAAAGTTCATTTCAGGAAAAAAATACCTAATGTAACTGTGTATTCATATAAAAGAGAAAAGAATTCCTTTGCCATGCAGTTCTGATTTAGTATTGACAGGGTGTATTCAGAATACACTGGCTAATCTGAAAGACTCCTCATGTCTCTTTTACTGTGACTGGACATCTGCAATTGGTTGAGCTTTCTGACTCAGCAGTGTATGTTTGTGAAGGCTGCCCACTGAGACCTTTTTTATAAGTATACATTCACAGCACTACCACTGCCAAGTTTCACTCCATTCATGGCAAAAATTAATAGAAATGTGCTCCCTCATTCTGTTAAAGTTTTTACTATTTTTCCAATACTTAGGAAATTTATTTTGTTTACATGTTTGGTATAGGGATGAATGCTGCTGACTCAGGGCTTAATTAGACTGAAATGGTGAATTAAGGAACTGTATAAAATATGTATTGACTGATATCTGTCTTTCAACATGATACTTTAATTTTATATTTTTTTTCTGTATCTGAATGACAGTTATGCAGAATGCCAAACCCTGAAAACTCTTGCACCAAATGTACTTATAGGATAAGTTCAGTATTTTTCAAGTCAAAATTTTTTTTTAATTAGGACCAAACCCAAGAAACACTTCTTTACTCAAAGAGTTGTGGAAATCTGGAAGAAAACTATTAAACCATGAAGTTAAAGTAGAAACCTTGACAACCTTTAAGAAGTTTCTGGATGATATATTGGGACAGATTAGCTGTTAGCTAAACAAACTTGATGGACTGAAAGGTCCCTTCTCATTTGTCAAATTTATTTCTCTTGTTTTCCTATCTGTTCATAATCATGGCATATATTAATTTACCACATGAAATTGTGTTCTCAGGTGAATAATTTTTTTAAAATTTCAAAAAATAACTAGCCTGCTCTTATATTTCCAAGTCCTGTTATTGATGCTTATTGAATGCTGAAGTGCAGATGTGTCTTGCTGTCTAATCTGTAGACAACTAGACAATAATCACTATTACACTTAGTCTTTCACAGTGTGATAAAAATATTTAAAAGTGACAAATGCTGCCGATCACAATTCAGAAGTACCTCGTCATATTATGGACTTGAGTACCAATCTACCAGGAAGAAAGAGTGAAAATGACTAATTATGTCTACTCACTGAAAAATGTTATCTTCAGTTCATTTACTACCATATCCATAGCCAGAGCAACTCAGCATGTGCTATAAAATTTGATAAGTGTTTTGGCTCTATCACATACTCCACCTTTTTCATTGTTTTATTTTTCTTTTTTTGTGCACACGACACACCAAAGAAAGTTCTCAAGGCTGAATGTTGATTGGGTCTGTTAACCTAGTATCAACATTAGGTGGTCCTGGCACTTTAAAAAATGTAAGGCTTTTATAGAAAATGCATTGTCATGTGTAGAAAGTACAATGAAACTCTTATGTGCTCTCTTCAAATGCATGAACAATGTTGCCACTTAAGGTATACTGACAGATCTGCCGCTGTATCAGGCTCTCAACACATGTTGTTTGTAGAGCATCATTTGTTACAAGCCATGACAGAATATAACAATTCAAGAAACAGGACTATAGAGGCAAAAATAAAATAATATTCAGCCTGGAGTTACAGTAATTTGGTCAATTGGGGGTGCACAAAGGATAAACGTCAAACCTCAACCCACATTGGCTGATGCAAATGGATGGAAAATGCATCCATGCCTCAAAAAAATGGTGCCAACCCTCTCCTTCTAAATTTTGGACTGAAGTTAAGTTATTAATTTCAAGATTCCTGTAGAGTGGCAAGGACCAAACTGACTGAGTGCTGGTACATCTCTATCTGATGTATAATGATGCCACTGGACTTTCACCCTCTACGTAATTTGGTCACGTCTGTGTCTACACCTTCCAAACTTTCCTTGGGTCCTACCTTGTCACATGCTGTCAAAATCTGGTACCGTGTGGAAAAGGTACATAGTGGTCTCTGCAAAATGGCATTCTCTCACTCCCATAATTTATAACCCTTATCTCTCAATAGTTGATCACCCCCTGTGTATTTCCTTCTTGACAGCTTGCAAGGATCAATGTGCTAGGAAATTTGTTTGATAGTTAAGGCCTAATTATGTTCCAGTCTTATGAGCTACACCAAGGTAAACACAGGGATGTGCAGAATAATGAAATGTAAAAGTAAAAACGCAACACGTCAAGAGCATTTAGGGTTAACCTGGATGCGCTTCTGTATTTAAAAACCCTGAAGTGGTAAGTAATGCAGAGTTTTCAAGCCACTAACACAAATAATGTTTAAGAAAGCCCATTGTTGTTTTTTATATATGACAGCATTTGTGTGTGTGTGTGTGTGGGTTTGTGTGTGTATGTGTATATATATATATATATATATATATATATATATATATATAGTATAAAAATAAAGAGTAATATATGTTAAATAGAATTAGTTGCAAACTAGAACAATTAATTGCATTTGACCTCTTTATTTTTATTATTATAGTCAATTATTTTCTTTTCGCAGTAAGATATTAAAAAAACAAGATGTTTCACTATTAAGAACCTGCCAGTAAAATGTAAACACATTTAAAAAAATGTGCAACTATGGTCTTGTACTTATGATTTACATACAGGTGTCTGTGATTTGTGAGGTGGGCTGGCGCCTTGCCCAGGGTTTGTTTCCTGCCTTGCGCCCTGTGTTGGCTGGGATTGGCTCCAGCAGACCCCCGTGACACTGTAGTTAGGATATAGCGGATTGGATAATGGATGGATGGATATCTCTGATTTGACTCAATGCATACAGTCAGGTTGCTTTCCACAGCCCTGCAAGATCATCCATGGCATGTCCATTCCCTGAAAATCTGTTGGATGATGGAGCTTGGCAGCACGGTGGCACAGTGGTAGCGCTGCTGCCTCGCAGTTAGGAGACCCAGGTTCGCTTCCCGGGTCTTCCCTGCGTGGAGTTTGCATGTTCTCCCCGTGCCTGCGTGGGTTTCCTCCGGGCGCTACGGTTTCCTCCCACAGTCCAAAGACATGCAGGTTAGGTGGATTGGTGATTCTAAATTGGCCCTAGTGTGTGCTTGGTGTGTTTGTGTGTGTCCTGCGGTGGGTTGGCACCCTGCCCGGGATTGGTTCCTGCCTTGTGCCCTGTGTTGGCTGAGATTGGCTCCAGCAGACCCCCGTGATCCTGTGTTTGGATTCAGCGGGTTGGAAAATGGATGGATGGATGATGGAGCTTGATTTGCTTGTTGGGGTTTTACCTCACCAGTAAAAAATGTTAAAGGACAACACAGATTACTTGGCAATTTCTGACAACAGATTTGCAAACAACAACTATAAGTGTAATTAGTTGAAACTACTGAATACATTGGCAAGTTAACTTGCTATTGCAATTGTCAGACCAAATGGATCAGCTTTGTTTTCTTTGCATCTGGCACTTGTCTATAAAGTTTTGCCAATGCAAAGAACATTGTAAAGACCTCTGTGTGTCAGGGAGTTTACACAGTATATACATTGCAGTCAAGAGAGCTGTTTTTTTTTCTCTGAAGTGAAACAATGTAAAAATCCATTTAACCATACATTTATTGTATTAGACATTCTTTAGACTTCCCAAAACGTAATAGGCACAATAGACTACAGTGCGAATAATGGCACTGTCAAGTTCATTAAAGGTTGACTATGCAAACAGAAATCATTCCATAGCATCAATATGCAGGCAAGTCCTTTTAAAATACAAGGGTGTGTATGGCCAGTAGTACTGCCCAATCAATCATTCTGATAAGAGCAAACTCAACAGCAGAAGTGATATTCAAAACTGCACTCCCGCATTCTCCAGTGGCAGGAGGTACAACTTCAGTTTTGGTTGCTAGATGAACAATATACAGTATTATAGTGCTAGCACCAAGGGCCAGAATGGATCCTTTTGCACTTTACTGGCTCTTTTAAGTGGCACGCTATTGTTTAAGACAGTGGTTCCCAAAGTAGGGGTCGCGACCCTCTGGGGGGTCGTGAGACATTGGGGGTGGGGGGTCGCGAGATGATTTCCAAGAAATCAAATACTGTATATTTTAACAACTTCCGAGGATAGTGGGGGTCACGAGTCACTGGCACGGTTATTTTGGGGGTCGTGAGCTGAAAAGTTTGGGAACCCCTGGTTTAAGAGACTGCTTAACATTGCCACATTAGATGGAATTCTGTTTGTGACATTGCACGCTTGCCATTTTTGATACCAGTTTGTATTATGGTTGACTCATATCAGGGTGATTCAACTTGTTAGAGCCATTACAATTTGTTTGCATATGCATGTTTATTCTAGAAAGAATGAAGTATGTTCTTGTATATAATTTCAATTGTTCCCAATTGCTCTTCATATCACTCACATTGCTACTGAATTTATAAGTTCTTTTGTGATCAGTTTTGTTGTTATAAAAATATATAATTGTTTTAAGTGCTTGGCATCCAATGTTCACAAATTTGTAGTTACAATAGCACTGAGCAATTCAAAGGCATCTTTTTTTTTTAATTATTTTTAATAATGCCATTAACATCTAATTACGAATTGCCTAAATTCACAACCATGATATATTTATAGATATTTGATCAGTCCATTATCCACACAGCCTCTCTCTCTTTCTTAATCACAGACTCATTTCCCTTCTGTATTCCTATAGATCAAGTACTACTTTTTGTTCAGCTGCTAAAAGAACATTTCTGTCTCTGGTATATTGTCCTATTTTAAAACAGATTAAACTGTAAACCTTTCCAAGATATCCATACGTCATTCATCCAATTCGCTTCAGACTTTACAGGTACTCAATCTGTATATGTCACATGCTTGGAACCATCATAAATGCTCTCAGCTGCATAGGGGTCTTGGGCATCAGAAACTTTAGCCTCTGATTTATTGGGTCCATTCCCTGCTCTTGGCTGTCAGTTGATGATCCCATTTCTAAGTGTTTTGCACCTTTATATGCTACTGACACATATGTGCCAGCTCTACATTCAGCTTCACACTTATTGTTTCCAGGCTGACAATACGTATAGGAATTAGTTTTATTTTAATTCACCTGCTTATTTCTACTTTTGTTTCTGCATTTTTTGTACTTAGGATTTGGTGTTTAATCTCTATTCTCCAGCTGTTAACTGTATCAAACTGTCTTGCATGCTTTATTTTGAATTACGGTAATCTAGTTTCTCATTTCCTAGCAATGGCTGCTACTCAGTATGTACAGTACTAAGTTACCCTATGTTCATGTCCTAAAGATCTACCTGTAACGTGTGGAATGAATAATAATATGTAGGGCTATGTTTGCTTACACAGTCTGAGCAATAAGTAAAACAATATCCTGGACAATTTTAGCAATTTTATAAATTTCCACTGGACTGATATTTTGTGCCTTAGAAAGAAAACAGGTCTTGTAAAAATGAGATGTATGATGAATAATTTTTTTATTTATTAAAGTGAACATGCACCCTTACCATGTCATGAAAACTGTTCCTAATATTGAATTAAAAATAAAATACTAATTCAAATTATTAACAGAGCTGCTGAGTACAAATCAATGACAGCACCAGTGGAGTTTCTGCTTTGAAGGGCCAGTGAGGCACAACCCCACCAGATGTCGCTGTTGTGCAAAATAAGTAATAAGCTTCCTTCAGTAATTCCATTTTTTATTAAAATGTTCGTAACAACCATGACCTTTATCTTGCTCATAAATTTTGCAGTATTTCCATCATATGCTCAATGTAAAACTAATCTCCTATCCAGAAAAGTATTTCATTTTGTAGTATGGTGCTACAAATTTTGATGTGTTTATTCCTTTCCTTCACTAATGATGCCGATGTTTATCTTCAAGCCAGATGACCACTGCACATTCAAAGCAGAGCTGTGTCAAAATGTCCTGTCTTTGGAATCATGGAGTGTCATCCTGCCCTCTGTTTATAACCCATATGAAATAAAATTTCCAAATCAAATTGATTTTAAATAAAATGAAAAAACTAGTTTCATTATTATGACCATGCAGCATACAATATGATCTTTCATGATAATCAAGATTTTAAGTGGTGGTTTCATTTTGGTTATTCTATTAAAATAATCCATTCTTTATCAAATTTATTAAACTGTTAATAGTTTTGAAGTGATATGGTGCAGAACACAAGTCGAACAAATTCCCATTTCTTCATGTAAGTAGACTGTTCAGATCCTGTCTCAAAAGGCAGCATTGTTGCCCTGTTTTTGTGTGGGTTATTCTGAAGTGATGTAATGGTTTCCCATTTTTTGCCCATTCCTGTAGGGATAGATTGCAATTTCCTGCAGTTCTGTATTGAGCATGTATTAAAAAGCATTACATGAATTTGCCTTTAATGGGAAAATATAGCATATTGCAAAAACAAAAATCTGTCTATTTAAAATAGCTAGCTACACTTTATTACAGTTAACAGTGCAGTTACTTATATTTATAACAGACTCCAAGTTAGTTGTCTATTTTTATAAAACTGAATCAAACAGGTGATAGCCATTTTTGTAATAATTTGTGTTTTTTCCCAAATTAAATCTGCTCTCATTTTCATGTAGGTCTGCAAAATTTAATTACGCACATAGTGAATGAAGGTCTGATGCTGAAATAATTCTCTGACAGTCTAAGAAAAGGGTCAGACTAAATAACTAAGACTGTGAAATGAATGATGTCTACAAGGTAAATATTCATTATAATATTAATTTCTTTGGTATGGCAACTTGACATACAAATCCTCATCAACTTGCTGCACACTAATGATGTCTTCTACTAATCCATTCTATTTCAAAGGTCTTCAATCCAGTTATAGTTGTAGGAGATTTCAGCCTATACCAGCTGCATTGGGTGCAAGACAATAACTAACTATAGATGAGGTACCATACATAGCAAGTTTAGAACTGCAAAATTACATAAGGTGCATCTCTTTAAAGATAACAATCAGGAGGACACCAGATTACAAAGTGAAAAATCCAAACAAACATGTGAGAACCTTCGAGATTCCACATTGGCAGCAATAATGTCTGGGTCTGAACCCAGACTTCTGAAATGTTTTGGGGTAGTTGTTGTCATATCTAGGAGCCCATTCTAATAGTCTATCATCCAACAGTGTAATGACATACAGCAAGTCATTTTAGCCCTGTCAAAATCAGTGCACAATAATTTGAATAAACTGGGTAGATTATTAGTATTTATACAACCATTAGCATTTTATAAACAACCCACAATCTTGGGCAGCATAAGACACTCGGTGCCAGCTTTTAAAGCATTGTCCGAATGATGTGATGATGTGTGAATTCTAGGAACTGCTCCGCCACCAACGTGACCTCACATTAGAGCAACTGAGCTCTGAAATGGTGGTGCCTACAAGAAAACAAAATGACAACGGGTAAATGGCAAACATAATATCCCTTATAGCACTAGCTATGTCAAAGAAACCTATTTCACGCCGTTTTCCAGTTTTACAGGTAATTTACTAAACAAATTGTCAAATTCATAGGTTCGTAAAGCAACAGCTGTAGAACCAAAGGAAACATTTTATACTCACAATGGTAGAATCTCTCATACACTTCAAACACGGCAGTGTCTGTATCAGTTTGTATTTTGATTTTTATACCATTGACTTTGAACAGAATGTTATACAGTTTTACATACTCGCTGTCTGTCACAAAAAGTCTTAAAACTGTTCTTTATGTTAAGAAGGCAGGCTCTATTGTAGGAGTAAAGTTGGACAGTTTAACATCTGTGGCAGAGCGACGGGCATTAAGCAAACTCCTGTCAATCATGAATAATCTATCTATCTATCTATCTATCTATCTATCTATCTATCTATCTATCTATCTATCTATCTATCTATCTATCTATCTATCTATCTATCTATCTAT
>JANRMT010062806.1:46315462-46330606 GCA_026402145.1 Polypterus bichir lapradei
TATCTATCTATCTATCTATCTATCTATCTATCTATCTATCTATCTATGTCTTTTATCAAAGTAGTTATTGGAGTTCTTATTACTTAGAAAAGGTACATTAGTATGTTTGGGGCTGATGGAGTGCATTGCAAAATAATCTACTGTAATGTGAGAGTTTAGTGAAAAAGATATCACTTCTGTGACAAGGGATGCTAAGTCTATAAGTTATTAACCATATGCAAACTAAACATTATGGCTGCCACAATAATATTTATATGATTGGAAGTGAAAACATTCTCATGTGTTACCTCTGGAAATTCTGGGATCCCGACCTAATAAAGTTGTTCTACATTCACTCTAGCAACAACTCCCATAAAGTTTCAAGATATTTGGCGCTCACTCACAGCCCCGCATGTTTTTGCAACCCTTAGACAACTGTTTTTTGCAGTTGTTATGACTAAAATCTTGAATTATATGTATGGTCTGTCCTGAAACAACCCAAATACCTTTCGTTCAGTCTTTCCCTGGTAACCAACCTGCTGATGTTAACAGGCTGAAACTCAAAGTGATACGCTCTCATAATTCTTACAGATATCCACTACCTTGTCCCTTATCAACTTTTATTCATAAGCTCCACATTATCTATTTCAAAAATGTTCAACTGTTCCCCTAAGTTCTCTCCAAACTGATTATGTTCCACAGGTACCAACAGAACCATTGTAAATTATGAGACAGTCTCCTGAACTTGTTGTTTTCTGCTGTAAATGACATAATATTTAGTCACCATATTGCGCTACAGCTCAGAATGCCCTTACATAAAACATTTAACAGTACTAAGCTAATTTATTTTACTTTTTGGCACTATGAAATCAATTAGTAGAGTGTAGTTTTATTTTCCAATTTATAGTCATAAACATCTCTATTTTTCTTCCTTCAGTAATCACATTGTTCCCATTTGAAATCTGAAAACATTCTACCACTCCATTAAGTCAAGAGCTGCAGTGACGCTACTAGCAATATTTAGTTTCATCTCACTTTCCAAGAGCAGTTATTGTGCTAAGCTAATGAACACTGCCATCCTCTTTGCTAAACAAGTCTACTGAGTCTGTATTCCAAACAGACAAACCTCAGTGAAAGTTTGTGCAGTACTCACAAAACACTGCTGAAAACTTACAATGTGCAACAGAATTTCTGTGCTACAGGTTCAGCATATGACAGTAGACCAGCAACATGTAAGATGCAATACCTCATCTCTCTTTTTGGATGTAATTTCAGAGGCATGTGTATTGTGGATAACCTTCAACAACTTTCAACCTTAGAAGTGGACTCTGGGGTTAAAACTGCTCCTTAGATCCATTAGGCTTCAAGTACTTATGTTATTCTTCTGATCAATAGAACAAATTTGGGATGAATCTGCTGTAAACTATATCTTCCAAGCATGGCATGAATGAGAGACTAATCTTCCACGCATTTCCAGTTTTGTTAAGCTTTGATGTTATTTTTCAGGTTCAAGACTGCTAATGATGCAATGGATGTAGCATAGTTGATGGTCCCCTCAGTCACCTACCTCTTGAGGTAAGATGCTCACCCAAAAGTCTACACTACACTGCATTGACAGGTACTTAGTTTGTACAGCATCTTCACACAAAAATCATCATTTCAATAAGAAATTGTTTTGCTAATTTAACCATAGTCTTGATTTCACATAATTCAAGTGTTTGTGAGAATGCATATTGCAGAGATTTCAAAACATATAGTAGCGGGAGTCTCGTGATCTGTTGAAAGAGCAGAGAATCTTGCTGATAATATTACTATTGGGAACATCCCATTGATGATATCCCAATTTACAGATACAACTAAAGCTTTTCATTTCTACACCTGTCCTCAGATTATTGGTAACCATAGCCATGCCAGCCAATAAATGACTTAAAGTTGAAATTAGAAATTTGCAGAGGGCCAAGTAAGAGATTTTGGTGAAGAAGTTACAATGCTAAGTACAAGTAATTAGTACAGTGCTACAAGCGAATCACTTTTACACCCTGCCATATGAATACAAATTAGTCAGAAGACTACTTTACAGATAAAAGAAGATATAATTCCTTTAGTGTTACGGATCACAACAGCACTAAACACTTGACATGTTTCTATTATGCGCACATGCTTTTCTGTGGACAAGAAAGCGTGCTCAAAGAACATGGGATACTGTATAACTACTCAAACAATGAGCGGTTACTAGTGACAGGCTAGTGGATACCACAAGAGCTGTGATCATTCTGTTATTCCCAAGATGGCTGATCTTCCAAATATGCTGTGCCTATAAAAGGTATTATTTACATTTTATTGCTGCATGACATTTAATTGCAGTAGATTTGTATTGCCTAATTTGATATTGAGCATCAGAAAAAGACTATTTTTCTCTTTTATGTGAAAACAGATCTCTGCAAAGTGGTCTAAATCAATTACAAATGTAAAACACAAAATCATTGATTACATAAGTATTCACCACCTTCAAGTCAGTATTTAGTAGATTCACCTTTGGCAGCCATGACAGCCTTAAGTCTATAAGGACAGGTCTCTCTATTAGTTTTATATATCTTTACACTCTAAATATATACCTATCTATCTATTTATTTATTTCTGATATTTATTTATTTATATTGATATGTCCCCTTGGAAAAAATAATGTACTATCTATGCTAGCAGGTCCTCCAACATGCAGGGAAACCTTAGGGGTTGATGGCATGATTGGCACTCTAGCCAATATATACAATAGAATGCTGCTAACTGGCATTTCAAAATGCATATTATTGAATCATTACCAAGTAAATTCTGCCAAATGAATGATAATACAGGATTCATAAAGATAGGCTAAAATATGAAGAATAATGTTCATGGAGAAATAAGCATTTCATGGGTTGCATGTAAGTAGAATGACATGTAATTTACAGAGGTAAATGAGACACAAACGTCTTTCTCTGCACACTTTTATGTGGATGTAGATAACCAATAAGGTAATTCTACCCACTAAAGCAATGTGCTAACTATTATAGTTTTTTTTAGACATTTTTTTTTATCTTCATTAAAATGACAAACATTCCAACAGCCTCATTGTGCAGTTGTAATCTCAAGAAGTACAAAGTATTACAATAAAAACATTCATCTGAACAGCAGGTCACCCTGCACTGTGTAAGTGTTATCAGTGCAATGATTTGGAGATAAAATATTCCTTTGGACTTTCAGACTGACCTTGTTTTTTCGAAGCTGATCTATAACTCCAAAGGTCATGCGAAAAGACAATTTCCCCTTGGGGATAAATGCAGTATACCAAATACCAAAAATACAGTGATCCAGTTAAGTGTTTTTTGTGTTTTTTTAGTTCAGTGGAATAAATACATATATATTCTGAAGGAAGTAAAGTTAAGAATCTAATTAGTAAGCAGTATGCACTTGTGATGAAATACAAATGAGAGCAACACTGAGACGAACATTGGAATAAACTCAGTCTATTTTTCACTATTTGCTCATCAAAATTCCATGTGTCACATCTGACTTTACAACAATTCTGCAAAAACTCTGGATAAGATTCACAGTACCTTCCACATTAACCCTGCATCATTTACACTGCTAATCAGCTCAAAATAGAGTAGGTAATTTTCAATTATGCAAGAAAAGCAATCAACATTGAAAGTGCAGTGTATTTTTCTTTCTGAAATCTTTGATTCACACTATGACTTATGTGCATTTTGGTAGGAAAAAGTGCTTTAGAGTCTAATTTGAAATTTATTTGCTTATCTACCTGAGTGTGTATATGAATGGCAGACAAGCATTTGATTTTAGTGTTTTCCAGACAATCAGACCCAATCTATAATCAATATGCAATACAACATTCATCAATTAGTAAGGAAATCATGTCAATATTTCAAATTATATTGATTTATGTAAATGGCTTCCCAGTAAAGTTTTGCCTATCCAGTACTCTGATTCAACAATACAGTCATAAAGATACATGATTAAAAGTTTACAGGGGCTAATACTTACCCCAATAGCATTGGACACCAGGCAGGAATCAACCACAGATGTGAAGCCAGGCCATCACAAGGCCTACTCATGAACACACCTTGGTTGTAATAATCAGAATCAGTTTTATTGGCCATGAATACAAACATATAGCATTCTCACATGTATACTGTACATGCATACACTGTGACGTCAATGTCTTGCACCCAAGAAAAGATGCAGAGTCCAAAGGATTCAAGAAAAACAACTTTATTCCAATTAAAACAGGAAGAGTCAGGTTCTTTATTCAAATACTATTTGTTTAATACACACAGACTCGGCAAACAAGCAGTGACGGGGCAAAGTCAGTGGCTGGATTAGACTATTCCCTGCATCAGCCATTGACCAACAGGCACGGCTTGGGTGCTCTCTACCCTGCAGGTCAAGTCCAGCAGCGAGTGGACATCGCTCCGGAACATTTCATCACAAAGATCTTTGTTTTTTCCCTGACAAGACTGCGTCAATAGCCAGCTTTTCTACAATGCGCTCAAAGGTGTCTCCACGAAATCAGCTTTGAATCAGGTCTACTAAGACCTGGACCTGTCTCGGTATAGGGCGATCCGGATCAATTTGCCACAGCCGAAACTGACATCCCTTGGCCAAGGGGTTCATAGCCATACAGAGAAGAATCTCTTGCTTCAGGAAGTCCTAATCATCAAGCCTTTTGGGAGGAAGATTTTGCATGACCTGTAAGGCCTCCCTGGTCACAAAATGGCCCAATATGGCTACCCAGCCTCTCTTGTCCCAGTGCATCATTGTTTCCTTGTGTTCAAACCAGAATAGGAAACACTCAGGGTCAACCGAGGTAGCTATTTTCACTAGCACGTCCCTGGGATGGGGAAGGGCAGGAGCACCTACAGGAGCCTCATCCGGCTCTGGTGGGAGAGGAATATTGTGTGCCTATTGAGGATCCATCAATTCAAGGACCTACTTGCAGTGCTGGATACAGATGAACATCAATTGCAGGTTAAGGGCCTTGCTCATGGGCCCTACAGAGTAGAGTCACTTCTGGGGTTTATGAGATTCGAACCGACAACCTTCCGAAAATCAGTGCATTAGGAATGTGGTTATTTTGTAAAAGAAGAGAGTATTGTTACAAAAACACTGTTCTTTATTTAAGTGTAAAATGGTTTGCTTTTTGGTTAGTATTTAGCATGGGGAATTCAACATTTATGAATTGAAACCACAAATTTTTAAGTAGTATGTGTTAGATTTAGGTAACTTAATTTTATTGTACATTATATTAAAGTTATGTTTGGCTTCATAAATTGTTGTAAATATAATGTTTTCATTATAATACTGGCAGAAAAGGAGGATTAATATTTACTTTGATTATAATAGCACTGCTGCCTTGCAGTAAGGAGACCAGGGTTCGTGTCCCGGGTCCTCCGTGTGTTAAGCTTGCATGTTCTTTCTGTGTCTATGTGGGTTGCCTCCAGGTACTCTGGTTTCCTCCCACTGTCTAAAGACACGCAGGTTGGGTGACTTGGCATCACTAAATTTGCCCTGGTGGGTATGTGTGTTTGCTCTGTGATGGACTGGTGTCCTGTTCAGGGTTTGTTCCTGCCTTGCACCCTATTCTAACTACGATAGGCTCAAGGCCCCTGGTGACCCTGGTCTGGATTAAGTGGGATATAAAATAAAATAATTGGAAGAAAAATGTTTTTGTAGTAGTTGACTATTTGTTGCCTTGACTGACTAAGGTATTAACTGGTTGAAAATATATCCAAACATAGAGCTAGACAAAAGAAAAATGCCAGCCAGCAGATATCTTATTAAGAGCTGTAGGTTTATAAGATAAATTGAGAGTATGTGAATGTAAACATGAATAAGTGATTTCAAAAACAGCTCTCTTCTTACAATTTTATAGCCTTCCACTGACTAATCAAATTCTGAGTTTGAAGTTGAAATCTCAAATAGTGTGAATGAAAATGAAGAGGGAAAAAAAACTGCCAGGTGAAAGTAACTTGATGAATAATTTATGCTCATTACAGTCTCCAATAGTCTGAGCCCTTCACAGCAAAAACAGGCAAGAAACAACCCTGGATGTCAGTGCATTAAAGGACACACTCACATACACACACTCAGCCATTGTAATGACACTGAAAGGGAGGTGCAGAATGATATTTGAATTGAACTGTGAAATGAAATGTAAGTCTAATGAAGTCAAAGGTCAAAATTGGGAGATTAAAATTGGTGTAATTTTTAATTCTTTCCTTTTTTATTGCACAAACATAAACCACATTAAGAGACTTTCTTATTTTTACCTCCATAACATATCCTGTGTTCACTCGTTTCTGTCCGTTTCTAATGCTGCGAAACTTGTCCATGTTTTTTATCATATCCTGTATTGATTATTGTAACTCCCTACTGGCAGGTGCCGCTTTTAAACTTATATCACAGCTCCAGTTGATCCAAAACTCTACTGCAAGAGCGAACCAGCGAGCACATAACACCTCTCCTATTTCTGCCTCCACTGGCTCCCTGTGTTTTATAGGATAAAATATAAAATTCTATTATTAACCAACAAAACTTTAATTGGCCTTGCACGGGTCTACATCAGTAACCTTCTCCATCAGTGTGTTCCTGTTCACTCAGTATGGCCCTCAGATTCTGGCAATCTTATTGTGCCTCACACTAACCTGCACTCTGTGGGAAACAGGGCCTTCAGCTGTATGCTGAAATTAATTAGATCAGTTGACTTGCTTCATTCTTTTAAAAAACAACTTAAAGCTCATCTGTTCAGGAAAGCGTTTAACTTAACCGACATTCTGCCCCTTTTTTCAGTCGTCCTCGCTGTCCAGATGCTCAGGATAATTTGTGTGTATCTGTATATGTTATATCTCAAATGATGTTATTTGTTCAGGCTATTCTTCTGTTATTGAAATTAGTATTTTACTCTGCTTTATTTTCTTTTATCCTATTTAATGCTGTGTATATCTGTTATTTATCTGTTTTAGTGGTCCATGCAGAAAATATTTGTATCCAATATATATACCATGCTGTTATTTCTGAGGCTCTGGGAAGCACTTTGAGCATTGGATAGGTGCTATATAAATAACATGTATTATTATTATTATTATTATTACAGTCATCAAAGGTCATGGATAATCAAAAATGTTAAAGTCAGGAGAAAAGCTAAGCTTCTTCCTGGCAGTAATTCACTAATGCACAGACAAGATTTTCTGACAGAGTATATACACAAATTTGGACAACGTAACATTTGCAACATGGCCTTAAGTACTGTCATGTTGATGATGTGATCTCTGGGGAATACAAGCTCAGCAAGCAGGACAAAAATCTTGATGATGGCAACCCAAAAACTCCCAAAAATTTTCATTAAACACAACAGCCCCATGGAATGTGTTACAAAAATAAAAATGTAAAAAATACTAACAATACAAAAAAAGACTTTGTAGGAAGAAGTTAATTACAGATGCTGATATCTTAAACACAACATACATTTTTTAAACCAAGGATGAAATCATAACAACCATTGCATTTTACCGTATTTATGGATTACGGAAGCAATCATTAACTGTATCTGGATGAAATATCATCCACATACAGTACAAACAGGATTTATTGTAGGGAATTAACATCACAAGGTGTTGATGATCTGTTGTAGGAGTGAGTTAGTTAGTGTGGTAAGTGTCAATGGAAAATGAACTCCCATGAGGAAATACATGTAAGCATAGGCAGAAAACAAGGAGCTGGGGACAAAACCGTATAAGGCAGACACCGTGATTCCTTTGTTTTCTAGCACACACTTTGATTTTTGCTATGCTGATTGGCTGAAGGCAGCTGCTGCCAGATGATTAAAATACTGGCTATGAATGTACCATACTGTAAGTGACTGTATGAAGATTGCTGTCCTAATTTGATTATTTTTCCAAATAGTGTGGTCCGAGTGACAGAATTGTAATGAGCCCCAAAATTAGTGGGAGTGCCAACCAGGCCACTCAGAAAGATTCAGCCAATCGACTCAAGTGTGCTGTGCTATAGCACCTCAAAGTAATGAGTGTCAGGCTTTGGGACAGCTCCATGCTCTTGGCTGATCTGGACCAAAATGCGATGCAACATTTCGGAAAGGTCATCTTTTATACTATCTGGACTGGAAGTGGCAGGGCTTCTCTGGCTAAGCTGCCCTCAATGGGTGTCTTCTCAATACTATGGGAGAAAAAGGAGACAAGACTGGTACCATAGTGCCATCTCTCATCCCAGAGTGGTACTGTTCACCTCAGGTCCTGTGTTGCGAACATGTGACACTAGCTATATCAGTTAAGCAGAATGTTGAAATATTCATGAACATAAACAAAGATACTTTATTCACTGATCAAGTAAAAAGAAACTAGATACTGTATATTGACAGTGCCTCATTAACTCATTCTCTGTACTGTACATAATAATGTTAAAACTGTACTTTCAGAAGTGTTTACATCAAATAAATTCCTGTTTTGAAATAGATGGTTAGGCATTACGAGTGATTTAGGCAACTGAAATGAATACAGTATATGTTTCACGTGATGTACTTCACACAAAAACATGATACAGTTTAATTCATCTTCAATTTTTTATTTTGTGCTTTCACTTCACATTCAGCTGGAAGTTGCTAGGCATTTGGAAAAAGAAGAAGCTTTAATTAAAAGCAAGCCCAGCTTTCAAATAACATTTCTTTCTCACTTTCTGTTAGTTAAATGAAATACTTTTCTCCAACATTGAGGTGAGAGCTTGGCAAAATACTTTCCTGTATCATTCCAAAATTGTGCTTGGTGAAGAGAGCGCTATTTTAAGTGATAGATCAGTGGATGAAATCCCTATTTTTGCCCTTCATGTATGAAACAAGCCATCTTTCTGCATTCTTAAGCTGAGTAACATGTTGCTGAATGTGGACAGTACAAAAATAAAAGTGTAAATGATCAAACAAGCTGATTCTATGTTGTTTACAGCTACTGCACTTAATAGCCATTTTCTTCACTCTGCTCTGAATTCTCCTTCATTCTATCTTTTCTTCTTATTCTGGTAAAGTTCTTAATTCTGCATTCTTTGGCTTATGCAAACCATACAGTAAACGAGTGATTCTACTCATCATAAGATACTGTGAACACCCACAGGGCAGCCTGCTAATTTACAGGAATAATATTTTCAGTATATTTTACTTAAAGTGTCTTTCACAGTTTCAGTATTGTTTATTGTGGGTATGGATTTTGTAAGAGAGTAGACATGCAACGTTAAAGAGCTGGGGCACCAACCGGTGAGCCCGTTTAATTGAAAAGCAAAAAAGAAGCAAGCAGCAATTGCAAAAGAGCATCTTTACAGACTGGAGTTCCACAGTGAACTGAAATCAAGATGGCCGACCTTCTGGTTATATGTCCTTCTGGCAGGAAAAGGCGGGTCCAGGCGGACAGACATGGGAAGTGATGTCAGAGATGTTATAGCTGTCAAACATTCGGTCTGCAGAGGGAGGAAGAAAACAGATATTAGAACACAGTTTCAACCCAAGGAGTGACGGGGATTTACAATCACCAGAGCCCTTACGCTGTCCCCTGTGTGCATGTGAGTGACAATATGTATATGGATGTGTTCTCCATTGTCCCTGAGTTTTCTCTGTGTGATTTGCAGTTATATATAATAATTGATATAAAAATTGCCTTTCTTAAATCTGTGTTTTCAACTATCTCAGATTTAGTTTCACCCCATACTGAACAAATCTTTTTAGTAAGTGATACTGCCGCCATACCACAATCTTAGGGTGAAATCTCTCCACCATTATCCACCATTATCTTGCATTGTGCTACAGCCTATTCTATCCATAGCTAACAAAAGAGAACATTGACTCAGCAGGAAGCACATCTGGATGAAGAAGCAGATCAAATAAAGACAAATTTATTAGTATTAAATTGTATCCTTCAGTCACTGCTTATTGTGTGTTCTGCTACCAAAAAAAACTTTAACTCCTCTAAGGTTTATGTCTTTGGTTTGATTTGTTAGCTTTTGTTCCCAGGATACTTTTAGAGGTATGTTTTTTGGAACTTTGGCCCACTGCTTCGATTACCTTTGGCAAGAGAAAATAAGATTTCAAAACCGTCTCCTATCACAGGGTGGAGTTTGTCAGTATGCATCTGTTGGACAGGTTAATCACGCAACCCATTAGGGTTCAAAATAAAGAAGAGATGTGCAGCGCTCAGTGTGCTCACCACAACCCAGAAGACAGTGTTAGTGTGATGCAGTGTCTGTTCGTTGACAGATCCAGATTCCCTTGGACTTGACAAAGATGTTTAAACATTTTCAGATACTGTGGATAAAGCTAGACTCACCTTTTTGAAAATATGGAGACACGTCTCTCTCTTATCCTACTGTCTCCTCCAAAGAGAGGTGGTGGGACATTCCATGTCGGCCTGTGAGTGCTGTGCCATTTCAAATTGTAAAGTTTGTGTAGTGGGATAATGATAAGATCTCAGTGCAAGAAAAATAGCAGAAAATTTTGATTGTTTGCAAATATATGCTGTCATAAAAACAAAGGACAGTTAGAAAGAGTTGGGGCACCTCCCCATATATTTGATGGCAAAATCAAGGAAAAGATGTACGTCTTTTCAGACTGGAGTCAGATTATTGATGGAGGCAAAGATGGTGGCTCAGCCCCTTAAGAGGAGGCCAGACCAGAAGGTGTGGGGCCATGAGTCAACAACCCAGAAGTACCTTTACAGGGATTAGCAGTCATCAGATCTTTTGGAATGAAAGGGGGTGAAGCATTAGATAACAGTGCCAACCCTTGGCTCAAGGTGGAATTACAACTGGATGAGCCCTCAAGTTGTCTCCCAAGAGTATGCATGTGACAAAGCTAAACAATTATTGGGGGAATTCAAACTTTTGATGGAGAGTGAGCCTAATGTTCAAAATTGTGGGTAGTGTGACTACGGATGTAAGGAATAATGTGGATGCCTGAAGGACTGTCTTTGGAAAAATGTTCCATCTCATCAGAATCTAAATAGGGAATTTTTATAGGATTTTTAGCTAGTCATGGAATGCTTACAACCAAAACCATGTCTGCAACACAAAACCCTTCTTGTGAGTCTTGGTGGAGATGCCAATTTTAGGGAAACATGTTTCGTATGAATTGCTGAGATCATAGTGACAGGCTTGCTCTCGTCATTTTTACAGCACACAAAGTGTACCCATCACTGTATTGGGATCCATGTTCAGACCACAGGTTAATGTCCCCTGCTGGCCTCACCAATCCTTCTTCCTGAAGCAACCGAAGCTGTTCCAAGATGGTCTCCGCTCCAAGTACTGGCCAGGCTCAAACATGTTTAGCTTAAGGTGGATGACCTGTTCTGAAGTGCACATGGTATGGAAGAGCAAGTTGATGTAAGATGGTCCCTAGACACCTGCTGTGGAAAGAATTTCAAAGATGACTTACTAGGAGAAGACCTGTGCCAGAATCAGGGCTTGTGAGAAGAAGTATACAGTACTGTATCTATCAATTGGACTGGGAATTCCTCAGGAGGAGCAGGAGATTATTAATGGAGATGAGAGCAGAATGGCTTGTGTGTGCTGCTGTTACTGACACCACTGTGACTTTCTCTAATAGAAGGAGATAGGAAAAAAAAGTGAAAAAAAAATAAAATAGGGTGTTTGGGGTGTTTAAAATAGGGCATGGAGGCGCAGTGGTAGCTTCCCCTCTGCATGGAGTTTGCATGTTCTCCTTGTGTCTGCGTTGGTTTCCTCCGGGTGCTCCAGTTTCCTCCCACAATCCAAAGACATGCAGGTTAGGTGCATTGGCGATCCTAAATTGTCCCTAGTATGTGCTTGGTGTGTGGGTGTGTGTACCCTGTGGTGAGCTGGCGCCCTGCCTGGGGTTTGTTTCCTGCCTAGCGCCCTGTGTTGGCTGTGATTTGCTCCAGCAGACCCCCGTGACCCTGTGTTAGGATATAGTGGGTTGGATAATGGATGGATGGATGGTGTTTGGTTACAGACCTTTCCAGCACTAAAGGACCCAGCATTGGACCTCAGAGCTTCTTTAAGAAGCAGGGTCAGAACTGAAGTTAGAAAAACAAGGCTTGTTACTCAAAGAACTGTACAGTGTCTTATAACAAAAAGCTATCTATAAATAGGATTTGAATTTAAAATTAATGTCAAGATTTCTAAAAGAATGACAGAACGTGCACAGTTATCTCTATATATAATCTTCGTTTGTTTGTCCTCGAATGAATTAGAAGAAGAAGCACTAGATGGCAGTAGAGAGACAGCTAAAACATAGGCATTGCATTAAGAATCTCCTCCAGGCTTATACTACTGAAGACTGTAGTACTCCAGTCACACCTCAAAACACATACATTTAAACTAAACAAATTGTTGTGCTTTAAATTAACTAAAGAGATCTTCATTTAGATCTTGATCTTTGTTTGTCCGTGAATTCCACGAATGCGTAGACCACCTTCCAGTTTAGTACGTTGTTGTTACTCACGGATGTCAACAATGTGCCGGAATAATGAAAGTGGTGGTGGACAGTGTTACGCTGGTTAGCTCCTGAGGCCTGGTTAGATAATTAGAAGGTACGTGCCTATGTAACATATGAATGAAAGAAAGACAGTGGGTAAAATGAATGACAACGTAACAGCACGTTCCGGAAATTATTATTGTTACGTTGTAGCCAGCGAGTGCTGCGCGTCTCACAGTTGTACCGTGGCTTGCTCATATGTCAGTGAAGTGATCCCTATTTATGCTTTAAAGAACCTGGATACCTATGTGTCCCCCTTTTATAACCATTGCTCCGTGTATATTGCCTTACTCTTTGGATTGCCACAAAGCAACCTGTGAGATTGGAGAAAGGTTGAGAAGAGATTGTGAGAGGAAACGACAGCGTCGTGAAAACGAGACGGACTGTGAACGGACAGAAGCAGAAATGCTCCTACACCACCACATAATTACTATTCGGACAGTGATTCCGAGTAGGCCGTTCCTATCGAATCAATGTCCAAGGGTTTTCTTTTGTAATTTTGTTTCCCTTATAAAAAATCATAATGCTGTCCGATGAAGGGCCCAGTTCATGACTGGCAGCCGCATTTAAAAAGGAAGCCCTTCACAGACAACTTTAACACGCGCAACGTAGTTGGGCGCACATGGCTAGTAAAATAATAATGTTTAAGCTAATGCAATGCCTGTGGCATAAGCACTTCCTTTTTTTCTAAGAGTCAATAGAAAGTAGAAGTGCTGTAGTCTAGCACAGAGAACTATCAGGAATGTTGGATCATAACACGGTTGTTGATGATGCATTGTTTCTCCTAGATATTTTTTCTCAAACAGTTTTTTCATTTGTTCCTTCCTCTTTCAGAGTTACCATATACAGTTGAAGTCAGAAGTTTTCATATATTTAGGGTGAATTGTTTAAAACTCACTTTATAATCCCTTCACAGATTTTATACTAACTGGTAAACTATAAATTTGGCATATTGCTTAAGACCTCTGCTTTGTTCAGGGCACAAGTCATTTTCTCCAACAATGTTCACAGATGGAGTATTTCACTTTTTATTGACTATATCGTAATTCCAGTTCGTTAGTATAAAATCTTTGGAGGGGTTATAAAGTGAATCTTAAACAATTCACACTAAGTGTACTGTATGTAAACTTCTGACTTCAAGCAGGCCCGCCGCCAGGGAGGGACAAACAGGACTCTGGTCTGGGGCCCTAACGGAAGGGGGCCACTTCATGCTTGATTTTTTTTTTGTATATGTATTTGAAGATTTTGGCATGTGGTGACCCGGGGGAAGGCAGAGGGGCTCACACGTACCCAGTTGTCTGGGGCCCAAATATTTCTGCCGGCGGGCCTGCTTCAAGTGTAATAAAATAGTTTGTTGGTGATTCTAAATTTTCACTCCTGGGTCATCTATGGGGAAATGATGTTATAGAATTTCATCTTTGTAAATCCTGCTTCTTTAACATTTTGGCATTGGTGGGGTGTTGGGAATGTGCTGGGCTTTGGACCAGCTGTGATTTTGTCCTACCACAGTTTGGTTACTTTATGCTATGTAAATGTTTTTGAATGGTAAAAGTTCCCCATGCCAAAAAACACTGTCTTCACTGCCCTCTAAAGCTTTGTGTTCAAAATTTGAAGTTTCCATCTCAACCCTTGATACCTGATACATGAACTTTCTGTTCCACAGTTTGATAAAATTAAAACATGGCAAACTTCTGAAGACATGAAAAGGCACTAATGAGAATTCTTCATGTCGTTTGCTTTTGTGGTTAGGCCAAGTTTCATTTTTAGGAAATAATGTCCTGAGTAAATAAAGTGTTTCTGGAGCCAACAATCTTTTCTTTAGTCTTGCTGAAGTTAAGAATAAGTTTGTTGTCATGTCACCCCTTTCCAGGCCATACACTTCTTCCCTTATGTCTCACTCATCACAATTCGTGATTAGATCTTTTATGGGAACTTAAATTTAAGTTTAAGATGAAATTTCAATTGTGTCTGATCACACAGGCATTGATAAACCAGGAGTAAACCAACAGACCCCCGTAATCTTGGGTGCCTCATGTGTAAATCGTCAACAAGAACACATTGTATTTTATTTTTACAGATCCCCATTGTCTTCTGATCAAAAGATCTGCAAAACAGTTATACAAACTACTGTAATTCTGATTCCCAAACTAATGGTGATCAGCTTGGATGTTGATTATAGTGTGTCTGCTACAGTATATAGTTTATGACAAGTAACCTGACATATGTACTTTATAATATATAAGTTGTTCTAATTTAACAGGAATGCTGAAGTTATTGTATACAATCACCAGCCTATCTGAGTGCTTGACTATAACAGATGAAAGGGGTGAAGTTATATGGTTGTTGTAGCAGGTCATCCTATGTGCCTTAGGCACTTTAAAAACATATATCTTTCTTTAAGCAAATAGGAACAGTCAAACGAAGACTTCCACAAAGGCATCAGCTCTCTGATCTGTACAAGTTTTGAGGAAACACCTCAGCAAAACCATCCAGGCCTGAAACTTCACAAATATACTGCTGAAAAAAATGAAAGGAACACTTTTTAATCAGAGTATAGTGTCAAGTCAGTGAAACTTCTGGGATATTTATCTGGTCAGTTAAGCTCTGCT
>JANRMT010062806.1:46330706-46340830 GCA_026402145.1 Polypterus bichir lapradei
AGTTTGGGGATGGTTGTTAATCAGTTTCAGCTGCTTTGGTGTTAATGAAATTAACAACAGGTGCACTAGAGGGGCAACAAAGGCGACCCCCAAAACATGAATGGTTTAACAGGAGGAGGCCACTGACATTTTTCCCTCCTCATCTTTTCGGACTGCTTTTTCACTAGTTTTTCATTTGGCTATGGTCAGTGTCATTACTGGTAGCATGAGGCGATACCTGGACCCTACAGAGGTTGCACAGGTAGTCCAACTTCTCTAGGATGGCACATCAATATGTGCCATTGCCAGAAGATTTGCTGTGTCTCCCAGCACAATCTCAAGGGCATGGAGGATATTCCAGGAGACAGGCAGTTACTCTAGGAGAACTGGACAGGACCGTAGAAGGTCCTTAACCCATCAACAGAACCAGTATCTGCTCCTTTGGGCAAGGAGGAACAGGATGAGCACTGAAAGAGCCCTACAAAATGACCTCCAGCAGGCCACTGGTGTGAATGTCTCTGACCAAATAATCAGAAACAGACTTCTTGAGGGTGACCTAAGGGCCCGACGTCCTCTAGTGGGCCCTGTGCTCACTGCCCAGCACTGTGGAACTCATTTGGCATCTGCCATAGAATACCAGAATTGGCAGGTCCACCACCGGTGCCCTGTGCTTTTCACAGATGAGAGCAGGTTCACCCTGAGCACATAAGACAGACGTGAAAGGGTCTGGAGAAGCCATAAAGAGAACATTATGCTGCTTGTAACATCGTTCAGCATGACCGGTTTGGTGGTGGGTCAGTGATGGTCTGGGGAGGCATATCCATGGAGGGACGCACGGACCTCTACAGGCTAGAAAACGACACCTTGACTGCCATTGGGTATCGGGATGAAATCCTTGGACCCATTGTCAGACCCTATGCTGGTGCAGAAGGTCCTGGGTTCCTCCTGGTGCACGACAATACCCGACATCATGTTGCGAGAGTATGCAGGCAGTTCCTAGAAGATCAAGGAATTGATACCATTGACTGACCCCCACGCTCACCTGACCTAAATCCAATAGAACATCTTTGTGACATTATGTTTTAGTCCATCTGACGCCACCAGGTTGCACCTCAGACTGTCCAGGAGCTCAGTGCTGCCCTGGTCCAGATCTGGGAGGAGATCCCCCAGGACTCCATCTATCATCTCATTAGGATAATGCCCTGACATTGTCAGGCATACATACATGCACGTGGGGGCCATACAAACTACTGAGTACAATTCTGAGTTGCTGCAGAACTCAGTTTGGCAAAATGGACCAGTCTGCCACATAATTTTTTCACTTTGATTTTCAGGGTGTCTTTGAATTCAGCCCTCTGTAGGTTGATAATTTCATTTCCATCAAACAATGTGGCATCCTTTCAACCCTAACACATTACCCAGTCCATATCAGTAGAGATATTCAGCAGGATTTTTTTCACCTACAAGGACATGAAGCCAGAGTTAACTGTAAAACCCTTTGGTATTGCTTCAGCCTTGAGCTCTCAGGAGCCTAAAGTGCTGCGTCTCTAACGCAATTCCCATATTAACAAATTAAAGCAGAAGCTAGAGATTACATCCTGCCATCTTTTAATCAGGAGGTCATGTAAAGTCTTTTCTTGGATTTTATTTTTCCTTTAGGAGTGTATTGTACATCCTTGGCATTTCTCACTTCTACATTTGCACGTAAGACATTGCCTATGACCCTCTAGCAACTTTAGAAAGAACACGCTTCACACGTATTCTCTTACTGTCAGTGTGGTTCTGTCACTTCCTAGAATGTTCGATGAGGAATTCTCTCCTACCTTAGGTTAGATTTAAATGCTTGATTTTCTGTTTTCATCTCTTTTTCAGATGTTTGTCACATAGGCCACACGTTAAAAGTGAACAAACCAAGCCACCATATTCCCAGTGAAAGTCTTCGTCTCCTCCTAGGGAATTCCCAGGTGCTCACAGGCCAGCAATGAAATGTAATCCTTCTAGCAAGTTGTGGGTCTGCAACTGGTTTTCCAGGCCACCAGGTTCACAAAAGAGAATAAGAGGCCTAGTTCCACAGGCAGGTCCCAGAATCCCTGTTCCTGGTAAGTTTCACTTTAATTTATTTTGCATCATGAGAGCTCCTGTACTGTATATACAGTAGCTTTTGGATTGTTCTTTACCTATCCTTTCCTCACAGATCAGTTTGCCATTGATAATAGTATTGGGAACACAAAGCTCCACACAGAAAACTCATAAGAATCATCAAAGTACACAATCCTATGCACCATGCCAAGGTAACTGTATGAATACTTTTCTAAAAATTATGCAGGGAGACAAAGGGTAATGACAAAATATCAAAATATGTATGAAAGGACAGATTATTATTAAAAAAAACAGACTTGTGGCAAGGACATTTAACATAGTAGTCTTTATTTTGTAAGGCACATATCATATATAATTGTTATTAAAAGGCACTATAGCAAATAAGCAGACTGCCCATCTTTTAGCCATAGTGTTCTTACATTTTATAGATAAAAACGTACCATCCACGTCAATATTATTTTATATAGCCGACAATTTTTAAAACTGTAATTTACAACTCACATGAGAAAAGTACAATTACTTCCATTTTTCTAAAACCGGAGCAATGCAGGTTTATAATTTACATGGAATACTTTGTCCCACAAGGCTGCGCTGCCTGTGTCTTCATAAACAGTGGAAGTTGAACGGTATGTACTTTAAATTAACAGTTTCATGTTTATGTCATATGCCACATTCATGTAATAATCAAATGTTTATACCAGATCTTTATAATCTTTTGATTAATGCATAATGCAGTGCTTTTACAAACTCAATTACAGTGACAAAGGAGTGATAAACATTTAAATGAGTTCACAAAGGCCTACAGTTTACAGCCTATCCACCAATGTCCACAAACCCACCAACAGCTTTGATTCATTTATAATTGGTGTGTGATTAGTTATACTGTCTGCAGACTCAAATCCTGCAAAAGCTTGGTGTATAATTGTATGAATTGTGCTGATTCCCCAGTGGCTCCATTGGTTTTTCTCCTGTTTCCTCCCACATCCCTAACATGTGTGAGTGTGTAGGTGACTTTGTGATGGTCCAGAGTTGGTTACTTTTTTAATCTGATGCTGCCAAGAATGTTATGTTACATTATTATTTAATTTTTATAGTACAGTTTACGTAATATTTCTATTCAATATATTTTATTAGTTTTGTAATGATTGCTGTAATATAGTTAACGTTTGCAGGTAAAATCTATTTAAATATTAAAATGTTATAAAAATCCTGATTATTTTACACACCTGAAACTATGTTAATAAGCTTACTTTGTATTTACATATAAATATTTTTTTAAAAAACCATATAGTTACATCTGTTGAGGTATTATGTCAATTTAAATATGTAAAGAAAAGTGAAAACTTGAGAGGTAGGTTGATCAATATGTCTTTACTGTTTATGGTAGCAAATGATGCTCTTTGTTCTTGTTATTATATAAAAACCTAAGTCAGTCAGTCATTTTCCAGCCCGCTATATCCTAACTACAGGGTCACAGGGGTCTGCTGGAGCCAATTCCAGCCAACACAGGGCGCAAGGCAGGAAAAAAACCCAGGCAGGGCACCAGCCCACCGCATCGGAGGTACAGTATATGAAAAATACAGCTTTGTCTCTCAAAATGTTTCTGAGACTGAAGAGAAAGAGGTATGATTTTTTCACTGGAGTGACTTTTGATGTGACTTTCAGTTTGTTTGTGAAAGCTATTGTTAAATAAAGCTACATGGCTTCAAGTTGGAGATGAGCTGACAACTGTGCATGAGTACAAAATCTCTGAGTATGACAAATTACATGATTGTGTGACAACTTTATGGCACACGTTCACATTTCCAAAGTATAACAAGCTCTCCCCTTTTTCTGACAGCTAATGATGATCTGCCTGACAGAGCTGATGCTATATGAATGCATTACAGGTATGGCAAGTTCAGCAGCAATCTCCAGATTTTTTTTTATTTTTTCTATTCTGTCATGGCATGCAAAACATGACGCATCAGGCAACAAGCTTGTCTTCTTTATGTGAGGTACATAACACTCCCATTCCTTAATTCTCATTGCTGCATTAGATGGTTTGTACTTCTGGCTGAGTGCTCATTGTTTCTCAGCTTTTACATGCACAGAGCCCACCCCAATGACTTAAGACAAAATCCGACGTTTTTGATCAAGGATAAGTCGCAGATTGGTTGGACTGAGCCGCTGGGTATATCAGGCTACACAACTGCGTGTCATGACTGCCTTTGACTTGCAAAGATTACGTAAATGAAATCTGCGACTGAAAATCGCTGGAATAATGTGACAATGCCTTGAGCTTGTGTCATCTGTATGTAGACATTGAAATCAACTTAGGTGCTAAAACACTGACATAGCATGTGGACAATCATTAAACATACGAGGAGACCATTCATCCCATCACAGCTTTTTAGGGTCTCTTCATTTGACAACAGCAAGACCTCAACTCCCTCAGGATATGCTTATGTATTGGTATGTTATATACTGTATTTACTAACTTATACACTAATGAAACAAACATTGTACATAATACAAAGCTTATACAAAGTCTTTACAGTTTTAATTTCAGCAGCAAGGGTGCAATATACATCATATTAGTAGAAAAGGAAGCCAGGAATACTAAGAAATAGTAATTTGTATGTGAGAATATTCTTCAAGGTGGAGCAATTAGTGAGCAGATGCAGATTTTGAATCTTCTCACTAAAATCCAACATGTAGTTTGGACTATATTCATTGAATATATAATCTTTGCGACTTATGTTTTTTTTAATTTGTGTATTTTCTTTTAGAATATAAGCAGCTTTTTATCTTCAGTTCACATAGATATATTATATAGTACTTAAAATTAGAATATGAACATTAAGCATGATCCTTATTTAAGATGTGTCCTGATCTCAAGTTGAAAAGCATTCATTCCTAAAAGAGTGCAAACATATAAACATTATATATGCATATTATACTGTATATTTTGTCTGTTTTGCTAATTTCAATAAATATTCTTCAAAATACATTTCTGTAATTGTTTTAAGAAATAGAAAAAAAATGTGGCTTTCTGAATTGCTTATTTGTATATTATAATACTAAAGTATTTATGATAAATTTGGATTTTTAAAGAGCAAATCATCTTGCACTCTATATTATAAAAGACAAATTTAAAGATTTTACCTAATTTACATAAGAATGACTAATTTCTTGAATTTCTTGAAGCTTACAAAGCAAATAAAAAACTCAGTAAAGAATAGCAGCAGGGAAAAATTTGAAATCCTGCTGTCAAAAAATCCACACTTTCCTATGTCTGTATGTCGTTTCCTTAAGGTAACCAGGTCTCTTTACCCAACTGCCTGGCATCTTAAAGCTCAGCCGGTGTGAGAGAGTATGAGATGAGGGAGTCTGCCATCCAGTCAACCTGCATCATTTAATTTTGTGAACTCTGGTGAAGATCATGCCTATCTTAACAACTACTGAAAAACTTAGACAAAGTTCCAGATTTAGACCAACAGAAAATCAAGGAATCCAAATAAATAAATAATCAATCCTTGTTCTCTCGATATTCATTTTCATGGTTATACCTGAGTAAAGTACAGCATTTCTGCACAGAATTTCTGAAATGACCCACAAGAGGGCGTCATCAGCCTGAAGAATTCCTGGGAATAAAAATGCCATGTAAATCCAGATGGACATCAGCATTAATGGAAGCTCTAGCGATTTCTTGGAAAGTCTTTGCGTTAAGGATTAGCATGAATGGAGGTTTACTTGGGTTTGAAGAAACAATTGAGGACAAAATAACACCTGAAAAAAAATAATCACAAATTTTCCATTTGAGCAGTCATTAAACACTAACATAAATAAATACGTGAAAGTATAATTTACTGTTCATATGTAAAACATTGAAATGATTCAACTGTGAACGTAGCACTATATTCTCAAACTGGCTTAATGCATTCAGAGCACAGAGTACAAGTCAAGTCAAGTCAAGTTAGGGAGCATGCACTGGTACAGTGCGTTGCCGCACCCACTACATGACAAAACAACTCGGGATCACGGTTTGCAACCTCCCAGGCAGACACACGGTCCAGTCCCACCCTCTGGAAATGACCCTCTATCTGCCGCAGCCAGGTGTTATGTGGACGACCCCTTGTCCTGGTCCAGCCACTCGGGTTCCCAACAATGAGGATCTTACGAGTCGAATCACCCTTGGGGAAACACACCACAAGGCTCACCTGAGGGAGGGTCAGTGTGATGACGCCCCTACTGCATCTGTTCCGGGGGAGCAACCATGGGCAGCTCAATACCTCCCCCGGGATGCATGGTGGCAGCCTCCCTGGCTGACGGTAATTCCCCAACCGGTCGCATGGCTCCATGGGAAATGGAGTCTTCCACAGCCTGGTTGGGAACTTGGATAGCCGCTAGGGGGAGCTCCATGGAGTCAACAGCCCGGCTGGACGAGTTTTCAGCCCCACCCGGAGGTGCAATTAGGACCAGGTAGTTAAGCACCTGGAACGCTTCCGGGTGGACGATAAAAAGGGCCAGCCACCACCACTCAGGGGCCAAAGTCGGGAGGAGGAGGACTAAGCTTGAGGAGGAGTGATGGTAAAGGACAAAGAGAGTGTGGTGTGTTGCAATTGTGCTTTGGGACTGTGTTGGGCTGTGTGGCACGGGGAAGACGTGTCCCACAGCTGAAGATAAATAAAAGTTTGTTTATTGTTATACATGCCTCCGTGTCCATCTGTGTCGGGTCAGGGGCCTATATAGTGCCTTTGTTATACAGTAGATTACAAAAACCAAATATTAAATAATAATATATTGTGATGATGTAAGTACACTCCTGAAAAGTAATGCATTTTATGCTGTGTGACAATGTATAAATCTGATCTTCTGTTCAGTGTTTTCAGTTAATTACAATGAACCTATCTGACAAAATTGACTTGTCATAAAAGGAAAAACAGAAATAGGTCATTTGCCCTTTAAGCCATTTTTGTAAAACTTTATAGAAAGACCAAGGTAGATTTAAGAGTGTACTGTATTTAGTACATTCACTTAAAACTAGACATAAATAAAATTATTACTCTATAATATACATACAAATATAAAGGTATGCTTTCTCCACCTTCATCTACCGAACAACATACCATCATCTTCTTCTTTTGCGTCTGGTGCAGGTACAAAAACTGGCTCTGCTGGCCAGCAGTCGTCTTCAGACCATTCAACAATCTGTTTTGTCATTACATCCACTTTTGCGATCTATAATAATAAAACACAAAGAACCAAAGTGATCAGTGAGCCAAACAAAAATACTTAATTTCAAAGTCAAAAGATAAAGTCAAAGTGAACTTTATTGTCAACCATATACAAGTATACAGATAGACGAAATTGTGAAGCTCAGGGTCCACAGTGTAACAACATGACGTGCAAATAATAAATTAAAAATAGAATTAAAATTTAAATTTAAATTAAAACACAAACAAGACAAGACATTGTGCAAAGACAAGACAAAGAAGTAGCAGCAATATTGACGTGTAGTTAGCAATATGAACATTGATGTAATGTATGGTATTTGCAATCTAGATACATAAATATAGTCAATAGATATGTAATATAATAAATAATAGATATAGATAATACAGAAATTATCAGTGTTGTTTAGGAAATGTGTAAACAATGACAGGTCAGAATGTTTCACAGCAGAAGGATATCAAGAGTGTCAAAATACTTAAAGGTCAGTATGAGATTTTCAGTTCTTTTCTCCTTCACACTCATCTTTGCAGGAAAGTGGCTTGCATGTATAAAAGTTCTGTTTTTAGAGGTGGTTGAGATGTGTGGAAGATCCCAGGGGGCAGCATGGTGTTAAGGTGTCTGACAGCTTGGGGGTAAAAACTCTCCATGAATTGACAAATAAACAGCAATAAAGATTAGTTGTTAAATTTCTTTTAAATCTAACCAATTTTATGGGTGCTCTAACAGACTATGGAACCTTCTTTTCCATATGTAGAGACTTGCAGAGCATAAAGCACAGCCCCCCATAGTGCATAGGTTCTTCACTGTAACGACAAAGGTGGCAGATTACCCGGACCTGAGAGAAGCTACAAATTTGTGTGTTTTGAGTAGGCTCTAGAGACATACAATGGCAGTAGCATTAATACATGTATAGAAAATAAAGGGTCCTGAAAATAAATCCTCTCTTTTTTATAGGCAGTCAGTATCATACAAACCAGCAAAAAGAGACTTAACAATAGATACAATATGACAGTGTAAACCAGCTTTTATACAAGACAAAGGAATTGAATTTCAATTAATAGTAACATAGATAATTGTCATATTTTTTATCTGGCAATGAGCATCCATGTGAAATTACTTCAGAATCATTGCTGTTCAACTGCAGGTGTCACTTATCTACTTCTGAATGTCATCTATGCATTGAGTGTCTTGAGACATTGTTCTATGAGCACTGGGGGAAGACTTAATATAAATCAGTGTGTCATCAACATAGCAGTGAACCAACACTATGATGACATAAGACTTTGCCCAAATGGTAACAAACAGATAAAAAATTGAATCAGTCCAAGAACTGTGACCCCTAAGAACCTCCAGAAGACAAAAGGCAAAAGTATGATTTTTGTTTTCTTAGGGAAAAATATCACAGTTACACCCATCTTATAAAGTAAAATGAAAACCACTCCAAAAATCTATCAGAAATATATATGATCTATCAGGCACTGAAGTAAAATGTCATGATCAACAGAATCAAAGCAGCATTTAGAGCTAATAAAATGAGGAGGCATAAAGACATCCTGACATTAGGAATGCTCAGAAGAAAGATGGGAACACTCTGTATAACACATTATAGAGTCTAAATAAGATTAAAGGTGCAGAGCAAACATTTTCTCAGGCACTTTAGATAAATAAGAAACTTCAGAACTGGGACATAATAGACATCACTGGATGTAAAGTAACTGGATACTTTGCCATAATGAAAATACTGATTACAGATTAATGCAGCTAGAAAGCAACTACTCTATATCCAATTTGATCAAATTCAATTTAAGTTTTTATGTCTTAAAACCAATAACAGAAAATATTGTTACCTTTGTTGGAACCGGCCTCCACTCTACTCTTGTGGAATAGAAGTATCTGTATTTTTTCCCATTGTAATCATAGTTAATTCTGGGTAGCTCCACTCCTGTTAAAATGCAAAGAAACATCCATAAACAGTCATATTTGGCTTATGAAGACTTAAAGGATCACTGCAGCAATTGCACTGACAAACAAAGATTTTGTCACAGAATAACCCAGGGGAACTTTTAATGATGACTTCAGAAATATGTATACTGATAATTTTTCTATCATCCATAGTTTTTGAGTTATGTCTTTTTTAGGCCATTTATTTTGTACATACATATCTATTAAAGTGTATAGTTTTTTAAGTTAAATTCAGGATTGAATGATTTTTTTTGCTTTTTCTAAACATTTTATAACTTTACACATTTAGCTTGGTGTTATGAATAATTTTGTTACAGCAATGGATCAAAACAGTCTTGGATTCACATATGTAAGAAAGAAATCTCCTGAATTTACTGATGCCAAGATCAAAGAAAGAATTTTTGTTAAGACCTCATATTAAGAAATTGATTCAAGATGAGAAATTCAATGTTAAGTTGAAACAAGCTGAAAAAGCTACATGAAAAGAACTTCTTGGGGAATCAAAGACAAACTACTGAGGAAATTGTTGAAGATCAAGTGAAGAATCCATGTCATATCTATTATTTGTTTATTTATTTATTTTGGGGAGCAAAGTTTTATTATAGCCATATTCAAAGAAAAAGCAATTAACAAAGGAAAATAATAAGTTGCCTTTTATTAAACACTAGCAAAATACCCGCGCTTCGCAGCGGAGAAGTAGTGTGTTAAAGAAGTAATGAAAACGAAAAGGAAACATTTTAATAATAGCGTAACATGATTGATATTGTCATTGTCATGAGTGTTGCTGTCATATATATATATATATACACACACATAAACATATATATACATATACACACATATATACAGTATATATGCATATACAT
>JANRMT010062806.1:46385830-46406765 GCA_026402145.1 Polypterus bichir lapradei
GCTGTGTATTTATGATAAAAGGGAAGGGCGTGGTTTAAAATAAAGGAGGGTTTTCCATGGCGTCATCACTCGAATCGAGTTACGTTTCAGCCCTCATAGTCTGTTACTCGACCGCCGTTTCAATTTGCAGAATTCAGTCCTTCAATACTAAAGCCGGCGGACAGTTTTCCTTGTTGTCCTCTGATAACAGCCGTGCTTCGCACAAAATAGACTGAGCTTCAGCTTCGAGAAACTCAGGCACCAAACATCTTTTAACCCTTCTCAAACGATCCTTCAAATAGATTCTGCGGAACGGATGCTTCACCGGGGCATTGAGCATAGATTCCATTTTTCTTCACAGAGTCTTTAGAACCGAAGATGATCCGCTTTTTTATACAGCCCTTTCAGAAGGGGTGGACGACAGGGTCTGGATAGAAACTTGCCTGGATTTTGTCAGGAGGGGTGCTGCTCTTGACAGTTTGTTTAATTAAGCAGGTGGCTGTGGGGTGAGTTCAAACAGGGGTCAGACATCCATCAAAAGGCCCTTGACAGTTTCCTGAACTAATCAGGTGCCGGAGGCGGGTTCAAGGAGGGGGGCAGACATCCATCAAAAGGCCCTTGACAGTTTCCTGAACCAATCAGGTGCCGGGGGTGGGTTCAAGGAGGGGGGCAGACATCCATCAAAAGGCCCTTGACAGTTTCCTGAACCAATCAGGTGAACCTGGGGGCGGGGCTAGGTCACATGGAGGGGCCGGACTTTCCGGTGATGCGTCATCAGGGGCGGGACTTCCGGTATGACGTCATCAGGGGGTGACAGGGCGGGACTTCCGGTCCAAAGTCCAAAGGGGCAGGGCTTAAGGGTCATAAATCTTTTTGACATAAACCCCATGCATATAACTACTTTCGCCATTTAAAAAGGGTGCTGTTGCCTATTATTTAACTGTGTGATTTTTACAAGGCTTATATATCAAAATATATTTAAAAGGGGATGAAAAAAGGTTTTAGACCAATTGTAAAGCCTCTGCCTTTATAGAGCGGCATTTTGGAAGTGCTTTATAGCAAATGTTTACCAATCATTTGAACCGGACACAAGCAATGCTCGTTGCTCTGAAAAACATCTTTTGTTTTACAAGCTCCATGCCGCAAGGTATGGCAAATTTTCACATCGGACGCAACCTGGTGCCCAGGAGCTATAAATCGCACCCCTACTTTCCCCCCTAACCGATCACACACCTGCCATTTCTGTGCTGTAAAACGCCCCCCCCCCAATCACCACTTTAGCCGCATGTATTGGGAAAACGTCCTCCGTATTCGTGGCTTGCCAAAGCGTCTTTACTTTTCCCCAGAATGACTGAACGTTGAAGGCGATCTAACTTTTAGACCTTTAAATATCTAAAAAAAAAAAAAATCTGTATGGGAAATACTTTTTATATACCGAGGATAGCTTTTTTAAAATACGCCATTTAAAAAGGGTGCTGTTGCCTATTATTTAACTGTGTGACTTTTACAAGGCTTATATATCAAAATATATTTAAAAGGGGATGAAAAAAGGTTTTAGACCAATCGTAAAGCCTCTCTCTTTATAGAGTGGCATTTTGGAAGTGCTTTATGATAGCAAATGTTTACCAATCATTTGAACCGGACACAAGCAATGCTCGTTGCTCCGAAAAACATCTTTTGTTTTACAAGCTCCATGCCGCAAGGTATGGCAATTTTTTCACATCGGACGCAAACTGTGGTGCTGTGAAGCGCATTTCTGTATCCCCGGAGGTCCGATCTGTTTAAGGCTTTGGCTTTAAGATCCGAGGGACAAATGCCAGCGTGATTTCGAATCCCGTTTCTGGTAAATATTTGTGTTCTGTTCACTCTGGGATTATCTGAGTACAATTCTAACTTTGCTAAAGCATGGTGAATAGTTTTCTAAATGTGTTTCCTTAGGGGCAGCTGATTATTTAAAATGGGAGGTAATGGATGGAACAGGGCTTTTATAAGATATACAAAATATACATCCAAGGCTAGATTTTCGTCTAACGTTTCAAACGTTCTTTAAAAGGTCCCTGTTGCCTATTATTTAACTGTGCGGGTGATTTTTAAATCCTTTAACTTTAAAAGTTACACACATAACTTGTTCTCCCGGAGTGATTAGCTGCGCGAACGTGCGAGCTTGATGCGCGCTCCCATTCCGGGTCTGGGTGAGGAATTGACAAGCATGCGCTTGCAGAACACAGCAGAATGGGGGGGGGGTTGGGGGTTGTGGGGCTTGGTTTCTTTCAGCGGAGCTCCCGGCTCATACTGTTTACAGCTATAGACGCGTGCCTGCTCGCGGGGCCGTGGGGGGGGGGGGAATGGGAGGGGTTGTCCGGCTCTCTCTGTCTACACAGCCGAGTACCTGAATCTGTAAAAAGCTGACAGGCTCTGTGTAGACAGAGAATGAAAGAGAGCAGCGGCTGCTAAAAGCCGGGCTGCTTGTCATTCGAGCTATACTCACTTGCCTGCATGTACGCTTGGTGCTTCAGCCTGAGAATCTCATGCCGAGGCTGTCTCAGCTCTCAGCTCTCACGCGTCAACTGTGTAGAGAGAGTGAAGGGACAGCTTGTCAGTGCAGAGAATGTCTGGGGGCTTGACTTTGATAAAATAAAAAAACGGTTTACAAGTGCTAAACCAAGGTTAAGATCTTTAAAGTAATAGATTATTTTAAATAATAGATAGATACAGGAGTTCTTACCCAAACCGTAGAGGTAGACAGCTCTGCCCCTTGAAACGCTTGTGTGTGTGTGTGTGTCTTCGAGAGAAGTGAGCCACCAACAGGTCTGTAACAGGCCTGGGCATGCCCGTTCATGGAGGGTGGGGCTGCTCTTGACAGTTTGTTTAATTAAGCAGGTGGCTGTGGGGTGAGTTCAAACAGGGGTCAGACATCCATCAAAAGGCCCTTGACAGTTTCCTGAACCAATCAGGTGCCGGGGGCGGGTTCAAGGAGGGGGGCAGACATCCATCAAAAGGCCCTTGACAGTTTCCTGAACCAATCAGATGCCTGGGGGCGGGGCAAGGTCACGTGAAGGGGTCGGACTTTCCGGTCTTGCGTCATCAGGGGCGGGACTTCCGGTATGACGTCATCAGGGGGATGACAGGGCGGGACTTCCGGTCCAAAGTCCAAAGGGGCGGGGCTTAAGGGTCATAAATCTTTTTCACATAAACCCCATGCATATAACTACTATGGACTATGAAGTTTTTATACACGACCCTGTTGGATACCACAGGGGCTGCAAGAGGGAGCTGCAGGGAGGACCGAAGAATCATTTGTGCCCTAAAACCTGGAAGTGCGTCATAGGAAGAGCGACAACAGAAGTGACGTGCTTCCGGGGTGAAGAAAAGGACTTGTACCTGACCCAGAAGTGATAAAGAATCACATGGACTGGGGATTGGGAACACTTCCGGGTCAGGGTGTATAAAAGGACTGTGGGAGCTCCCAGATGGCGAGCTGAGCTGGGTGGTAGGAGGGCAAAGCGTCTGGGAGTGGTGGATTAGTTTTTGTGATTATTATTGTGATTGTTTATGAGTATTGTGGAGGAGAGGGTGCTTTGTGCACTGTGGCTTATGAATAAAGTCAACATTTGGACTTTTATCTGGTGTCTGGCGATTTGGACAAGGGTTCAAGTGAGCGATAGTGCCCCCTATCTGTCACACATGTCAGTTTAATACCTGATAGGCTTCGCATTTGGGTTTGTCTTTGTATACAGTATTAAACAGATGTTTGAGTACAATGGACAAGAAAGATGTTGATTCACTTAACAGGCATTATCCCAGTATTGCAGAGCTTCCAGATACAGTTCTTAATAAAAGATGTTCAAACAGCCCATTAACTAAGGAAGAGTTAGCTAGGCTATTAGATAGTGAAACCACATGTTTAAATGTTTTTTTGTGTTAACTGGGTAGGTGTTTGGAAGACAAAAAAGTGCCTCATGCCTTCCTAACCATCTTTTTAGACTGCTCTGGCGTCAGTGGAACCTGTAGAAGTGGGTGTGGGTGGGGCTTGGGGTAGATATTGGTGTTGCCCAATCACAGATCAGTTTCATTGGCCAATGCAAATGAGGTGTTGACTTTAGTTAATGTTTAACACCCATTTCTTCCTCATGTCTTTACTTTTTTTTCCCTCTGATTTCAAACATCTCTGTTGGCTTTCTGGCCTGCTTGCTGCTTTTTCCCTAAGGGTGCCTCTAACCTGGAGAAGTCCCAGATGCGAGAAGCAACATTTTCCAAGTGACCCTTCCAGGCCAGCCACAGCTAAGCAGCAATGAATTTCAGTGTTTTCTTGGTTAAAATCATGTCTGTGGTTGTATTCTTGTCAGTTTAAAATCTGATAGATTTTGGTAAAGCTTCTTGGTCTTTTGGCTAAGAGACATCTAATGGTTGAGTTCTCTGTGTTTTTTTTTCTTAAAGACAGAGGAGTGTCCCATGTCTTTTGGTTCTTTAGCAAACATGTTGGCAGAGGAAACAGTGTGAGTTGGAAAAGAAAAAAAGAAAATATAGATAAAAAAGATACATGGAGGATTAAGCACAATACTTGAAGCTGGCCTAGGGGAGGGACAGGAAAAAGAAGGGATAAGGGGGGCACAAAAGAAAGCTCGTTAAAAAACCCTTGTTGAATCACTAACAAGCATATTGCTGTGAGGAGACAAAGATGCAACCAAAACTGGACAGAAATGTAGGGACCTATGTAAAGAGGGCACAGGCTGCAAAAAAGACCAAAAGATATTTTCTCTTCATCACCAGAAAGTAAAGGGAAATTTACCAAACCTAGTGGATTGAAAGAGGGCAAATTGAGAAGTGTGCTGAAGGAAAAGAAAGCAGAAGATTCCTGTGGCCTGGGTTTTAGCATAAGACCACTAAAAGAAAATAGGCAAGGGAAAAACAGAAATAAAACAAGTCCCTCCAAGTAGGAGATATAATGAAGCAGATAAAAAGAAAATAGGTGGTGTGTAAGGGGAACAGGAAAGTAGAAAACAACAAAGAGGATTGGGAGTAAAAGAAATATTGTCAGAAATAATGTTAAGAATCACTACCTTAATGGTGAGGTATAGAAGGGGAGACAAGGCAAAAAGAAGCATTTGCATTCTTAGAAGATATAAAAACAGACTTAGTGTTTCTACAGGAATGTAGTATCCCATTTAACGAACAATACCTGATATATGCAAAAGACTGAGAGAAAGGGAAGTCCTTTTTTCAGGAACAAATCTAAATAGGAATGCAGGAGTGGCGGTATTAGTAAAAAATTTGCAAATAGTGATCATTAAAACAAAAATTGTAATTGAGGGAAGATATATGAAAACAAAAGCAAGACTTCAAGACAGAGAAATAATAATGATAATACTTGTGTATGCAATCCCACAAAAGCAAGACAGGCAGGAATTCCTAAAAATATTTGAAATCATATTAGCAAACGAATGAGAAGTAATTGTAGTTGCAGACTTTAATTGTTCATACAGTGTACTAAATACTATGGAAGCATGGATGTATTTAGGAGAGATGGCAGTGGAGTTTTTAACCAGATTGTTTAATGGAATCTTGGAAAGTGAGAGGATGCCTGAGGAGTGGAGAAGAAGTGTACTGGTGCCGATATTTAAGAATAAGGGGGATGTGCATTACTGCAGTAACTACAGGGGAATAAAATTGATGAGCCACAGCATGAAGTTAAGGAAAAGAGTAGTGGAAGCTAGGTTAAGAAGTGAGGTGATAATTAGTGAGCAGCAGTATGGTTTCATGCCAAGAAAGAGCACCACAGATGCAATGTTTGCTCTGAGGATGTTGATGGAGAAGTTTAGAGAATGCCAGAAGGAGTTGCATTGCGTTTTTGTGGACCTGGAGAAAGCATATGACAGGGTGCCTCGAGAGGAGTTGTGGTATTGTATGAGAAAGTCGGGAATGGCAGGGAAGTATGTAAGAGTTGTACAGGATATGTACGAGGGAAGTGTGACAGTGGTGAGGTCTGCAGTAGGAGTGACGGATGCGTTTAAGTTGGAGGTGGGATTACATCAGGGATCAGCTCTGAGCTCTTTCTTATTTGCAATGGTGATGGACAGGTTTACAGACGAGATTAGACAGGAGTCCCAGTGGACTATGATGTTTGCTGACGACATTATGATCTGTAGCGATAGTAGGGAGCAGGTTGAGGAGACCCGGGAGAGGTGGAGATATGCTCTAGAGAGGAGAGGAATGAAGATCAGTAGGAACAAGACAGAATACATGTGTGTCAATGAGAGGGAGGTCAGTGGAATGGTGAGGATGCAGGGAGTAGAGTTGGCGAAGTTGGATGAGTTTAAATACTTGGGATCAGCAGTACAGAGTAATGGGGATTGTGGAAGAGAGGTGAAGAAGAGAGTGCAGGCAGGGTGGAATGGGTGGAGAAGAGTGTCAGGAGTAATTTGTGACAGACGGGTATCAGCAAGAGTGAAAGGGAAGGTCTACAGGACGGTAGTGAGACCAGCTATGTTATATGGGTTGGAGACGGTGGCACTGACCAGAAAGCAGGAGACAGAGCTGGAGGTGGCAGAGTTAAAGATGCTAAGATTTGCATTGGGTGTGATGAGGATGGATAGGATTAGAAATAAGTACATTAGAGGGTCAGCTCAAGTTGGACGGTTGGGAGACAAAGTCAGAGAGGCGAGATTGTGCTGGTTTGGACAGGTGCAGAGGAGAGATGCTGGGTATATTGGGAGAAGGATGCTAAGGATAGAGCTGCCAGGGAAAAGGAAAAGAGGAAGGCCTAAGCGAAGGTTTATGGATATGGTGAGAGAGGACATGCAGGTGATGGGTGTAACAGAACAAATGCAGAGGACAGAAATATATGGAAGAAGATGACCCCCTAATGGGAGCAGCCAAAAGAAGAAGAAGTGTACTAAATACCAAAAAACTGAAGATAAACACACAAATATGAAGCTGGACAAAACAGCAAAGAAAATCAGGAAGCTAGTAAAGGACAATGATTTGACAGGCATCTATAGGGTGTTAAAGGAAAAAGAAGATGGATTTACTTGGTGGGGTGCATGAGGAGTAAGGAAATCCAGAATTGACTACTGGTATATATTCACAAGTAAGAACTGGATCCCAAAGGAATGCATGCCAAAACCAGCCTATTTTTCTAACCACTGTATACTGTGGACCATGTTAGAAAAAAAGCAAACAGAGAAGGAAAAGAAAGATATATCGTGGAAGCTAAATGTGAAACTATTAGAAGATAATGGTATAGTAAAGGAATATGAAATGAAGTATAAGCTATGCAGGTCTCTAAAAGATAGGTGCAAGAGTAAATAAAAAATAAAGATATTTTTCCAAAGGGCAGGGAGAATGAAAATCCAGAAAGAAAGAGCAAAAAAAAAAAGAGTTTGAACATACTGCTATCAGCAGTACAGTGGATGTTATGTAGCACCTATAATCAAATCAAGTCTGGAAGTGTAGGCTGAGTCCAAAACATTTAGTTTGCATTATTTGAATCACAGCTTCTATGTCATTCCGAATCCTAGTTATAGATTATAGTGAAGTAATAAAACTTTCAACAGTAGGCCAAAGTGTGTAATATTATAGCCAGAGGAAGTGCAGTTATCTAAACACTGATCATAACTACCTTGATCATAAATGACCTTGCTTTTTAAAACAATTAAGCACAAGCAGCCAATTAGCTTACTTATAACAAAGTAAAACTGCTTACATTTCTCAATCTTACTGATGTAGAAAAATCAATCAAATCTTTATTCAATCGATTTTATCCAGTTGATAATTTCCAAAATGTAAGTTGAAAACTAGTGAACCCAAATAAAAAACAACATAGACACAGGTACAGCATTTAAACTTCATATAGACCAGTGGTTCCCTAACATTTTCTCTCATGCCCCCTTTCAAAGAAGTTGACCTTTTTGCCTTAAAGCCTTGTGTACCCAAACTCATCCATCCATCCATCCATCCTCTTCCGCTTATCCGAGGTCGGGTCGCGGGGGTAGCAGCTTAAGGAGAGAAGCCCAGACTTCCCTCTCCCCGGCCACTTCTTCCAGCTCTTCCGGGAGAATCCCAAGGCGTTCCCAGGCCAGCCGGGAGACATAGTCCCTCCAGCGTGTCCTGGGTCTTCCCCGGGGCCTCCTCCCGGTTGGACGTGCCCGGAACACCTCACCAGGGAGGCGTCCAGGAGGCATCCTGATCAGATGCCCGAGCCACCTCATCTGACTCCTCTCGATGCGGAGGAGCAGCGGCTCTACTCTGAGTCCCTCCCGGATGACTGAGCTCCTCACCCTATCTTTAAGGGAAAGCCCAGACACCCTACGGAGGAAACTCATTTCAGCCGCTTGTATTCGCAATCTTGTTCTTTCGGTCACTACCCATAGCTCATGACCATAGGTGAGGGTAGGAACGTAGATCGACTGGTAAATTGAGAGCTTTGCCTTACGGCTCAGCTCTTTTTTCACCACGACAGACCGATGCAGAGCCCGCATCACTGCGGATGCCGCACCGATCCGCCTGTCGATCTCACGATCCATTCTTCCCTCACTCGTGAACAAGACCCCGAGATACTTAAACTCCTCCACTTGGGGCAGGAGGGATGAGGGATGAGACAAAGAACGGTTCAACAAACCTCCAATGAAGAATAAAAACTGTGGACAACGTTTTCCCTTGCCCGGACGCGGGTCACCGGGGCCCCCCTCTGGAGCCAGGCCTGGGGGTGGGGCTCGATGGCGAGCGCCTGGTGGCCGGGCCTGCACCCATGGGGCTCGGCCGGGCACAGCCCGAAGAGGTAACGTGGGTCCTCCTTCCCATGGGCTCACCACCTATGGGAGGGGCCAAGGAGGTCGGGTGCAGTGTGAGTTGTGAGTTGTGTACCCAAACTACCCGTACTATTTTTTTTGGATCAGTCATCAAACGACACTCACCTCGAACAGATCAGTTCCCAAACAAAATTCAGTTTCTGAACAGAATCTTGGTCATGAACTGACAAACCAGCAACCAAATGCTCTGCGGGCTGAGATGTACAGCAGGAAAGTGTCAGTTATGCTGCAGTCTCCGCTCAGTGTAGACTCCTGCTCGAATTTGCAGTGCCTTTTCTTGGTTTTCTTTCTGTTCTGTTGTTTTTTTATTTAAATTATTATTAAATAAGCCACCATGAGGCCGAAGAATTATAGTGATAGCAGCAAAGCAAAAACAAAAGTTGTTAGAATCATGATAGAGGTGAAAGTCTCAAGCAGAGTCGAGATGTGCAGAGAGACAGAAAAGAAATAGAAAAAAAAACCTAGAAGGACAGTTACCTGATGTTTTCATAGAAGGGGTATCCCCTTCCAAACAATAACATCTCTCCCCTTCCCCTTCCTCACCTTCCCCTCTCCTCCAAACAGGTAAAGTGAAGTTAAAATTTTGTCTATTACAGTTTATTGTGTTTATTCTTTTTGAGTATGATTTTATGCATTTTATTGTTTTTGTATACGATTTTATGCATGAAGTACTATTATAAAGGTTTAAATAAGCAATCATCTGGGGTTCGGGAACAGATTAATCCATTTTACATTAATTCATAAGGGAAAATGATTTCAGTTCTTCAAACAAATCAGTTTGAGCAAAATGTTCGACAAATGTGGTTCCATTGTATATACTGTATAAAACTAGCAAAATACCCAGTAGTGTGTTAAAGAAGTTATGAAAAAGAAAAGGAAACATTTTAAAAAATAACGTAACATGATTGTCAATGTAATTGTCGTAGGCTTATTTTAGTATTGAGAGTGAATTTGATAATTGTAAAGAGTTTAATTTATGATTGTAAATGTTGTGTATGAGATTTTTAGGATGTAAGGATGTCTTTGTAAATGATGTTGGCAGTTCTGCCCTCGGGCTGTAAAATGACCAAGCTGTCTGCTGAGCTTAACTCTTGAGCATGCAACGTACAGTTGGCCATGTGAGAAGCAATCTTGTGTCAAGTCAATGCTGAATTTTTTAGAGTCTGGCCCTGTGTGGAAATTGGAGACATTTGAATTGGAATGGGAGGTCAGAGGGTATGAGAGGGATGCAAGGAATAAATACAGTCTTCCCTGAGCCAGTTCCATTGAAGGCAGTTGCCTCAATGAGGTTGTTGTGCAGAGATTTGATCTGAAGCCTGGTGCCGTTACAAAGTTTTGGTGGTTGTAAGGTTCGTAGTAACATAATTGGTGCTCCGACCTTCAAAAGTAGAGTATGCAGAGGCATGCCTGGAGGATTAAGAGTGTGAAGAAACTAAATGAAAAGGCAGGAGTCACCAGCAGGAAGACGTGAAGCAAGGCGAATAATAACAGGCTTGAAGTGGTGGAGTAAAGAAAAAGGGAGCAGTGAGCATGACGAACAGCTGAGGAAAGTAAGAAAGCACGTGAGGAGGCACATGAGCGCAGGATGTCCTTAATGTATATAGGCAGGGAGCCAACCACGTGGCAGGTGCAGAAAAAGGAAGGGGGACTGGGGATGGCCCTTGTGCGTTTCTGCCATTAAATAAATCCTCTGTTAACGGAAATAAGGAATGACACCACCAAAAGGAGAGCTCAGTTCTGAAAGTTCCTTACGGCATAATGGCGAGAACTGCCAAAAAGAAGACGTTATTTTCGAAAGTTTGTTATGGGGCACAGCGCGAAATGAAACATACTTAACATTTGTAAGTACAGTGTAAAGGATGAGCATGGGAAATTTGGGCTTCTTACGTATATTGGAAGTCGCAGAAATAGTCAGGAGACGTTTTCCCTATCTATATATACAGTTTATGGAGTACACCCGTTTCTCCCCCTTGGGTGTTGCAATAGGACACGAAACATACCTAACATTTGTAAGTACACTGCAAAGAAAGAGCACGCAAAATTTCAGCTTCCCACCTATATGGAAAGTGAGAGAATTAGTGATGAGTCAGAGAGGGCTTTGCCTTTTATATGTATAGATTAGGAATTAGAAACAAAATGGGCCAGGTTTTGTTTGTTAAATTGAAATAACATGAACAGCAACCACATGTTTCCTTTCACCTTTTCTTTTGATAATTTCTTTTGTGCAAGTGAAAATGCACTTCAATTTATCAGAACAAATTTGTGTCTCTTTTGTCACTAAATTTCGGAACTGCAACCACCTTTGCAAGGAGGATAAGTACAGCCAGTGTCAAAATAAAAAAAGAAATAAAACAATAATAATGACATAAACAATACAAACTAATAACTTGAAAATAAAGTCCAGTTACATGGCAAGAACTGAAAATGGCATTTTGGGAGAGTCCTACTACTTTATTAATGAGCCTGTTTTGCATTGCGCATCTTTTCAAACGGGATACCGCCACTCTCAATTTGTGCTGTGCGTTGAGCTATGCTTTGTTTTCAGTGATGCACCAGTGTAAAATCAAATCTCACAGAGATAGGATGTCGCAAAGGGAAGCAGAATGCTCACAGCCTTCTGAATGTACTCTCACTCCACACCAAACCACAAATCACTCAGTTTCCGAGTTGTAAAACTGAATCCGAGTAATTGTAATAACATTGAGCACCAAACCCTTGTGCAGTTCAGGACTAATCTCCCTAAATGTCAGAGTTTGGCGAGACGCTGTCCATACAGCTTACAATACACTTCCTTACCCTGCCTGACATAGTCTGTGCACAATCCGTGCAAATGCTCACACAGTTCTCCCATTTCAGCTCGTGGTCTGTCAGGCAACAGTCAAGAATGTTAAACAATTCCTTAGCTGTCGCTCTGCCTACTTGCAAAACAGCAATTCAGCATCAACAAAGCGCACGTAAGCAATGAACAAGCAGTCATTACTGCTATCAGAAGCCCCATCAACTTGTAAACCGAAACGTGAGTCATTCAGCTTTTCAATGATGTGTTCATCCAAGTCGTTTGAAATGTCACATATGCGCCTTGCGATCGTGCAGTTTGACAGTGGGATGAACTTTTAGTTTTGAGGCGGTAGTCTCATCCAGGATAACAGACACCATATCCAAGCCCGCGGGGAGAATTATCTCCCCTGTTCTTGAGTGTATCTTTTTGTTTCGTGCAACCCTTTTGGCGACTTTGTGTGAGGCTATTTGTGATTTGGTGTTCAATGTTGCTGCTTTTTAAAAAGCGACTTTCCTGCTTAGACAGTGTCCAGACTAGGTTAAACTGACAATGGTGGAGGGAGGAACTGGAACAAAATGTTCCCTCTTGCAATATTTGCATTGTTTGAGTTACTTGAGGTTTCTGTCACTTTTTCTTCCTTTGAGCTGAAATATGGATAACAATTTGTAGTTACCTAGTACTTACACTGTCTTTAAGTGATTTCAGAATATTTGATGAAACTATTTCTAATGTCACACTTTCCGATTTCTTTTATCCACCTGCATTTTATATAATGAAATAAGGTTTTGGTCAAATTCATTCAGGTAACAGAACCTCCAAAATCTCTCACTAGTAGATCCTACTTTTACTACTAATCAAAAGAGCAATCACAAGAAAGTTTACAGGTCTCTCTTAGTCTTGATGGATGGATGGATGGGAAGGCTAATACAATTTGGTATACTGTTCATCTAATTGGACCTCCAAAGTAAAAATGCCTGCTAGTGAAAGATCGTGTAAAAGTGACCCAGTGAGAACAGGCACAGCCATGCAATCTCAACACAAGCATTCAATGTTAATATTGTATTGTATTGACAAATGTCCTTTCCGATGAAAAATACTGTATATACATTAGATTTTTTTACAGAAAAAAAAAAAAACTGCTTAAGAAAACCAAGTGATTTAACCCGAATATGAAGTAATATTATGATGTAACTGCCCCAGATGTTGTTTGTCTGACATGGCACAATTTTATCAAATATTTATCTTGTGTCAGTTTTAAAAGCAAAACAATAATGTGTGCTTTATTAACAATCAGTGTCTGATAAAGAGGATTTAGAGATTTGGTAGACCTAGTTTTACTGGCGTGTACAGTTAAACATCACCTCATACAGATATACTATACGGCTATCTGTGTGTTCTTTTGAGAAATGTCAGCCAAAATGCCCTGATCCTCATATTTCTGTGTGTATCTTTTCATTCTTAATGATTGATTGATAAATAAAACATAAAAAAGTTAATAAAATTCAAAAATAGCCCAGTTATGTACCGTGCAGATTGCCAAGCAAACCAAACATGAACAAAATGTGGCATGGTAAAATTCAAACTGAAATACATTTAGAAAGTATAGAGAATGTGTGTGTACTGTAGCAGTTGTTTGCTAGGGTTATCAAAGTTACAAACAAAGGTGATTTCCAAGACAGAATAATTTGATTTGAACACTTTATGATGTTTCCATGTTCTCCCTGTGTCCCTGTGGGTTCCCTCTGGGTGCTCCGATTTCCTCCTACAGTCCAAAGACATTCAGGTTAGGTACATTGTCCCTAGTGTGTGCTTGGTGTATGTGTGTGTGCCCTGCGGTGGGCTGGCACCCTGCCCAGGGATTTGTTCCTGCCTTGCACCCTATATTGGCTGGGATTGGCTCCAGCAGACCCCCGCGACCCTTTATTAGGATATAGTGGGTTGAAGAAAGACTGCCTGACTGACTGACACTTTATGATATGGAACTTACGCATTTCAACTTAGCAAGATTTTTTAGTTTTTAGTAATAAAACCCCATTTTATTTAATCGTTGATGTAACAGGATAATCTGCAAGAAGCTTACATCTTCACAATATGAATGCTTAACTCTCATTTCTGTTCCCTTTTTGAAATGTTCTTTGTTGCCTAAAACCCTAAAATAATTTCAACTTATGTTTTGTATTTCAGGCTTTTGATTTGGCTATATCAATTTTGATCTGTCCCACTTTTAAATATTGCTAGACTAGAACTACTCACTATCTTTCTTCACCTAATGAGACCACATGGAGGTTCCTAATGACTTTTTTGGGATAAGCACGACTAGGCCAATGGGTCAATTAGCCACTAGGTGCTTGCTGGTGAACATCACTCCAAGCTTGGCTTCAGGAATGTTCATAGGTGAAGAACAGGAAGCAGAGTAATCAGTAAAATGAAAGCTTTCTACAAAGACATAGCTTCTAATCTATGCACCACTGCAGAGGTTCAGTGGCAAATCTCATGATCACCTTTACTCATACTGATTTAAAAAGAGACACTAATGTTTTGAGAGTGACTGGGAGATTACCATAGTCAAGGAGCAAGGCAAGTTTGAACTATAAATCCAGCCAACCTTTGGTTAAGTTAGAATGTTAAAACAGAAATTGAGAGATAGAAATGAGAACACGGGATCAAACAACAGAAAGTCACAAAATCTTTTTAAAGTTCAAATGTAAGATACTCCTGGAATGTCAGAAACAATGTTTAAACCATTGCACCAATGATGTCACAGTTTTGAGACTTCTGGGGGAATTACCATGACTGATTGCCACAAAAGTCCTGAAATGATGGAGCCTTTAGAAAAACAAAGATGGTGTTTTGGCATAACAGTAAAAATATTACATTTCTTCAGTTTACACTGAAGTCAAAAACTAAGGTGAATTTAACAACCCTTGTGTTTCAAAGCCCCAAAACTAACACATAGACTGTAAAAATCCATCCAGAATTTTTCATGAAAAGTTGCTGATCATAACACAATGCTGAACAAAATTCTGAGGTACTTGAAGTCATCTGTTTTGGGGAGCTGTACTGTTCCCTCACAGTGCATACTTCACCATATGTTACATAGACGCAAAGATGCTTTAGCTTAAAATTTCAAGTGGTTAGTTCATGAATGAAAACAACAGGTGAATTATTACTGTATTATGACACTGTTTGACAAAAGGCTCAACAAATGTAAAACATTATTGAAGGAAATTACTGTTCAGGCTTACTTATAATGTGAAGCTGAATTTTATCATCGGTGACACTTATTAACTTTTACAGCTTGGATTATTGGTCTTATCTTAATTAATTTAAAGGGCAAAGACTCAGTTTTTACTGATAAAGTGTTTTTATCTTCAGTTTAGGAGATAAATATAATTGTATTGTCAGCTAACTTATCAAAAAATTATGGTTTTGCATGCCTAGGTTTCTTTAGGTTATATTTAACCAGTAAACCCCCGATTCTCTAAAGAATCGCAAATCCAAGAATGGCAATCACTTTCTGCTCCCTCCAATCTTTGGAGGGATGAAAAATGATAAGAGGGTGGGAGCGTCCTGGGAAAGTTTTCATTTAATTAAATAAATATATTTGTACTAAAATTAACCAATTTATTAAAACTAAAATTGAAATGTAATTGTAATATCATTTAAGTCCAAAATGTCTTTGAGTTGCTGCACTTATAAGTAAAACAAATATCGGAGTGCAAAGGTTTAAATGAAGTAAATTGGAAACAAAAAATTCATAAAATGGTAAATTGAAAATAGTTAATCAAAAATTTCCTTATAAACAACATTTTTGGTAAAGATGGTTTGCTGTCCTTGAATCAGCTCTCCCTGGTATGGAATAGTTAAAACCTTCACTTTAACGTCACACGAACGCCGGACTCTTGAAAAGGCAACATAAAGTTGTCCATGTCCAAATACAGGCTCAGATAGGTAAATCCCTACTTTGTCCATGGTTTGTCCTTGGGATTTGATGATCGTCACGGCAAATGCAGCCTTAATGGGAAATTGGCGTAGTTTAAGTTTAAAAGGTAATTCCAGATCAGAACTTGTAAGGTTAATTCTGGGAATCAAAACAGTATTGCCACTATGGGATCCTGTAAGCACTTGTGCCTCAATAACATTTTCTCTCATGCTGTTCACGACCAACCGTGTACCGTTGCAAAAACCTTGTTTAGTATTAAGGTTTCTAATAGCATGACTATTGCCCCTACTTTAAGGTTAAGATTGTGTTGTGGTAATCTGGCCGGGCTAATAGTGTTTAAATACTCTAATGGGAAATTAAGATGCTCAGTTTCGTGTTCAGAATCAACACTGTCAGTACTTAGAAAGACGTGGCTTTCTCCAGGAAGCAATCCAATCACTTGGTTATTTATCTGGTCAACGTCAATAGGTTGTATATGCGGTGGTGTGCATGTTCGCGCCGTGATTGTATTGTGAACGGCCTGCTTCTGGCCTCTGATCCTGGCTTGGAGATCTACAGGTGCTGGTCATAAAATTAGAATATCATGACAAAGTTGATTTATTTCAGTAATTCCATTCAAAAAGTGAAACTTGTATATTAGATTCATTCATTACACACAGACTGATGTATTTCAAATGTTTATTTCTTTTAATTTTGATGATTATAACTGACAACTAATGAAAATAAGTTGTATTGTGACCTGAAGTTTAGTTTACAGGTTGTGTTGTGTTGTTTGGGTGCCACCTACTGACTATGGGAAGCCGCTGGGTTTGACTCTGCGACGCTGTGCGCGTGTGCTTTCGGTGCTTCTGGCCTCTGGCATCCGTGCATATATACAACCCTCGTTTAGTAATATAGATTCCCTTTTCTTTTTCTTTATTAGTAGTTTCAGACCTTCATTCATCCATCCACTTTCTTAAACTAATATATATTTACTATGGGGTTCCTCCCTGTTCGCTTCGCTTGCCAACTCCCCCAGCCTGTGCTGCACATTAGCTACTTTGTGTCTCTGCCGCTCGTGTTGCGAAGAGGGGTGCTGAACTCACCCCAAGCAAAACCCACACTTAAACGGTGATACAATAGGAAACAAAAAGTTTTTTTTTACCTCCTCTTTGTTCGATCAGCTGCTGGGTTGCTGCTGCTGCCGTGCCGCATGATCTGCATTTCGTACAGCGCTTTGAACATTTAAAAGCCTGTACAGCAGCTGCCCTACTCTTTGTCTTTTATTTCAAGCGCCAGACGTGGTTAAATCTTTTCTTACAAAGTCTCTTCTCGCGGGACGTGACTTCTTGATATTTTTTAGTTTATAATTTAAAAACCGAATAAGAATCTGAAAATCTAGCAACATCACATTAAAGTTCAATAAATCCTGAAAAGAATGTTACCAAACATATATATATAGGTTTTAAAATAAGCCTGATTTAAAGCGTGACAAAAAACATGACATAAAAATATCACATAAAATCGTTGCACAAAATCGTTGCACTTTTAGACTTAGGATTTTATATATAGAGAGTAGATATCACTAGCCTGTATGATTGTCAGGGTTAGTATTAACTTCTGTGCAACCTGACAAATATAAGGTGTTTGTAAAGCAAAGAACAACTTCAGGCATGGAATGGTGAAGTCAGTGTTTACCACTGCTTCCTTACAGCTCCTGGAGACTGGACCCAAATACTGGTTCAATCTGATTTTGTGTGGATTAGCCAACATCCAACCATCTTCATTATTTTTTTTCTGCAATGCTTCCCTTTTTCCTCCCAAATCTTGAAGGTGTACTTGGTTGAATAACTAGTGACTCTCAATTATGATATGGTGAGGAAATGTGTTTGCATGTCAGAGTGGTACCTGTGATTGTCTAGAGGCCCATCCAGGGTAGACATTTGTATCTGTTTTCATCTCGGAGTCTCTTAAATGATGTTTATTTTAACACAGTCATCAATTTGTTGAACCTGCTATTTCATCCTACTATATCCTATCCAAACAGGAATGGGCACAAGGCAGGGGCCAACATAAGCCGAATGCAAGAGAAATTCATTTATATACATTGGGCCAATTTAGTGTCACTTGTCAAACTTGCATTCATTGGATATACCTGGAGCAAATATGGTGAGAACATGCAACTTCCCAATCAAAAGTTATTGGGAAGAGAATCGAGCCAAAGTCCCTTGACTTCTGAAGCAGCATTATCGTATCTTGCACTACTCAACCAACTCTGTCTTTATTAGAGAGAAAGATAGATAGATAGAAACACTCACTGTGTCCTGAACACATCCTGAATTATAAAAAGGAAGAAAATTAAGTTACAGTCACAGTGAGGCATTATGCAGCCATATAGCTGTTGGTATAAAGGAGCCCCAGTGGCATTTCTTGACACACAAATGCTGAATGATCTGTATTTTAGAGAGGGGATTTGCAGCATTGTTTGTAACAGCACTCAGTTTTGTTTTAGTTCTTTCCTTTGCTGCTACATCGAAGGGGTCCAGAGTGCATCCCATAACTGAGTTTACCGTTTTTTATTACCTTGTTGATTTGGCGTGCCTTTCTTGAAGTGATGTTGCCAACCCATCACACCACAGTGTATAAAATTGCACTGGCCATCACAGAGTTGTAGAAAATGTGAAAGATGTCACTTCCCACATTAAAGGAACACAGTCTCCTCAGAGAGAAAATGCCTGTTCAGCCCTCTCTTATATAGTTCCTCCGTGTTTTTGACCAGTCTAGCCTGTTATTGATGTGGACTCCCAAGTACTTGTAGGAGTGAGCCATCTCTCCATTCAACCTGAATAGTAACCGGGCAGTGAAAGTCAATAACCACTTCCTTGGTTTTTACTGATGTTAAGTTGCAGACAATTCTTTCCAGACAAACAAACAAAGTTCTTCACTTGACTGATATACTCTGTCTCACCCCTCTTATCAATATACCCCATAAGTGCAGAATTATCTGAGAATTTCCGTAAGTGACATGACCTGGTATTATATTTGTAACCACAGGTGTACAGAATGAAGACAAACGGAGACAGGGCTGTTTCTTACATTCATATAAGAGGCACAGTGTGTTTACATAAGCTTCAATAACTCAGTTATTCACAGAAACCTGATTTCTAAAATGCCATGTAAACTCTCATTCCAATTAAAGAAGTCTGGTAAGTAGTCTCTGAGAAACCTGATTAACAGTGATAGAGTTCTCTGGGAATAATCTTATTATGTGGCAATGTAAACTTTTAATCGGGCTACTGTTAAGGATTTTGTAGTCTGTGCATTTCTACTGCACTCTGTCATCTGGTGCATGTGTTTGCTTCCCACAGGCTTTCAGTAGCCACAGGTAGAAGCATCCACAAAATACATTTCCAGAGACAAAATTTCAGATCATCACACTATTCCTTCTCCTGGCTGAAATAATCTTGCTCAATATTTCAGAAATCACCAAATTTGTATTGATGAGCTGAACATACAGTATTAATCTCAGCAACACAATCTTGAGAGCAGTAGGGAAACACATTAAATGTAATATGATTTAAGTAGTCTGATTACTTGTATTATTCCTTAAATATTTTTTGGCAGGTTTTAATTTTTTTTTTTTATTATGGAGAATGAAGTCTCTTTGTTAAGTTTAAATCTTTTTTTCGATCTGCCATTTTGTGTTCTGGTGGATGTGATGATCTGTTGTTAGGGGTGTGAATTCAGTAGGTGCATGATGATCGTGTCATTAATGTGATGGTATAAAAAGTGGCATCTAAGAAATAATCTTCATCCAATATTGTGGATAGTAACAAGAATTTGGTGCATTAGCTTATGGTCTTCTGGTATTGATACGTTTTGTAATTTGTGTTAGACTTTAATTTTAGTTTTTGTTTGGGGTTTTTGTGACATTTAGAGTATCAGTGTATCTCCTGGACCATTTATAATTCTAAATCTGCTCAGTTTTTCACTAACAGAAAAAATATTACAACTTTTTTTTGATACCAGAAATGAATTAAACTTTGAAAAGTCATACGTGATAAGAAGAAGACCTCAAAGTAATAGCTATACAGCACCAATAATATTCTAAAGTTTCCCAGACCTGTTTTATTCAGAGGAGGCAGAGGAGACTAAGTGCTGCTGTTCCAAAGATCCAACAACCTGGGTTCGAAACACACGTCCTGTGCTGTTGTTTATGTGTAGTTTGCATATTACTTCTGTGTCTGTGGGGTTTCTTTCAAGGATTCTGATTTTCCTCCTACATCCCCAATAACATTTGTGTTAGGTTAAAGGATGGTTTCAGATTGGTCCAGTGTGAGTCTGTAACTGTTTAAGTGGGCCCTGTGATGTACCAGCTTCCTTGTCTGTGTTAGTCCTTGCTTTGTGCATGATGTTACAAGAAAACTGGTTTGAGAATGTTACGTGACCTTATTTTTGATTTATTTAAGAATCCACTCACCCATTCATTTTCTAAACATAGTCTTGGATAGTCAATGCAAGCAATCTTACATCATCATTCCTTGATTAAAATAGAAAAAAAAAACTTTTAAAGCACTTAAATCACTTAACTAAAAGTTGTTTTTTGTTGCATTTCCACAGCCCATTATGTATTTTAAAAAAATAAAAATTTATGAGCATAAAGAACCCTTGTGATTGTAGTGGAATTTTAATCTTCAGCTTGTGGCTTGTATTAAAGCTGCTGTGCCAAGTCATGTTATTTTTATTTTGAGATAAATCCACAAAATTGAGTTGTTTTTGAAGAGGATAATGTATTTTTTGATAATCCACTAAACAATTTGACAAATTTATAAGAATGAGTTACACAATATTTTATTGCAGTTGCCAAAAAACCCATAATGCTGGTGAAATCTGAGATAAGTGTATCAAGCATGGTAAAGCTACCTTAAATATTCATGTTGTAAAATGAATAGATGGATCGATAGATAGAACTTTATTTGTCCCTAGGGTAAAATTTGGCTTTTGATGGAAGCTCTTTAAATAAATAAATACATAAATAGGTAGATAAGTAAATAAATAAATATACACACATTGGGTGGTCTGAACACACACCAGAGTGACTGTAAAGAAAGAAATGTACTGACTTGACTGACATTGTCCCAGTGAGGCATTATACATTCGTATTGCTGTTGGTATAAAGGAGCCCCAGAGTGCTTCTTGACGCACTTTTGCTGAATAATTTGTTGGCTGAAAGTCCTCAGTGTTAGTGTGTCATGGAGAGGATGTGCAGCATTATTCATAATGGCACTCACTTTTGATTTAATTATTTCCTTTGCTACTACCTCCATTGGGTCGAGAGTGCATCCTGCAACTGAGTTGCATATATTATAATAGTTATATCGATAGATAGATAGATAGATAGATAGATAGATAGATAGATAGATAGATAGATAGATAGATAGATAGATA
>JANRMT010062806.1:46429177-46461265 GCA_026402145.1 Polypterus bichir lapradei
TATATATATATATATATAATGTGGCGGGCGGCCGGGTCCCGTGCTTGGCCGGGGCACCCCTTCTACATATGTTCCAAGGGAGCAACCATGGGCTTCTCAGTACCTCCCCCAGGACGCTTGGTGGCAGCCTCCCTGGCTAACGATGGTGCCTCAGTTTCCCACAGGGCTCCATGGGAGATGGAGTTCTCCACAGCCCTGTTGGTATCTGTGGTGGCCGCCAGGGGGTGCTGCATGGGTCCCTGAGCATGCATGGATGACTCTGCAGCAACGCCCAGAAGTGCAATCGGAAACAGGTGATCAAGCACCTGGAGCACTTCCGGGTGGACTATATAAGGGACCGGGAACCACCACTCAGGAGCCAGAGTTGGGAGGTGGAGGACAAAGCTAGACGGGAGGAGTGGTGGTTCAAGAAAGAAGTGTGTTGCGTGCTTATTTGGACTGTGTTGTGCCTGTGGGGTTCACGGGGAAGATGTGCCCCACAGATGAAGAAAAATAAAGTCACAGTGTGAGTCTGTGCCGGGTCGGGCGCTATATAGTGCCTTTTATCACTATATATATAAATATCTTTACTGATGGATATCTTTACTGATATCGACTGGGTAATGTGTTAGGAATGAAATGATGCCACATTATTTGATGGAAATGAAAATTATCAACCTACAGAGGGCAGAATTCAAAGACACCCTGAAAATTAAAGAGAAAAAATTATGTGGCAGGCTAGTCCATTTTGCCAAACTTTAATTGCAGCAACTCAAAATCATACTCAGTAGTTTGTATGGCCCCCATTTGCTTGTATGCATGCCTGACAACATCGGGGCATGCTTCTAATGAGACAACGGATGGTGTCCTGGGGGATCTCCTCCCAGATCTGGACCAGGTCATCACTGAGCTCCTAGACAGTCAGAGGTGCAACCTGGATTGGATTTAGGTCAGGCTAGCGAGGAGGCCAGGCAATGGTATCAATTCCTTCATCTTCCAGGAGCTGCCTGCATACTCTTGCCACATGAGGACGGGCGTTGTTGTGCACCAGGAGGAACCCTGGACCCACTGCAACAGCATAGGGTCTGACAATGGGTCCAAGGATTTCCTCCTGATACCTAATTGCAGTCAAGGTGCCGTTGTCTAGTCTGTAGAGGTCTGTGTGTCCCTCCATGGAAATGCCTCCCCAGACCATCGCTGACCCACCACCAAACCGGTCATGCTGAACGATGTTACAGGCAGCATAACATTCTCCACGGCTTTTCCAGACCCTTTCACGTCTGTCGCATGTGCTCAGGGTGAGCCTGCTCTCATCTGTGAAAAGCACAGGGCGCCAGTGGTGGACCTGCCAATTTTGTTATTCTATGGCAAATGTCAATCGAGCTCCACGGTGCCGGGCAGTGAGCAGAGGGCCCACTAGAGGACGTTGGGCCCTTAGGCCACCCTCATGAAGTCTGATTCTGATTGTTTGGTGAGAGACATTCACACTAGTGGACTGCTAGAGGTCATTTTGTAGGGTGCTCATCCTGTTCCTCCTTGCCCAAAGAAGCAGATACCAGTCCTGCTGTTGGGTTAAGGACCTTCTATGGACCTGTCCAGCTCTCCTAGAGTAACTGCCTGTCTCCTGGAATCTCCTCCATGCCCTTGAGACTGTGCAGGGAGACACAGCAAACCTTCTGGCAATGGCACGTATTAATGTGCCATCCTGGAGAAGTTAGACTACCTGTGCAACCTCTGTAGGGTCCAGGTATTGCCTCATGCTACCAGTAGTGACACCGACTGTAGTCAAATGCAAAACTAGTGAAAAAACAGTCCGAAAAGATGAGGAGGGAAAAATGTCAGCTGAAACTGATTAACAACCCCCTTCGCTACTTAACTGACCAGATCAATATCCCAAAAGTTTCACTGATTTGATGCTATACTCTGATCAAAAAGTGTACCTTTAATTTTTTCAGAAGTATATATATATATATATATATTGTTGACCCGGACACAGACAGGCAGACACGTTCATGTCACCCATAAACACGTTTATTTACAATATGTACAGCAATAAGTGCACCGCAAACCCCCAAAGTCCCCAAAGTCCTGGCCACACAATGCCTTCCTTTCTTCAGGCCGCCTCCTTGCCTTCTCCAGCTCAGTCCTCTCCGCTCCCGACTCTCGCCCTGAATGAAGGGAGGCGGCCCCTTAAATAGGAACCCGGATGAGCTCTAGGTGCTCCCTGGCAATTTCCCCCTGACACGCCCCAGTGTGGCGGAAGTGCCGGTTGTTCTCCCGGAAGCTCTCCGGGTGTCCCTGCTTCTCTTCCCCCCAGCACTTCCTGGTGTGGCGAAAGTGCTGAGGTCCAGGGTCCCCAAGGCATTGGGGCGCCTCCTGGCGGTGACCACGGGCCCCTACAGGGTGGGGCTTCCATGCCCTGAACCCGTGGCCCCCAAAGCAACCAGGAAGGCAGCCCCCACGTGATCCCAGATGGGCACACGCCCACTTCCGGTCCTCCAAGGCGTCCCGGCCGGGTCGTGGCCCCTGGCATCCTCGACAATATATATATATATATATATATATATATGTGAATATATATGTGAGTAAACCACAGTCTTGTGACAAAAGTTCATACAAACATGAGGACAATATACCATCTTAACAAGAGAAGAGCTCCAGCTGGCAATTTTACCTGCTGTACAGTACAATTTTTTTGGCTTAACTGAATGTGTTTGGAGACATTAATCATTATCAAATGACAACATTTATTCTGTATGGTGACTGAAATGCCAGGTATCACTGGTATGGTGATATTTTTTGCAATTTGTTGTAAAATGAATGAATAAAAGCATAAATTGTTTTTTATATAACAAAATGAAAATGGTAAATGTAGATTTTTAATTATTGCCTCAGTGCCCTGCATTTCACAGTGGCATTTTTAAAAAACACATTTACAATTGGTAAATTTTCGCTGTGGTTATCTAATGTTGTGGCTTCACTTTGGAAAAAAGAGCTGTAGAACCGATACATTTATATAAAAAATTCTTGAATTCATAAAACTGTTTCATTCAGATTGTTTATCCATTTATTGATTTTAAACTGTTTAGTTAATCATAAGATTTCAGAGAGTTTAGCCCAGTTTCATATATAAAAAATTAAAACACTACAGATGGACGCAGAACTGTACAACATTATATTGATTAAATTTTAACAAAGTTTGCATTCCTTGACTCTGCAATCCTTGCTTTCTTAGAATCGGGGCGCTCCCTGGCTTGTGTAAACTCCAATGCAACACTGCAGTGTGGCTCTGGGAAGGTGATTGAGATTGATGACAGTTTCTATGGGAGGAAAAGCCTGCACTACTGCCAGCTGCCTTCCCAGCCTCCCCTGCCTTTACAAGAAGAATGCAGTTGGATAGATGTGGCTATAAATGTGACAGGTAAAATATATATTTTTTTTAAAATGAATAAGTTACAAATGATGCATAACAATTACAATAAAGTAGATTTCATTTTCTTAATTTCCACTTACTTAAAGTTAAACTTTTTACTTTTGTTTTAAGTGACATGTATGTCACTTTGTGATAGTGTTGACCTGAAGTGTATCATATGAATAAAGACTAAGTTGTTTTCTTGATTCAGGATGTAGGAATTCAGTAGTCAGTGCCACATATTAGATTTTCAAAGAAGTATACTTACAATTATCCCCAGATTTGTGCAAAAAACAAGATACAGTATGAGGCAGATAGTTGAAAATATAGAAACAAAATCAAAGCACAGAATATGATAGATTTGGAATTAAATCAAGAATAACTTTTTTCAAGACATAATGTAAAATCAAGAATAGTTAAAGAAAATCATGCTAGTCAGTTTTACATTCCTATTTTTTCAAATAACTTTTTTTTAGAAACATTACAGTGTTAAATTATTGCTGGATAAGTATACTGGTATGAAAAACAGGTGAGACAGTATCTTTAAGGTATGTAAAATAAATGGCAGTAAGAGAGCAAAAAAAGAGTTAATAAAAACATACATCTAACCTGTCCTTCTTCCAACACAATTTTATGTAGTCCATCTCAGCAGCACTTGATGTTAAGCAGGGTCCAATATTTAACAGGACTGCAATTTCAATTCACACTCATGCACACACACGCCCATGTTTACTAATACTGGACCAGTTTACCTAGCACACGTCATAGAAATGTGAAAGTAAACCAAGAGAAGACAAACAAGGAAATGTAAAAACTACACAAACATAAGGAGCTTCCTCATGTTAACAACTTTATTTTCAAACACCAGAAAGTTCCTGTACAAAGTAGGCCCTGTGCCACTTTTGGTTCCTGGCCACGTTTGTGTGTTGTGTTACCACAACAACAACAGCAACTGTAACCTTTATACAAAATATGTGATATACAAAAAAGAGTGATGCTTCAGTGTGGTGTATGGTGCGGTGCACAAGGGAGCAGTGCAGAGCTATTGGGAGTTCATGGGGGACCACCCTCCTTATTCCTTTGAAGCGATTGCAACTTTACCGGGATGATTATTGCTTTGATGCAGTGCATGCTGTGGCACACCAAAGAGGTGGCTATGCAGAGTGATGCAGTTGCAAAGTGTGGCATTCTGTCATCACCAATAACTCTCCAAAGTCCAAAATACTAACATATTGGTAAGATGACATCAGTTCTTGTGGTAAACTATTCAGCACAAGTCATCATACGAGTCCCGCCTATGATAATTCCTGGTTGAACAAAAATGACATACCCTGAAGTAGAGGCTTAAAAAAAAGTAACGGGAACAACAACATTTACAACAACAACATTTATTTATATAGCACATTTTCATACAAACAGTAGCTCAAAGTGCTTTACATAATAAAGAGTAGAAAAATAAAAGACACAATAAGAAAACAAAATAAATCAACATTAATTAACATCGAATAAGAGTAAGGTCCAATGGCCAGGGGGGACAGAAAAAAACAAAAAAAAACTCCAGACGGCTGGAGAGAAAAAATAAAATCTGTAGGGATTCCAGACCATGAGACCGCCCAGTCCCCTCTGGGCATTCTACCTAACATAAATGAAACAGTCCTCTTTGGATTTAGGGTTCTCACGGAAAGGCTTGATGATGATGGTCATGTAGACTTCTGCCTTTTAATCCATCCATCATTGTTGGAGCATCATGAAGCTTTGAGTAGGTGGAGGTGGCGCAGGCCACCACCACAAAGAAACCGGAAAAAGAAACAGAAGAGAGAATAGGGGTCAGTACGGATTTTAGAGCCACCATGAATAGTTATTATGAAGAATTGAACATATAAAGTACCAGGATTAAGTTAAATTAAGTTAAATTGAAGTTATAAAAAGGCCATGTTAAAGTAATATGTTTTCAGCAGTGTTTTAAAGTGCTCTACTGTACTAGCCTAGCGAATTCCTATTGGCAGGCTATTCCAGATTTTAGGTGCATAGCAGCAGAAGGCCGCCTCACCACTTCTTTTAAGCTTTGTTCTTGGAATTCTAAGGAGACACTCATTTGAGGATCTGTGGTTACGATTTGGAATATAAGGTGTCAGACATTCCGATATATAAAATGGGGCAAGATTATTTAAGGCTTTATAAACCATAAGCAGAATTTTAAAGTCAATCCTGAATGACACAGGTAACCAGTGTAGTGACATCAAAACTGGAGAAATGTGTTCGGATTTTCTTTTTCTAGTTAGGATTCTAGCAGCTGCATTCTGCACTAGTTGCAAACGATTTATGTCTTTCTTGGGTAGTCCTGAGAGGAGTGCGTTACAGTAATCTAGTCGACTGAAAACAAACGCGTGAACTAATTTCTCAGCATCTTTCAGTGATATAAGAGGTCTAACTTTACTTATGTTTCTTAAGTGAAAAAATGCTGTCCTAGTGATCTGATTAATATGCGATTTAAAATTCAGATTACAGTCAACAATTACCCCTAAGCTTTTTACCTCCATCTTGACTTTTAATCCTAATGTATCCAGTTTATTTCTAATAGCCTCATTGTATCCATTATTGCTAATCACTAAGATTTCAGTTTTCTCTTTATTTAACTTGAGAAAGTTACTATTCATCCATTCTGAGATACAAGTCAGACATTGTGTTAGTGAATCAATAGAATCGGGGTCATCAGGTGCTATTGATAAATACAGCTGTGTGTCATCAGCATAGCTGTGGTAGCTCACGTTGTGCCCTGAGATAATCTGACCTAACGGAAGCATGTAGATTGAGAATAACAGCGGACCCAGGATAGAGCCTTGTGGAACACCATATCGGATATCATGTGTCTTCGAGTTGTAATTACCACAGCTAACAAAAAATTTTCTCCCTGCCAGGTAGGATTCAAACCAATTTAAGACACTGCCAGAGAGGCCCACCCATTGACTAAGGCGATTTCTAAGAATATTATGATCAATAGTGTCAAATGCAGCACTCAGAAGAGGATGAGAACAGATATATGGCCTCTGTCTGCGTTCACTCGCAAATCATTTACTACTTTAACGAGTGCAGTTTCTGTGCTGTGATTTGTTTTAAAACCCGACTGAAATTTATCAAGAATAGCATGTTTATTTAGGTGGTCAATTAACTGCATAATGACTGCCTTCTCTAGAACTTTGCTTAAGAAAGGCAGGTTAGAGATGGGTCTAAAATTTTCAAGAGCCGAGGGGTCAAGATTATGTTTCTTAAGAAGGGGTTTAACTACAGCAGTCTTAAGACAGTCTGGGAAGACCCCCGTATCTAATGATGAATTTACTATGTCAAGAATATTGTCAATTAGCACGCCTGATACTTCTTTGAAAAGCCTTGTTGGTACTGGGTCAAGGACGCAGGTGGAGGATGTTAATTGAGATATTATTTTTTGTAAATCAGGTAAATCTATCCTAGTGAAAGAGTTTAATTTGTTTATAACAGAATGCTGGGGTTTAGGAGGATCCTTAGTGTTGGAGGGATATACTATGTTATTTCTAATATCATTAATTTTTTGATTGAAAAATACAGCGATAGCCTCACAGGTTTTACTGGAAGTACTTAGGAGGCATTCCTTTGAGTTACCTGGGTTTAGTAGGTGATCAATTGTAGAAAATAAGACTCTGGGATTGCTAGCATTGTTATTTATAATCTTGGAGAAATAGCAGCGGCTCTCAAGACGGACAGTGTTATTGTATTCTGTTATTTTGACTTTTAATATTTCATAGTGGATAGTTTAGTCTTCCTCCATTTACGCTCAGCTCTGCGGCATGTTCTCTTTAAATCCGACACTCTTTGGGTCTTCCATGGTATAACAATGCTAGAAGATTTTTTAACTGTCTTTTCAGGTGCAACTCTGTCAACAGCAGCTCTCACTTTAGTATTAAATCTTTCCACCTTACTATTTACATTATCCTCGCTATTATAGTTGGCACTATAAACGGACTGATTGCTTAGAATGTTTGTAAGTTTTAAAGCTGCTGCTGAGTCAAAGAAGCATTTTTTAACAATATGCTTCTCATGAGTGTTTTTTATCATTATTTCTATATTAAAAAGTAGAAGAAAATGGTCTGATAGACCAATATCAATGATCTGCTTTATATCAACTTTCAGTCCTTTAGTAATTACTAAGTCTAACGTATGACCTGCTTTATGTGTAGGCTGATTTACGAGCTGCCTCAAATCAAAAGAGTCCAGGAGGTTCATAAATTCTTTTACTTTTAGATCACACTGATTATCTATATGAAAATTAAAGTCGCCAACTATTAGGAGTGTGTCATAGTTAGTAATTAAAATTGACATTAAGTCAGAGAATTCCTCAAAAAAAGACACGTTGAATTTTGGAGGTCTATACACGGATAATACTAGAACTTGAGAATCTCCTTGGATAACAACGGCGAGATACTCAAAGGACTTGAACTTACGAAAACTGACATCTTTACATTTTAATCGGCTCGAGTAAATGTTAGCCAATCTGCCTCCCTTTTTCCCCTGGCGGTCTGCACGAGTAAAACTGTAATCCGGAGGTGCAGATTCGATTAAAACAGGGAACTACAAATAGCCACAGTTTCTGTGCTGGGAATCCTACTATATTTCCTGAATTTCTATAATGTCCATGGTTCCTTAAAAAAAGACCTGTGGTGGGAAAGTGCCTATAGTGACCTGACCAGGAACTGAATCAAGTCTTTGGGACTGCCATGTAGGTGAATTAAGCACCATGTCTTCTCCGTAATAAAGAGCAATTGAAATCTCCAAGGCAACCTCTGAGAGGACCCATTCTAAACTAAGAATTGAGACTCTACATTTTGTCCTGCAGACCCACATAAATCACTGCTTTTCTTCTTCTAGGACACTGCCATGGACTACAAGCATGCCAAGCAGCAGCAGACATTACCTCATATGGAGAGCCTTGTCCAGGCTTAGGAAGTTACCTGTTTGTGGAGTATCATTGCAAGGAGGGTGAGTTGGTCTATTTCATGTTGACTAAATTAAATAGGTGGACACTTTGAATCCTCAAGTGGCACTTAAAATCTGGACCTGAAATCACTTTTAGAAGTTACAGGGTGGTGTATATATTGTTGTAATGTAGGTACATGTAAAGTACTTTTATATTCACCACTGTAAAATACAGTAAATGTTGGCTAACTAATTGTTTAAAGTTCAAATGTTTTTCAAAATATGAATATTTAAAAAGGTTTTAAAAGCTAATTTAATATAACTTACTTCATATTCTGCAAGACAGAGCCCTCTTTAGAATTTACAATTAAAGGATAAGGAATACTGAAATACCTTTGTTAACTGTCTTGCTTTCCTTCACTTTGTTCAAACTGATAACATGTGGGAAATAATAATCAGTGAAGTCTTCTGTTATGTGAACACTTGTATAAACTTTATAATGGAAAAAATCAATAAAATGTTCTACATAGTGCAGGAAGAATGAAAAGTGATGTCCACATTTAAGTTGGCCTTGAGAAGCAACTGTGGGCTTCCTTACATATCCTTTACTAATCAGGTCCTTTAGGTGCATGGGAAAGGACACATAACAAGTTTAAGTTTAAGGACACATAACAAGTAAAAAGAATAGAGTAATAATGTAAGAGAGAACTCGGTTATCAGTCAGAAAGGGTATACATACGGAGCCCAGAAGTGATAGAGGGCATTGAAAGTCAATCTGCATACAATGTACTGTAGAGGAGAAACTAGTCAGGACCAAGACTGCAGGTGTTTTAAAGTTGTCTAGGAAAGGAACAGTGTTGTACAGTTCCTCGAGTAATTTGTGTCCTTGTGTTACTGACGCAGCTCACCGTAACAGTACAATAGCATGGATAACCTAGGGAGACAGCAGCTGGCACAAGCTTGACTGATAGGAGCAAGGAATTCCAAATTAAAAGAGAGAGTTGGGAGGATAATGATGTGTTTCGTGCTTGAAGTTTAGTGCAGGGTTTGGATAAATACATAAGCCACCCCCCATATAATTAGGTGAAATCACCTATGTAGAATAGCCTAAAGTGGCTTGTTCAGGTGGTTTTGTACTCTTTTTATCACTTTGTACTTTAATTTTTGCTTTCTTTACCCCTTCCTGTTGTTATTTTCTTAATAAATATTCCTTTGCAATTATACCTTCTTAGTTGTATTCTAGATTTGGAAATGGATCAAAAGCTCCCTCTATTGTTCACACCTGGTTTAGTAGGCAGGATTTCAAGCTCTCTTCTGGTCAGAACCTACTGTTCTGTTCCTTTTTTTATTGAGGTTATAAGCTTAAAGCCAAAGTTGTTTATTTAATAATAAAAATTTTGTGGCTTGAGGAATACTACTCTCTTTGTGTCAGAAAAAAGAAAGAATAGTGATAGCATGTAGTCACACAAAAGCGACTGTGTTTCTAGAGCTGGGACCTTTTCTTAAAAAGTCAGACAAAGGCTCACTGACAGAAGGCAACAGGAGTGTTGGAGCATATTAATCTGAGATATTGCATATCTGAAATATTTGACTATTTTTGTCATATGCAATATGATTTTTTTGTCTTCATTTCCCAGTCTGAACTACTAAAATTCAGTTCCACCTTGTTCAGAACAATACTAATACACTTTGGGTCATTAAAACAATTTCATCCAAGAAATAGTAATGAAGTGTATATGAAAACCTGCATGACAGATTGTCATGGCCAAGTAAGCAAATTATTAGGTTTTGTCTGTTGTGCTCATGACCAGCACTAGAGTATGTGTTAGCATGACAATAGTGTTCATGATGTTTGCAGAAAACATTTCACACCTTTTAGAAAGATCACAGGAGGCCTGGAGAAGTAACAGTTTGAAAGGACTACTGGATCATGTGTTCTTCTATCATAGCACATACTAAAAAAAATTCCACCATCTAAAGAACTATTGCACGTTCCATAGATAACCTTGTTAGGCCTTGCACCATGACCCAGTGGTTTTGAGTAAGTCTTGTTTTGGCCTCAATTAACTGGAACTGACAATTGGGTGATATTCAGCATCTAGACAAATGGATTCAAACATGCGGAAAACATGCATTATAGTGTAATCAACACACCATTTTCAAGTACTACACTACTAGAGCAGTCAACATGCATATCTTCAAGATATGCTTAATTACTTCTAATTTTTCCAGACATAGTGGGCTTTCCGTGTTACTCCCTCCTTAGATGTCTAGGCCTAGTATGTTAAAATCAACCATTTCTTTGGATTGGCTTTAGACCAAATTGTATTCAGATATTAGGTCTTCTGTTCACCAGTGTTTTTGCAAACTGGACCACTGATTCTACATGCAAGTTCTTTTAGTGCAAGAATGTGTATGAAAACAATCAAATTGTAAAAGCTGCAAAGTGTTTATGTCTTTCCAAGTAACTCAGGGTCACCAACATTTAGATTTAGGTTTGCACCCTCTGAATGACTACTTGGTCAAAATTTATACTAAAACAAACTCACAAAGATACTCAGAATATTGTCTGGATACCATATTGATCATATAGGTATATCATTCACATTTTGCCATTGTTCTGTTTTGTGTTTATGTTGCATTTCTTTTTTATACTCTATATTTGTTATTATTAGGACTCTTGCATGGAAATGTGCTTGAAAAGAAAAAAACAGAATTTTATATTCTTGGAAATTTCGAAAAAAGAATGCCAGTTCTCAGAATATAACCAATATAACATAGTGTATGGGTAATTTCTTACAAAATCTCACAAATTTCAACTTTGAAAATCTTTTAGTATTTCTAGCCTTTAAATAAAATTAATTTAATTTTGCTTCTTCATTTCTTTACCTTTCCTCTGTTAGCCATTATTTTCATTATTGCATGTTGTTCTTTTTGTGTTATATTTTCTCACATTTGTTTTAATTATCCAATGTCTTTACATAAATCTTAAAAACATCTTAAGTTCCCTTCTGATCACTACACTAAGCGCTTTATGTGACTCCATCATGTATTTTCTGTTTACCCCTCAATTTTTGCCATTTTTTCCCATAGGTCTTCAACTTAACCTAAAGGAAATAGCAGCTGTCTTTGAGAATATCACTGTAAGCATCAAATGGCTTCTCACACCCTCCTCTGGGAACCTAACTTGCATCATGATTATGGGAGATGGGCATACTATTGACCTGGACTACCCGACAGAGTAAGTAATGCAACATCCATCCTGCTTCTGTAGCAGAGAAGGTGCAGACTTCTTATCTGTATCAAGCACGGAGTGCACACTCATTGGGAATGTATTCTTTTATAATCATAGATGCTGCTAAAGCTGACATGTTTCATCCAACCTCAAGGTTCAGCCTCTGTTTTCTGTCCTTATCTTGGGTTCTTTCTTTCTTTATCAGTTGGGTATGAACTGCCATCTGGTCAGTCTCCCCATAGCAATGCCAGCTACTTAATGATCTTATTCAGTTATGTGTAAATGTGAGTACAGTTCTGCTGATACATGCTGATATGCTCCAATCCCATCCTTGGTTAAAAGCAGAGAGATCCACACATTTAAAAGCTCTAAATCAAAAGGTGGTATGGTAGCACGTACCTTTCAGGTTTACTACAGGGCAGCAAATAAACACACAGAAAAAAACATTGGAAATTACCAGAACAAGCTCACACCAGCCTGGCTCGCCATAGAAAATAAACCCTGTTTCAAATCGACCTGCTTTGTACTCCACTCAATACTAACTATCTTCACTACACCATTAAGCCAGTCGTCCACCAACTACTTAAAATACAGTGCATCCGGAAAGTATTCACAGCGCATCACTTTTTCCACATTTTGCTATGTTACAGCCTTATTCCAAAATGGATTAAATTCATTTTTTCCCTCAGAATTCTACACACAACACCCCATAATGACAACGTGAAAAAAGTTTACTTGAGATTTTTGCAAATTTATTAAAAATAAAAAAATAGAGAAAGCACATGTACATAAGTATTCACAGCCTTGAATCCTGTTTCCCCTGATCATCCTTGAGATGTTTCTGCAGCTTAATTGGAGTCCACCTGTGGTAAATTCAGTTGGTTGGACATGATTTGGAAAGGCACACATCTGTCCCCATAAGGTCCCACAGTTGACAGTTCATGTCAGAGCACAAACCAAGCATGAAGTCAAAGGAATTGTCTGTAGACCTCCGAGACAACATTGTCTCGAGGCACAAATCTGGGGAAGGTTACAGAAAAATTTCTGCTGCTTTGAAGGTCCCAATGAGCACAGTGGCCTCCTTCATCCGTAAGTGGAAGAAGTTCGAAAACACCAGGACTCTTCCTAGAGCTGGCCAGCCATCTAAACTGAGCGATTGGGGGAGAAGGGCCTTAGTCAGGGAGGTGACCAAGAACCCGATGGTCACTCTCTCAGAGCTCCAGAGGTCCTCTGTAGAGAGAGGAGAACCTTCCAGAAGGACAACCATCACTGCAGCAATCCACCAATCAGGCCTGTATGGTAGAGTGGCCAGACGGAAGCCACTCTTTAGTAAAAGGCACATGGCAGCCCGCCTGGGGTTTGCCAAAAGGCACCTGAAGGACTCTCAGACCATGAGAAACAAAATTCTCTGGTCTGATGAGACAAAGATTGAACTCTTTGGTGTGAATGCCAGGCGTCACGTTTGGAGGAAACCAGGCACCGCTCATCACCAGGCCAATACCAGCCCTACAGTGAAGCTTGGTGGTGGCAGCATCATGCTGTGGGGATGTTTTTCAGCAGCAGGAACTGGGAGACTAGTCAGGATAAAGGGAAAGATGACTGCAGCAATGTACAGAGACATCCTGGATGAAAACCTGCTCCAGAGCGCTCTTAACCTCAGACTGGGGCGACGGTTCATCTTTCAGCAGGACAACGACCCTAAGCACACAGCCAAGATATCAAAGGAGTGGCTTCAGGACAGCTATTTGAATGTCCTTGAGTGGCCCAGCCAGAGCCCAGACTTGAATCCGATTGAACATCTCTGGAGAGATCTTAAAATGGCTGTACACCGACGCTTCCCATCCAACCTGATGGAGCTTGAGAGGTGCTGCAAAGAGGAATGGGCAAAACTGACCAAGGATAGTTGTGCCAAGCTTGTGGCATCATATTCAAAAAGACCTGAGGCTGTAATTGCTGCCAAAGGTGCATCGACAAAGTATTGAGCAAAGGCTGTGAATACTTATGTACATGTGATTTCTCTGTTTTTTTATTTTTAATAAATTTGCAAAAACCTCAAGTAAAATTTTTTCACGTTATCATTATGGGGTATTGTGTGTAGAATTCTGAGGAAAAAATGAATTTAATCCATTTTGGAATAAGGCTGTAACATAACAAAATGTGGAAAAAGTGATGCTCTGTGAATACTTTCCGGATGCACTGTATGTAACCAATGCAAGACACATTTCAAGGTAAAGGAGCTTTTATCTGTTGTTCCTATACACAATAATCATCTATGTCAACCCTCTCAAACATACTAAGTGTTTAACTCATGGAAACCACTAAGAATTAAAACACTTAGAGATCTTTATACAAACGACATATTGTATCTTATGAACAATTACGCTCCAAATTCAATGCATAGCTACTCACATTGTTACCTACATTCACATTAGGAATTTAGTTAAAAGAAACCTTCCCAGCATTCCACATCTCATACCCATATCAATCCCAGAGGCCGTATTGACCAGTGTGGATGAAGACTCAGACAGTATCTCAACAATATATTAAAACATTTGCAGAGAATCAACATCTCAAAGATCCTAGTGAATGGTGGAAAAGGGATCTTTCAGTTGGCTTCTCAGAAATGGAGTGGAATTCAGCCATACATAGAATACACTCCAGTCTTGTCTGCGCCAAGCACTCCATAATTCAGCTAAAGGTCTTTCATCAATGAGATTTATCTTCCTTAAAACTGCCAAAGGGCAATACCCAGTCTGCAAGTGCAGCTATCTACCTCCAGTGTCACTAGGCCAAATGTTTTGGGAATGCACTAAATTAATATCTTTTGGACCAAAGTCTTTATATAATTCTCAAACAGCCTTGGTGTTAAAATCAGTCCAAATTCATCAACAACAATATATGGTGTACTCCCTGATGGCATTAAAGTTGTACTGGAGCGAAATAATGCTGCAGGACTAAGAAGGCTGTTTGGGATATCAACTGAGTAAATTCCCTGTTTAATTTCAAGAAAAGGCAAAAAACAAAAAAAAAACTCATCCTCTGGGAGCGGTTTCCTCATTTGCCTCGGCGCCCCCAAGTGCTAGTTTCTTGGGGCTGTGAAGGAAGAAGGAGACAAGACTGTTAGTGGAAGTGCCCCCTTACGTCCTGAGGTGGTAATACTTACTTTAGGTGAACATGGAAGCCATTTCTCTGGTGTGCATGAGTGACAAGTGCATAGGAAGACATTGATTGTAACAGCCTACACCATATTATTAGCACGCAGACTTATCTTGCTCAACTGGGAAAATCCTATCCCACCTTCTACACTGTAACTCAGTGGGTAAGCACTGTTCTATATAATCTCAAATTAGAAAAAAAGAAATTCCCTCTTAGAGAATATGGCAAGAATTCATTAATAGTATTTTATTGTATCACACTGCAATACACAACAAATCTTCATATCACTACAGTGGCCTAGAGTCTCATCTTTAATGTTGATAAAAAAGTATAACTTCTAAGTAATTAATGATATTTTGAAGTTCACAGGTTCATAAATAACTTCACTGTATGGCTGTTATAGTTTAACATAATGTATGAATCAAATATAAAACTAAAATCTGAAGGGGCATGAAGAGAAAACCAAGCATAATGAATTGCACACAGTATTATTGTTCTCATTTCCAGTCAAATATGTAGTGTTAGACAATGAACATATAGCTGTTCACTTAATAATTTATCACAATAAATAAAAATTTATTGTAATACACCTGAAGGACACATTTTGCAATTCTACTATTTATCAGTGGTATTTTAGATACAGGTAAAATTCCGTTACAACGAACTGCCAGGGACCTAAAAAATATTTTGTTGTAATGACAATTTCGTAGTAATAAAATTCTGTATTTGTCACTATAGTGCTTTCTTTAACTTACATCCAGGCATTTGCAATCATTTCAATAGCTTCTTTTGCATTAATTTTAATCTCCTCCTGTCTACATGTTATGCTGATGAGAATTTTTCTCAGCATTTCCTTTCGATAATACACTGTCGTGGTCTAAATGATGCCTAAATCCAATGGCTGAAGCACTGCTGTGCAATTGGGTGGGAGGAATTCAACGCGAACATTATCTAAATGTGGAAACATGTTGTGGGCAGCACAGTTTTCAATCAGAAGCTGAATCATCATTTTCTTCTTCATATTGTGAGGTTTCTGAACTCTTTTGGGATCCCCCCCACCACCACTCCCCACCCAATGGGAATGACATGCCGAAGTGAGTGCTGGGGCAGGGCAACAGCAGGCTCAGAGCAGAGCAGTGAAGCGCCACAGAAGCAAATCATCAAAGATCTGAGTCGCGCTATAAGTCCCTGTCTTGCACCCCAAAACACGAGGCTGAGTCTCAGTACTTTAGCAAAAATAGCTTTATTCAGCTTGAAACAGGAACAGCAGAGTTATTTATTGTAGTGTGATCTGCCATTTTCCTATACACAGACACAGTAGTCAGGCAGGATCGTGGCCAGGTTAGTGGCCAAGTAATACTGTTCCCTGCATTTACAATGTTCCTTGCATCACTCATTGAGATCTTTTCTGTTTGTTTCAGTGAACAGCTGCAGCAGAGCTGTGAGCCTGCTGTTGCTCTGGCAATGGATACACAGTGTTCCACAGACGTGGTGATCACACTTCGGGATGCTCTTCGGCATGTTGTCTAGTTGGGGAAGGTCCCAAGAGAGTTTAGAAACCTCACATTTTCTTGAATGAGTGGCTCATTAATAGGAATGTTTTTTGAACAAGCATCATTGAACCACATAAAAACTGTTTTTTTGACGTTTTCAAATGCAACAGTTCATACATTTACAAACCGAAATTATTTTTTTTGCTCGGTCTTTCAAGAAAGTTGACAGTGTCAATGGCGAAATTCCGAATTCATTCGCAACATCTTTTTTCTTTTTGCCGCAATCGAGACCTGCAAAAATTTGAAGTTTTTTTTTCTAATATGAACTGTTACTGTTTTTTCGTGTCTGTCTTTTCTATAGGAGGGTGACAATGAGTTAAATTCCAATGGAATTTTTTCAAATGTTGATTAGCAATAAGCAAAAGGTATCACTGAAAACCACTGAAAACAAAAACAGCAAAAAAAAATGCAGTACGAGGAAAGTTCAAAGAAAAAAAAATTACAATGTTTCTGTTTGGGGATCGTTGTGCACAACTGAGCTGCAACCACAGAACTAACTGCTCTGTGGATGATTCATTCAGGCATTTCAAGGTCTTTTGGGCACTTTGTTGTAATGAAAGTATCTGCTGAATGTACTTCATAGTAATGAGATTTCTATAGATGCGTGTCATATGGGGAAACTGTCAGGACCATAAAAATACTTCGTTGTAATGAAAATGTTGTTGTAAAGATATTCATTGTAATGGAATTTTACCTGTACTTAGGAATATACAAGTATTTTTATGTCTACCAGGATTTAAAAGAAAGCTGTATAATAAAGATCCTGTTTTTATTTTGGTGATGCCAAAGAACTCATTAGGGTACCGGGCACGATTCTTTCAAACTGAAATGCGATGGCAGGAAAAAGCAAAACAGGAGATGGAAAGAGAAATGCAGGAATAGGGAAATAAATAATAGCAAATGGTTAAAAAATGCTTGAATGTTCAGGCAAGTGAAGCCATATATTAGGTTCACAATTGACAATAGTTTAACAAAAACCCATTTGAGTAAGTTAACTATCCTAAATAATTAACCAGCTGTATAAAATACTCTAAAATATGTCAAAGTACACCATTAGTAGTGATATCACTTTAATTAGGAGACAAAAAATATTTACAATCAGGAAACTTAAGTAAAAAAGAAACAATAGTAACACTGCCAAGCTAGCAGGAGATCAAAGAATAAAGGGTGAATGAAATCAGAAGCATACTCTAAATCTTCAAAATAAAGAATTTTAATTGTGTAAAAGTACAAGCTTTTCTTATTTCAAACAACAAAAAATACCAATAGATATTATTCATAAACAAATATAACCATGTGATATTTCACGTACTAGTTGCCTGATATGAGTTATTTTGTTGTCTTCTAATCAGAGGTGGTTTTACCATCCATGCTGTAATTTGACGTGAATCAGTTCTCATTAATACCAAGTGACTCAGAGCACTTGTGGTTCACCTGGGCTTTTCTTTTCTGAGGCTCCATTGACAAATATCATTCTTATTTAGAAAAATCACATGGCCAAGTAAATACCTGTGGCCAGTCATGCATTTGCCAGTATAAGAAAAGAGTTTTCCAGAATCCCAGTATTTATTATTTGGATGACACCTTTATCCAAGGAAATGTTACAATTAGGTTCATTTCTGGAGCACAAGCATGTGAAATGACTTACTCGTGGTCACATAGTATCAACATCAGGATTTGAACCCACAGACTCAGCATTTGAAGTCCAAAGCCTTAATCACTACACCACACTGAATATTGAGATTTTGTGAAATAGTCTGGTCTTGAGGAACCCTTGTTATTAAAATATGATGTGAGGAACATTGATTGAATTTCTTAATTGATACCCTACAAAATTAAACAGATAAAAGTAGAAAAGGAGGTGTTGACAATAACATGGGCATTAGAAGTCTTCCAAAATTATTTTAGGATATCAATTTATGTAACTATGGAGACTGCTATACTGTTCTTAAATGAATAATGTGGTGAGCAACTATGGTTGCTCTTATGTTTAGTTAGGGGTCCCCATTTTTAAGGACCACTTAGGTGTTTATTAATTTCCATACATATAAGTTTTATGTTAGATCAATTGTGCCCTATTGATCACATATGATTAACTTATGGGTATTCCCATTGATAATGAAACACTCATAAAGCTAATTTTTTTTCAATGGTTTTGTCTCCAGTGGCAGGTCAGAGGGCAGTGTGGTCCACATGTATTCTCGAGCTGGTGTATTTACTGTCACTGTCGAATGCACAACCAGTGAGTGGAATGTTGCAGCACATCAAGCAGTTACAGTTCAAGAGCCAGCCACTGAGTTTGATACGATTATGTGCTATTGTGGCAATGTATCTGGAGACAGTAACAACTGCAGGGCAATAGATGGAAAACCTCTGCTGGTACAAGTGAAGATGAAGAAAGGTAGGCTGGTTCTTTAATTTTGGTATGTAGTTAAAAGTTTTTGAATATCAGTTAAAAGATAAGTTCTGTATTTTTCAAGTCAAATTTATTTTTAGACAAATATGATATATGCATTTGCCACACAAAACTGTGTTCTAAAGTTGTGTGTTTTCTAAACATTTAAAAAAATATCTTGAAGGTTTACAATAGAATCTAGGGGAGAAGGGGGAACCACCAAAAAAGAAAAGTCTAAAAACTTACTGATGAAGTAGAAAAGGTTTCAATATAAGAAAATGTAACTTCTGCATGTTCATCGCAAGTTTGTGACAACATCTTGAAATAACACATTTATTGTCTATTCCTGGTACTATTTTTCTGGAGGTAATGATACATATATTATAAGTTCTCACATAAATGCAGAAGTGAATCAAAACAAATCCAAACACATGACATGAAAAGTTTACTGTGATTTTGTCTTTTGAGAGGAAAATACGCTCCGGGGTGTGAAAATTTATTGTAGAAGAAGGCAAACACTGAAGTGGCATGCACATGTGGTCTTCTTTTAAAATTGCTGAATCTCACAATAGTCATTTTTTTTTATTTTGAAATGACAGGTATACTCATATTTTACAATGTGTGTGTAATGGTAAGATGCGGATCAGTACTTGACATCTGGCCTGGAAGTATTTGATAAGTTTTTAAGCCCCAATAGCTGCCAGTGTAAAGCACTAATCCGGGCAAGATACTTTTTTTTTTAATTAATAGAAAGCAGTTATTTTTAGTACACAATTTTGTGTGACAAATGCATATACAGTATACCATGGTTAAGAAGAAATAACCTTGACTTCAAAAATACTAAACTTATCCTTTAAGCAGCTGTTATATTTACCAGTTTCTGCATAGTGAATGAATGAAAGTGCACATCCATTCCTTGGGATGTATGTTTTAAATGTACTCCAGAGTTTGTGGTCACTTCATTCTAAGCCTAATTCCTGTTTGTTCTCTGCAGGTACCAACATCACCTACACAATTCTTTCTGCAGCATCTCCATTAGCTAAAATATCAGTTCAGCAAGGAATCCAGGCAAAAAATCTTACTATCGACAGTGCATCTTTAAAACATATAGGTCCTGGTTTCCATCCATTCACAATTGTAGCTTCTAATAATGTAACAACACCACCGGTCACTACACAATTGCAAGTTCTGTTAGTAGAAGAGATTCAAGGTCTACAAGCATCTCTGATCTCTCAGGGTAGCATTACCCTGGGTAATGAGATTCAGATTAATGTCTCCATATCTCATGGTGTGCCAGCAAGTTTACAATTCAAGTTTTTGAGCTCCAACAAAACTTTCTTTGAGACAGCAGAGATGAAGAAAGCACAGCAACCAGAAGTCTTTCTTTTCACATCAAGATTTGCAGGTAAGTTACCTTCCTTAAGTGAAGGTTAATGCTGTTAGGTATATTTGAGTATAACTCAAAGCCCTTTAAATGTATTAGGGTAGAAACATACAATACAATTGCAACACTTATACGGATGTAAATAAAATTAAAAGTTATTTAGAGTCTACAAAGTATGATAGAGATCAAGGTTGTCTGTAGGCTTTGACAGAGGCCTGGAACTATGCAGAATTCAATCCAACTGAACAGCTCAATGCAGTTCAGTGTCATGGCGGCCTCAGACTCTCCTGACAGTATCAAACCCAAACTAGCAACAAAAACCGGACGTGCTGTTGGTCCATAGCAGAGCATAATCATGTAAGCACCTACTCTGATGCACTCCAGTTAATCTAATATTAACATCTTGGTCCTGTGAGAGAAAATGCAAAGTACCCCAAGAAAAAAACTCATGCAGAAATGGTTAGAATGTGTAGACTCCATACAAACAGTGACTGGGGCAGAATTTAAACCCCAGGACTCTGAGGCAGGTAGACCAGCAACTGTTCCAGCTTGCTGAAACATTTTATTCTGCAGGTCAAATAACATGTATGCGACAATGTATAATTGTCATGATTAACAACAACAACATTTATTTATATAGCACATTTTCATACAAATAATGTAGCTCAAAGTGCTTTACATGATGAAGAAAGAGAAAAAAAATGACAAAATAATAATTAAAATAAGAGAACACTAATTAACATAGAGTAAAAGTAAGGTCCAATGGCCAGGGAGGACAGAAAAAACAAAAAAAACTCCAAATGGCTGAAGAAAAAATAAAATCTGCAGGGATTCCAGGCCACGAGACCGCCCAGCCCCCTCTAGGCATTCTACCTAACATAAATAACCTCAATCAGTCCTCATTGTATTCAAGGTTCTCATGGAAGAACTTGATGATGACGGTCACGTGGACTTCTGGCCTTTAATCCATCATTGGTGCTTTGATTAGGTGGTGGTGGTGCAGTTCACCACCACAGAAAACTGGAAAAAGAACAGAAGAGAGAGTAGGGGTTAGTATGGATTTTGGAGCCACCATGAATAGTAGTGATAATTAATTGAGTATACAGAGCATCAGGATTAAACTTAAATGAAGCTATGAGAAAGCCATGTTAAAGTAATGTGTTTTTAGCAGTTTTTTAAAGTGCTCCACTGTATTAGCCTGGCGAATTCCTATTGGCAGGCTATTCCAGATTTTAGGTACGTAACAGCAGATGGCCGCCTCAAAACTTCTTTTAAGTTTAGCTCTTGGAATTCTAAGCAGACACTCATTTGAAGATCTAAGGTTACGATTTGGAGTGTAAGTTGTCAGACATTCCGAAATATATATTATGTTTCGTATGAATTTATTTTGCATTTTCTACACATTGAACAATAATTTTTAGGTCCTTCTATCACCTCTGTTTTGAGAGCCATTGTTGGCACCACTTTCATGTTGCTAGAAGTGTGGTTTCTATGGTCATGACCCATGGGTAATTGGTACGACGGGACAAAAGGTCAGATGGGGGTTCCTTTCATTATCAGATGTACAGATACAAACCTAAATAAAAATACTTCAAAGAAACCTTTTTTTATTATGTTCCTTGTGAGTTTAGTTTGATTCAACTTCTTTGACTGTTTTTTCAACTTTGATTCTTGTAACTTATTTGTTTTGGTTTCATTTTTTTACATGCTTCTCCTGGTTTATGAGTATCTTAGTAAATAAATCACTTGGTCATTGTTCTGCAGGATAATAATCAGTTGGATCTCTATAAGAATAAAAAAGGCTACCATAAAGGACAATATGTATTGAACTATGACATGGGTTTTTAGGGTGTTGTGACAGCCGTCTCTAATATAACACCTGTCATGAGGCTGAACATTTTCTACACTGCTCAGTCCTGACTCTCCCATTTGGAAGCTACTTACTCCAAGAAGATTCTTTAGCTAGGTACATAATTACAATGTGAGTAGGTGAGAGTAGGAAGTGCCAGAAACAAATCATATTATGGTTTTAAAAATGATTTCAGGTCTGCATTTGCATCATTTACAGTAAATGTCAGTCTATATGATATTACAGTCCTGGTTTTTGAAAATGTTTGTCATTATATTGGCCCTGTGAGACACCTGTTTAATATTTCATAGAGCAAGTGCCTGAACAGATAAAATTGCTAGCACAGTTACAACCCCGAACACACACACACACTTGCTTCCTTATTAAAATCTTGTCAATTTGTTCCTCAACAGGTGTATATGAAGTGAAGATCTCTGCCTCAAATGGATTTTCTGAAGTGAACTTGAACATTGGAAATCTCACCATTACACCACCTTCCAGCTTGTTTGGTGATCTAACAAATGAGACTCTGTCTGCCTCCGGGAATGGTGAGCAGATTAGATATTAACTGTTGGGTATTAGGTCTAAAGTAGGCTGCTTACTTAAAGTTCCACAGGTCTGATATACAGTGCATCCGGAAAGTATTCACAGCGCATCACTTTTTCCACATTTTGTTATGTTACAGCCTTATTCCAAAATGGATTCAATTCATTTTTTCCTCAGAATTCTACACACAATACCCCATAATGACAACGTGAAAAAAGTTTACTTGAGGTTTTTGCAAATTTATTAAAAATAAAAAACTAAGAAATCACATGTACATAAGTATTCACAGCCTTTGCTCAATACTTTGTCGATGCACCTTTGGCAGCAATTACAGCCTCAAGTCTTTTTGAATATGATGTCACAAGCTTGGCACACCTATCCTTGGCCAGTTTCGCCCATTCCTCTTTGCAGCACCTCTCAAGCTCCATCAGGTTGGATGGGAAGCGTCGATGTACAGCCATTTTAAGATCTCTCCAGAGATGTTCAATCGGATTCAAGTCTGGGCTCTGGCTGGGCCACTCAAGGACATTCACAGAGTTGTCCTGAAGCCACTCCTTTGATATCTTGGCTGTGTGCTTAGGGTCGTTGTCCTGCTGAAAGATGAACCGTCACCCCAGTCTGAGGTCAAGAGCGCTCTGGAGCAGGTTTTCATCCAGGATGTCTCTGTACATTGCTGCAGTCATCTTTCCCTTTATCCTGACTAGTCTCCCAGTTCTTGCCACTGAAACACATCCCCACAGTATGATGCTGCCACCACCAAGCTTCACTGTAGGGATGGTATTGGCCTGGTGATGAGCGGTGCCTGGTTTCCTCCAAATGTGACGCCTGGCATTCACACCAAAGAGTTCAATCTTTGTCTCATCAGACCAGAGAATTTTGTTTTTCATGGTCTGAGAGTCCTTCAGGTGCCTTTTGGCAAACTCCAGGCGGGCTGCCATGTGCCTTTTACTAAAGAGTGGCTTCCGTCTGGCCACTCTACCATACAGGCCTGATTGGTGGATTGCTGCAGAGATGGTTGTCCTTCTGGAAGGTTCTCCTCTCTCCACAGAGGACCTCTGGAGCTCTGACAGGGTGACCATCGGGTTCTTGGTCACCTCCCTGACTAAGGCCCTTCTCCCCCGATCGCTCAGTTTAGATGGCCGGCCAGCTCTAGGAAGAGTCCTGGTGGTTTCGGACTTCTTCCACTTACGGATGATGGAGGCCACTGTGCTCATTGGGACCTTCAAAGCAGCAGAAATTTTTCTGTAACCTTCCCCAGATTTGTGCCTCGAGACAATCCTGTCTCAGAGGTCTACAGACAGTTCCTTTGACTTCATGCTTGGTTTGTGCTCTGACATGAACTGTCAACTGTGGGACCTTATATAGACAGGTGTGTGTCTTTCGAAATCATGTCCAATCAACTGAATTTACCACAGGTGGACTCCAATTAAGCTGCAGAAACATCTCAAGGATGATCAGGGGAAACAGGGTGCACCTGAGCTCAATTTTGAGCTTCATGGCAAAGGCTGTGAATACTTATGTACATGTGCTTTCTCAATTTTTTTATTTTTAATAAATTTGCAAAAATCTCAAGTAAACTTTTTTCATGTTGTCATTATGGGGTGCTGTGTGTAGAATTCTGAGGAAAAAATGAATTTAATCCATTTTGGAATAAGGCTGTAATATAACAAAATGTGGAAAAAGTGATGCGCTGTGAATACTTTCTGGATGCACTATATGAATATCTTCAAAAGATTTTGTAATTGCATAAAATAAAGTTTTAACAACAATAATTAAATACTTGACTTTATCCATTTCAATAAGTGCAGTCAAAAACTGCAAGAAAGAAAGAAATGCAGAGTTAGTAAAAAAAAGGGGAAAAAGAACTGACCATCACTGTACTTGTGTCTGTAATTGGAACACAATTCTTAAAATGAGTAAAAACCATAGATGTCTTGTAGTATGTGACAGATTAACACATACTTGAGTTTACCCTCCAAGTAAAACACACACCAGGGACAATTTAGGATCGCCAATGCACCTAACGAGCCTGTCTTTGGATTGTGGGAGGAAACCGGAGCACCCAGAGGAAACCCACGCAGACATGAGGAGAACATACAAACTCCACGCATGAGGACCCGGGAAGCAAACCCAGGTCTCCTTACTGCGAGGCAGCAGTACTACCACTGCGCCACTGTGCCAGCTGTTAAGCACATTATTTTAATTAAATTACTCTTTATATTTAGCATATAAAATAGGTAAAGCAATAGCTAGTAAAATGAATGCAGTGACCCATGAAACACATTTACTGACATGAACGTTAATGTCTCTAATTTAGGAATGAAAGATGTGCGAGGCCCACACCCAAGTGAAAAGCTGGCCATGGACTGAGTGGAAGCAGATATTTTTATGGTTGGGGGCAGAGTGAAAAATAAAAGCAGGAATCTGAACCAGGGAGATAAATAATTTGGCACTAAATCCTAATTGTTAGACATGTTTGTAGTTATTTAACCACTGCTAAATTCAAAACACAAAAAATATTCCTATATATTTTACTAAACCCCAACATACTGTATAAACCTAAAGTACGTTACAGAATTTCAAACCTGAAAAGTCAAAAACTGAAGAGGAAATTTGCTACTTGTTTTGTTGATTATCTACCGTCTTTGGTGGCAGTACACATTCGATGCTAACTTTTAAATTATCACCTTGATGTCATCATATAATCCAACATCCAGCTATGAGCCGTCACATCATGGCAACATAGCAACAACATGGTGGTGGCCATGAACAGCAAAAACAAGATAAGAAAAAACAAAGCCAAAATGAAATGTAATTACATAAATTCATTCTTCATAATTCAAAACCCAAAATAAAATAGCAGCACTAGGCAACAAAAAAACTGAAACCTAATCAAGACTGGCCATATCTGGGCAAAAGTGGATGCCTAAGAATTAATATGTCTAGGACAGAGTGAGCATGGTCAGCAAAAGTTAAATGATTTTGTTTTTAAAGATAGATTAATTTAAAACAGTCAGATAACTGGAGCAATCACAGTCATTCTTTAATATTCAGTTTTTCGACTAATAATGCTGCATTTAAAATGTTTAATTACATTGCTGTTTAACGGTGTTGTTCCCATGACTTATTTTATTAGGACAAAAGATACAGTAAACGCATAAAGAAGCCACCCCTGGATAGAATGCCAGTGTCACTTACACATACTGTACACACATTAATTTAGAATCCCAAACAAAAAATAAAAGTCTTTGGAATTCTGGATGTTTTAGAAAGTTGGGTAGAAAGTGAGTTGATTGTTAACTGTGAATCCCATCAAATATTTAGTAAAGTGTTTCACTTTATAATGAACCCTTACTCTTTTCCTAGATTCTGAAAGCAAGCTGATGAAAGCAGAAACAGATCTTGAGGTAAGAATTATTATTGTGTCAAGAAAAAAAAAACTTTTTTTTTTTCCTGTAATCCGGCATTTCTCAACCTTTAAGTATTTGCAACCCGAGTTTTCATAATAGTTTTAATTGTACCCCCTAACGTTTTTTTGAAAGGAGCCCACTAATACCAATTTGTGCTTTTTTAATTAATGATATATCATAGATGTATATTTTATTATACCTATATAACTTTTATCGACATTTATCTAACTCTATATTTATTTTTCTATTTTCAGAATATAGTTTAAGTTAATTTGTTTTGATTTCAATAGATGTATTTTTCATATTTTTGATTCTTGTTTTCACATCTTCGCACCCCCCCCTTTTAGTTACTTCGCGCCCCCCTAGTTGGGCCCGCCCCACAGTTTGAGAACCACTGCTGTAATCTATAAAACACAAATCCATCATTATGGCTGAAAAGCTTTAAAATTAATGAAAGATCCCAGTACACCAGTGGCAATTTCACTTACTTATACCATTCCTCTTTTTGCTGCTTAAAGGCTCCATGTTATTTATCCATAAGCAGTTTGTTGTTTCAGCATTTTGTAGTAGATACTTCTATATACAGTAAATCCATAAAATGCCAAGCTAATGCAAGTACACTGCAAGTTCTCTCCTCCTTATCTCTCTCTTTCCTAGCTGACAGTATTGGCAGCACTATTTTGCACTTTCACACTAGTTTTGGATTTGCTGTACAGTACACAGGAACTGGCACTAGCGTCCACAGTTTGATATCAGCACACAATGTACAGTATATGTAACTGCTAGTTACTTCAAAGGATGCCAGACATCCATTACACAGAGTAACTTGAAAACAGAATGGAGAAAAGTAAAGTTGGGCACTACATTAGAGAGAGAAAGAGAGAAATCACGCCCTCTGCCCTTTTGGCCTTGGCTGCCTGTCTGTTTGCATACAAGTTTTTTTTTCCAGAAACCAAGATCACAATGTAGCTGAGATTAGAATTAACATGTCAAATCCAAAGTGGCAGCCCTGTCCTAGAAAAGAGTGGCTTGCTCCCTGTTGGTAAGGGACGACCAAATGAAAATGTTCGACTAATTATGGATCTTATTCACAAAGGAGGGTATGGCTGCTCATAGACTAGCTAAAAAAATTGATGCTGCAGTATAAGATTTGAGGACATTGTTTGTTCTAGACCACAGAAGTGAATTGAGAACTACAATGAATTATCAGACAAATATTTCAATTTACCAGTCTGTTTACATTCCTGTTCTTACCTTTGGTCACATATTCTGAGTGGTTCCTGAAAGAAAGAGAGCATAAGTTCAAGTGCCTGAAATGATGTTCCTGTATTAACTTGCTGGGTGCACTGTCTGTGATAGGATGGGCAGTTCAGCAATATGTGAGGGCCTCAATGTGGGGGCACTGTTTCTCTTGATTGGCAGTGGCCAGTTAAAATGGTGTGAGCTTGTAGGTAAAATATCCTTCTGTCATCTCTCACAGTGTGTATGAGGCACAGCCCACAGGGAGAAGACATTTAACCAAACTTTAAACATACAAATATGCAAATGATATCTTTTACCAAAATCTTTTATGGAGTATTGTGTGATTAACATATCAGTTAATCAAACGTTTATGTGGTTTCTGCAGCAGAGCTGAATATAACACAAATTCCAGTTTTCTTTTTTACCACATCTTTACATATAAAGGAGAGTTGGGATCCGAGAAACTGTGTTTGTGTGTTTGTGGAGGGATTGAGAGTTAAGGCGTGTGGAGGAGTCACGTGATCATCTCCCCTCCCGTTCACCTCATTTCATTCGCTTCATTTCGCTCCGAGTTGAGCTCCGCAGCTGACGCGGTCTTACCGTTCTTTTTCCTTAGTGTTTAGTCCTCTCTCCTTTACTGATTTAATGTTTACCAGACGCAGTACTTACTGAATAGTATTTTTTCCTTTAGTGTTTCTACTTAGTGTTTCTTAGTGTTTAGCAGACGCGGTGTGCGGGTGTTCCCGGCGGTGTTGCGGTTTACTGTTACTTTCTACTTCCGTTTTTGTACTTTAGTGTTTAGTAGACTTTTACTTTATCTCATTTACTGTTGTTCCCGGCGCTGTTGCCCCTTTTTACTTTATCTCATTTAGTGTTTGGTAGGCTTTTACTTTATCTCATTTACTGTTGTTCCCGGCGGTGTTGCCGTTTTTCCCGTTTCTATTTTTTATGTAGCATGTTCACGAATTAGTCATAGAGAAAATGTATATATTTTGGCTCCAGGAGGACAAACCAAAAATGTTGTATATAAAGAAGCTCTATAAGTCGCATGTACAGTAGATACATAATTATTCCAACTACAGCGACTGCAGCAAAGCGCACGTGGTCTGCTAGTAATTTATAATCTTGTGACTTCTCTGATTTGTCATGACCATCGCAGTCCTTCCATTCAGTGCACTGGTAAGGAAGAGGGAATCAACTGTTTGTTTTGTAATGGAGTCACAAACAAAGATGTGTGAGGTCTCCTGTAAAGCTGGCCAGGACCTTCACCGTCCTGCCCAGAAGAGATTCAGCTTAGATCAGCCAGTTCACATCTACTACCTTCTGGCTTCATCTGAGGCAGGCACCAAAAATGGGAAGGTAGCTTAAAAAGTTCAAAATACAAATAAAGGTCCACAGTATATTAAAAATCTCATAAGGGACAGACAAAATTCTAGATTGCAAGTCTCACAAAGAATATTTATAAATTGAGAGATTTTTTTTAACAAAAATAGAAAGATAGAGCAAAATGCTCAAAACAGCAAACAGGTCCCAAATCACTATCTGAAGGAAAAATCCAAGAAAACAAAGCAAGAAAATCACAAAAAAACAGTAAATTAAATGAAATAATGATACTTCAGGATCCAGATTCAGTTTTCTGTATTATCACTGTCTGTGCAAGCTAGACATCTTTGCTTTATGTGCATATATGTATGTATATATCAGAGCATGATCTGACCACTTTTATAATGATGTCTGTCTGTGTGTGCCTGTCTCAGGATGTGAATCTCTGGGCACAATAACTAAATTCAAATAGACTTTGCCATAATTATAACCTCTGTAAAATGCTAGAAACATAGTGACTTGAGCCAAGCAGAAGTAATGCTTGGTTTTTATTTGCATACATTTGTGCTTTAACTGGAGCAAACATTTTCTAAAAGATATGACTCTTCTATTTAACTAAACATAATAAAACATTGGCCTGTAATATTTTACTGCTTAAACTATAGCTTTATGTAGGGAAAGTCATGTGCTGGACAAATCAGACTTTTTACGATGCTTTCTTTCAGGAAAAATTTAAAGCTCGATCTGCAGGTGGAACAGTTTTAAAAATTACAGCAAACCCTGCCATGCCAGTTGTTCTAGGCAAGAGTGTCACACTGACAGAAACAGGCGTGACAGATATGAAAGCAACATTTCAATGGACTTGTGGTAAGTGATTGAAACTATATTTTATTTTAGTTGGGAGTGTTGTACTCATGTGTAATATGTGTAATAGTTTTGCAATGTTATTATAAAAGTTATTGTTTTCATGGATGTTGCCAAAAGTGTTTGGATATGAACTGTAACCACAAAGGGGGAGTCAGAGAGCCCCAAACCACACAGCAATACAGCCCACAATTTATGATTAAAATAGCGGTTTATATTCCACAAAGCACCTTCCAATGAACACCTCTTCCAACAATTAGACACAATTATACAATAAACCAACAATAAATGACCAATTCTTCCTCCTTCTCTCCCCTCAAACTCGTCCATCCGTTGTTGCATGCTCCTTTTTAACCGGGAATACTTCCGGTGCAATTCTGTCCCCTCAAGGAAGCACTTTTGGGCCGTAGACAAAGTAGAGTGGTCCTCTCCTGACAGCACCCTCTGTTGATCCTAAGGGTCCCTCACAGGGCTGCACTTCCAGACTCCATCTCCCTAGCACTTCAGTAGGTGTTCCGACTGGGTTCTCATACTAGGACCTCTGCCACCTAGTGCATGGGAGATGGAACCACCCTCAAGGTCTGATTTATACTGGGTGGGCACAACGTTATCTTTTCATCCAGCGGGCCAGTCCATCCCTGATCAGGATGCCCATTCTTATCCCACACAGCATAACATCTTATGCCAATTCAATAACATTATTTATTGTAAACTGTCAGCTCTGTCTTCCCACGTCCAAGATTTTGGATTAAATTCCAAACTGTCAAAAATATTTATCAAAAAAATAAAGCAAAAAAAAAAAAAAACTATTGTTTGGAAGCCTTTTTTATGTTTTTTTGACCTTGTTTTTTGCTTCTTTTTTTGGCAACAAATGTCCCAGTCCTTGTAGATCACTACTAAAAAGTAAGATTTTTGCAGAATATCTTGACAGTATCAGTGAGGAGCCACCCATGGACAGGATGCTAACATAATGCAGGAGCCACTGACCCTCGAATCTACATGCACTCTGGCCAAGCCAAATTAGTCTGACCAAGTAAGTGAAGCAGGAAGTCTTTGCCATTTTGAAGGAAAATCAAAATATCCAGGGTTGAAGGCAGAACAAACTTTATTGGAAACATATGGAGTTATTGGGTTTTCATAGGTGGATGATATAAGATTAGAATACAAATAAAGTCCACCATATTTTCAATTTGGAATATTCCAGAGATGGCACACACAAAAGACTACTGCAAGAAGAGCTACGTCCTACAAATGCAAAGCTGCAGTTTGCACTTTTGCTGAACGAGGCAAAGTTAAGCAAAGATCATGACTATAAAACATACATAAGGTAGCAAGGTAAGCACATATACTAATATATACAGACAAGCAACATTGAATTTACTATTCAGTACAATGGGAGATAGCAGCCTACAATTTTCACATCTTTGGCTCCACCTCACACGTCACGTAGACTCAGAGGTAATACCATCTGCCTTACTTTTCCCAATTCCATGAGCTGATCTAATCCACAATCCTTGAGGAGAGTTATGGCTGGCCATGCACCTGGCCTAATAGAATTTAGCAGTGGAGAATCATCTGTGAAGTGCATGCAGCTAAATTCTCTCCAACCATGATCTGCACCAGCTCCTTTTATGACCGGGTGTTAAGCCCAACGATTCTGCTAACATGATGTTTCTTTTCTCGCTTTACGTTTATGTGACATACGCTGGGCAAATGACATTGATTACTTGGCAAATTGTGTTAATAGAATTACAGTACACATGAAATAAATAATCACTCATGAATAATAAGCAGCACACAGCACACACAATGTTTAAGACAATCAACAGCTATTCTGCAGATCATTACTTGAATTTGTGCATGCACCATGGCTTGTTTTAAGCCTGCTTCATTAGAAAGGAGCTTCATTCTTAAAGTATTTGTTAATCAAAATATTACTGTACCACATGCATTGATCAGTTTTGCCATGATTTTCATGGCCAGTCATATGAGGAGTGTAAGATTTCCAGACCTGCTAAAAATAAAAGGATATTTGACAGTTTGAAAGGTTAAGCCTGTTGCCTGCTGAGTAGCATATGCAACTATGAATTTCACTGTGCACTTGACAATAATGACCCTCTAAATTAGCCTATTATTGATAGAGTGCCGGTCGGTGTGTGCATCAGTGTGCCTTGTGGCTGTGAGTGAGGCATCCCTCTTCTTTATGCTGCCTCCCCAGCACACCACCATGTAGAAGAGGGCGCTCGCCACAACCGTCTGATAGAACATCTGCAGCATCTTATTGCAGATATTGAAGGACACCAGTACCAGTCTTCTAAGGAAGTATAGTCGGCTCTGTCCTCTCTTGCACAGAGCATCAGTATTGGTAGTCCAGTCCAATTTATCATCCAGCTGCACTCCCAGGTATTTATAGGTCTGCACTCTCTGCACACAGTTACTTCTGATGATCACGGGGTCCATGAGGGGCCTGGGCCTCCTAAAATCCACCACCAGCTCCTTGGATTTTCTGGTGTTCAGGTGTAAGTGGTTTGAGTCGCACCATTTAACAAAGTGCTTAGTGATGCCTGGCTATGCTTCAACTCTGTGTGAAACTGAATACACAATATGCACTAAGGGATAAGGATAGATGGATGGTGGCATTGAAGTGGAAGTTTTATAGTGCAAACAAGCAGAAAGAGACTGATTTCAGAAGAATTTGAAGAAAGCAGAAGAGTTTGAGCTCCCATATTGGAATTAAATTAGGTAAAGATAGATAGATAGATAGATAGATAGATAGATAGATAGATAGATAGA
>JANRMT010062806.1:46461275-46474194 GCA_026402145.1 Polypterus bichir lapradei
AGATAGATAGATAGATAGATAGATAGATAGATAGATAGATAGATAGATAGATAGATAGATACTTTATTAATCCCAAGGGGAAATTCACATACTCCAACAGCAGCATACTGATAAAAAACAATATTAAATTAAAGAGTGATAAAAATGCAGGTAAAACAGACAATAACTTTGTATAATGTTAACGTTTACCCCACCAGGTGGAATTGAAGAGTCGCTTAGTGTGGGAGAGGAACGATCTCCTCAGTCTGTTAGTGGAGCAGGACAGTGACAGCAGTCTGTCGCTGAAGCTGCTCCTCTGTCTGGAGATGATACTGTTCAGTGGATGCAGTGGATTCTCCATGAATGACAGGAGCCTGCTCAGTGCCCATCACTCTGCCACGGATGTCAAACTATCCAGCTCCGTGCCTACAATACAGCCTGCCTTCCTCACCAGTTTGTCCAGGAGTGAGGCTACCTCTTCTTTATGCTGCCTCCCCAGCACACCACCACGTAGAAGAGGGCGCTCGCCACAACCGTCTGATAGAACATCTGCAGCATCTTATTGCAGATGTTGAAGGATGCCAGTCTCCTAAGGAAGTATAGTCGGCTCTGTCCTCTCTTGCACAGAGCATCAGTATTGGCAGTCCAGTCCAATTTATCATCCAGCTGCACTCCCAGGTATTTATAGGTCTGCACTCTCTGCACACAGTTACCTCTGATGATCACGGGGTCCATGAAGTGCCTGGGCCTCCTAAAATCCACCACCAGCTCCTTGGATTTTCTGGTGTTTAGGTGTAAGTGGTTTGAGTCGCACCATTTAACAAAGTCCTTGATTAGGTTCCTATATTCCTCCTCCTGTCCACTCCTGATGCAGCCCACGATAGCAGTGTCGTCAGTCAACTTTTGCACGTGGCAGGACTCCGAGTTGTATTGGAAGTCCGATGTATATAGGCTGAACAGGACTGGAGAATGTACAGTCCCCTGCGGCGCTCCTGTGTTGCTGACCAAAATGTCAGACCTGCAGTTATCGAGGCGCACATACTGAGGTCTGTCTGTAAGATAGTCCATGATCCATGCCACCAGGTATGAATCTACTCCCTTCTCTGTAAGCTTGTCCCAAAGGAGCAGAGGTTGGATGGTGTTGAAGGCGCTAGAGAAGTCCAGAAACATAATTCTTACAGCACCACTGCCTCTGTCCAAGTGAGACTCTGAAAAAAAAATTGTAAACTAAAGTGTAGACTCTGGCAGTGGGCAGTAGTTAGCACTGATGCCACACAGTTCAGGTACTCTGGATTGAAACTGTGTCCTAGTCACTGGCTTTGTGGAGTTTGTACTTTCTCATTAAAGTGTTTTACTGAGATACCCAAAGGCATGCAGGTTAGGCAGAGTCCGAACTCTAAAGTAGCCCGGGCTGGGTACATGATTGTGGCCTTTGGTGTATAAAGACGCCAACCAGACCAATTTATTGCCTTGCACCGGACCCTGCCAGGATTGATGCATGTCCCCAATACTGAGAGATTATAGTAAGTAGAATGAATAAATAAATGGGAATGTAGCATCCTAACAGTTATCAAGTAAAATAATGTCGGCATAAAGTAAGCATCTGTTTCACATAAAGTAAAGAACATAAAACATTTTTATTATAAAAAAGTTACTTTGAAATGCCTTGTTTTTCTTGTGTTGCAAATGAACAAATTGTTGATGTAAACAGTTTTTACATAATGAGCTATCACAATCTGGGATACAAATCTAATATGACAAGCTTTTCAGCTGTCCTACACTGTGTATAAAGTGGCAATGAGCCACTGTTCTAAATGGACATCTGTGGTAAAGCGGGTCCACAGCTCGCTGAGCTCGTTTAGTAAAGGCCATTTTTTTAAAATAAATAATTACTGCTCTCACGGCGGCTTAGCGAGGGGGCGTTGGGCCATATCAAGCCACGGGGCGATCTGTGGTGTGGGCGTTTCTCACCAAATGCACAGGTGAGGAACTGCCCACATCCGTGATTGCTCCCATGGCTAATGTGCTACAGCTGCTATGGCCCCTCGCATTATAAAAGAAGCACGAGTCGGTTGGGAGAAGGACGAGAAAAAAAAAAGAAAGAGAAAAAGAGAGGACGGAGGTTACATGGGAGTGAGAGAGGAAGCAGGTCGGTGCAAGAGAGAGACACGCGGTGCGTGTACGTGGACAAGCGATCGAGCGCTCGTGGGCAGCTGCGAGAAGCCTGGGTGTTAGGCCTACACCCAGGTGTTGATGTTGGATGTCACTCCCGCTGAGCGATCAGGTAGCGGGAGTGACCAGGGGAAGGTGACTGGCCGCGGAAGGCCGGAAAGGCAGCGGAAGTCGGGAGGCTTGGAGTGGCAGTCCTTGGTGTGGGCATCCTGGAGACCAAGGAGTCCAAGTCTCGAGGCTGAGATGAGTGCCCAACCGAAGCCAGGAATCGGGAGGTCTCCAGTCTCGTGTTTGAGTGAGAAAAGGGCAGCTGCAGGGAGCGTCTCACCTGTTGCGTGGGCCCGTATTGGAGAAGCAGGTGAGGCGCCAGCATAAAAGAAGGCACCGGGATTGTTGTTGTTTTAAAAGGTTGCTTCTACGTGAAACGTTTTAACCTCGTTTTTAAAGGATTGTTTTTTTTTCTATTTATTGATTTTTACCTCCACGTTCTTTTTTATGGATTATTTATTGAACTTTATGAAAGCACTGCACTTTATTTATGGAACACTGTTTTTGTTGACTGTTTTAAATAAAAGCACTTTTCACTTTTTACCATCCCCTTGCTTAAATGTTGTCTCACTGTTTAGCTCACTTGGTGACATTATCAACGGTGTTGGGTTCAAGGGCTTCCAAAAATCAGAAGGGAGCGTGGAGCCAGAACCCGCATCGTCACAACATCCCTATTAATTGTGAGGCTTCTATCTCTGTCATCTATGGACATCATTATCCTCATAATTAATGTGATGAGCTTGATATTATGAAGATACAATATACACTGTATATCTGCTTTCTTCACTAAAATTATCTCAAAAAATGTCACAGTCGAATAATATATTTTAATGGCAGTGATAAAATCTCATGAAACAAACATTGGGTAAAGTTTTTTTGTTGGTATATAAAACACTAGTTGTGCTACCTGTCTAAGATGGGTTAGAAATCTAAATAATCAACGTCAACCTCAGCATTAACGTTTGCAGTGCTCCATGCAATCCATATGTCTCTGTTATATGCCATTTGGTATGAGATTCATAAAAGCAGTGTTAATGTTTATGATGTGCCATCTATTGGAATGACAGAGACATAGTAACCAGATGGACACAAAGAGAGGCACACAAACACTTATCGCATTACAAAGGTGGTTAATAAGTATTAATGTTTTTCCTAGATAATTATGCCAGTCCATTTATTTTTAAAGTGATTTATTTCAGGGTGCATGGCAAACTCACACTTATACCCTCACTCACTCGTGCTAGGCCAATTTAAAGTGTCAACCAACCAAGCATATTCTTATGAACCGATTCAAAGACAAAACCAAAAGGCAAAGGGGAAACAAAAAAACCCTGGCCCAAAAGACAACACCTCCAAATTCTTTAACAAATTTGCTTTCTTAAAGTAAATAATCAAAAAAACAAAAGAAAAAAACTCTTAATATCAAAAATGAAGAAAAATAAACCAGTAAAGAACAAAATTCAAAATAATTTTCAAAAACTAACAAGAATAAAACATACAGTTAGTCCAAGAAATCAATAGGGATACACTACTATCAAAAGACTAAAAACATAGAAAAGGCCAAAACTTATGCAAAGCCACAATAACAAAGCCAAATCTGAAATCCTAAATAAAAACCATTCAAAACAAAACATTCAAAAGGCCTCAAGTAAGAAAAGCAAGATAAATTAGGGGGCAAGATGCAGAAAGGAACGATCCAGTGCCACCACAAAAGGCCTAATGGACGCCTGAACTATATGTACACAGCAGGGGCTTGTTGAGAGGCCAAATCACAGCATCTGAGGCTTGCAGTTTAATTAGGGACTTTGCCCTATCACCATCACAAATATTTAAAACCAGAGTGAAAATAATTATACTAACACAAGGGACTAAGGCTAGATATTTTATTAACCAAAAAGAAGTAACCCAGTAACTGGGAAAAGAGAAAAAAACTGAAAGTAAGAAAAAAGAATAACAAATAAATACAAAACAAATTTAAGGGTAGGACCCTTACAAAACCATGACATATATTTGAGATGTGGAAGGAAAATTGGGGTACCTAGAAAAAAAAAACCCTCTAGATGCAGTTGGAATATGTAAACAATACAAATGCAGAGACTGGGATGAGATTTAATGTTTTAAGTTGCCTTGGATAAAAGCGTCAGCCGAAAAAGTAAATGTAATATAAATACAGATGTTGTAAAATAAGCACAGAAACACTGTCAAAGGTTTTGGAGAATTCCTCATATATTGTCGAACAAAAAGAAATGACGTCTTTACAGACAGAGTTCAAAAAGGAACTGTCACAAATAGGAAATGAGGGTAGTATATATAGGTGGGTCTGCAGGAAGTGATGTGCAGGAAGAGGTGTGATCTTTAGGGTTGGAACCAGAAGTGATGTTACTGGGTGGTTTCTTCAGTTCTGCCAGGAGAGAGGAAAGAAGAGTTAGACACACACATGTGTGTCCAAGAGCACATGTGTTACAATGTCAAACTAGTCTTTTTGTGATGCTGCTTTTCTTGCAATTTTTTAAGATTCTAAGATTATGTTTTGTGTGATTTTAACATTAACAGCATAATTTTAATAATGATTTTGTATAACTTCTTTTGCAGAAAGTCCCTGCTGGGGACATTGGCAACAGTGTGAGAAGAACAACAAAATGGACAAAACATCTCGTTCAATCAATATTCCTGCTGAGTGTTTACCAGATCCTTTTGATTTAAGACAACTAACATTGAATGTAGGTGGGGCACATCAACAGAGTGTAAAGCAGTGCTTATCGGTCACTGTTAATAACAACGTTCAAGTTACCATCAGGTACAGCTGAAAATACACTTTGAGCTACAACATTTGTATGAAAACGTGCTATATAAATAAATGTTGTTGATGTTGCTGTTGTTGAGGAAAGCAAAATCTTCACATTTACTGAATTGTACATACAACTTGGCAAGAAATTATCTATTTATCTATCTATCTTTTAATAGTTTATCACAATCAATCTAGATTTCAGTCAATCTGCATGTGTAAATAGAGAGACAGGGAGAGAGGCAGAAGAATAAAGGAAAAAATTTTAGGACTCTGCCCAAAGAAATTTCACTATGGCACATTATTCAACAATAGTACAATCCCACATTAGAGCATCTATGTTCATTTGACTTTGGCTTCAACTAGATTAATGACATGCAGGTTAGACTGAGTGCCAGCTCTAAGGTGGTCTGAGCTGGGTTCATCAATTTGGCGTGCTGTGCCATGTATGTTTGAACTACCCTTAAGCTATCACAAATGTACAATATCTTCTATCCATTGCAGTTACTGCGTCATTTTCAAATTGCTTTACCTTTTGATTTACTCTCATAGATAGATAGATTTCATTGTATACAAGTGACCATTCTTTAAACTGAAGGCAGTGTTTTACACTGCCTAATGAAAATAATTTTGTTTTATTTTATAGCTGTGAAAAGAACTGTAATGGAAATAGTCAACAAAATATCACTTTAAAGGCGCAATGCAATCCTAAATGCCAGAACTATAAATGGTATAATGTAGGTGATTATGACCAGGCAAGTAGAAAACCTTCTCACTTTTTTATTTTTTAAAGATACATCAAGCAAACAAATGTATTCTATTCAATTGGCTAACATCAGCATTCAATATTTTATTAGAAGCTTTGTTATCTGTACATTACTTTCTTAATTTTTAACACAATATTTTTAAAATATGAAATGCTTATTCTTCAAGAATATTCCAAGCAGCTGCAAATCAGTTACACAAGACAAAAGAAAAGTGACCCTTTTGAAGGGGTCCTCCCAGACATTTAAACTGACAACTGCATACCAGAAGATGTATGGACCCAGCATTGTCATCAGAGCAATAGGTAAGAATCATTATATTCTGAAACCTAATTCTGAATTATATCTTATTGCATTTCATTTACTACAAAATACAATTTGTCGATATATAAGAATAGCATATGATTGTAGACAAAAATACTTTATATCCTCTACATTGATTGTATAAAAATTAAGGAATAACATGACAATCCTGACCTTGATCTTATTGTAAATATGCTAATGCACATTTTAATGAAATTAAGTCCCTTCACTACTCAAAGATGCCATCTTTTGGTGCCCCTTTCAATGAATAAATAACTTTCAAAAAAAGACATTGGATCATAAATGGAGATAGAAATATAGTTTTTAGGTGGAGAATAAAATGTATGTTTCATTTGCAAGTATTAGCAGTGCAGGATTAGGTAGAATTTAGATATCTGCACTGCAACAAAACATTGCTGTTATTTTACCTTCAGATAAGGAAGCAAAGAATGTCCTGAATGCTAGCCGGTTTGTATTTCTATTTATTTATTTATTTATACCTCAAGATTAGTTTGTAAATTTAATTCAGTTTATTGTACTTAATGGAGAGAAGGAAACTGCATGGACTAAAACTACCAGTTATTAGAAAATGGGCTTAGGAAACGAGAAAACAATATTAGTATGGAAAGATAAGCTGAATTCTAATCAAAAGATCCAAAATTAAGTATTTAAAATAAACTTGAGAGGCTGAAGAGAAATGAAAGGAGGAAAATAAAATTCTTAACCTAACCTAACAATCTGTCCCTTAAGTAAATAAGTGTCACCAAATGCATTTTAAAATATTCAGCCTAAAGATTTTGAAGCAGGAGCATGTACATTCATGTCTTAAACACTCTTTGAGTGAAGACATCACACATCACGTCTACATGACTGTTATAAGGCATCATTTCAATAAACATGGCGCCCCTTATATTCAAACAATTCAAACAAAATGCCATCGACCATTAGAAAACTGTTTATCAAAATGTCAAAGCAAAATGCTATAAAAGCAAACCTTGACAATGATAATTTCAAAATTTTATATCCCAAAAGAAATCACATGGTCATGACACAATGAAAGACTAGTCAGCGATTGTTTTTTTTTGTTTGTTTTCTTCTTGTTTTTTTCGACTGTAGTAGATTGCATGCTGAGCAGTAGACATGGCCCTTGCCTGTTTAGCACCTTAAGCAAACTTTTGCACTGGGACTTCTCAAATGTTATAGAATTTGCATTGTGTCAGATTTAAATATTCCTTACTTAGAAACTGCTGCTAAACTAGGAAAAAATAGGTGCTCACTGTAGTTTTTTCACATTTTTGTTTTTTGATAACAGTATATCGAATGTACAAGTAACATTGTTTTTGTAAATGACTGATTCTGTCATACCAAATATTAGTAGTGAGTATACATTGCTATTTTATTGGCTATTTGTGACTGAAAGTGAAGGTAAAGTTTCAACTTGGGGGGTTGCATCAGCTCCATTTTATACTGCAGTATCAACACCCCAACTCCCCTCCTCCTCCCGATTTTTTTCTCTGGCAGAAAAAGCATATTGGTGTCACCGCCCGTAAACAACATATACACTACCTGTCACATTCTGTTAGTTCAACTAATCAAATACCTCCATCATCTGATCAAAGCTACCAATCTCTCTATTATAAAAAAAAATCCTGGAGAGAAACAGTAGGGCGACGATACATGATCTTCATGTTAAGATCACGGAAGACTCTTAAAAGACCCGCGAGACTAGAGAGATTGGCCACGGAGGGTCTTGCGGGGACCTTAAACATGAGACTTTGTGCCAAGAGATTGACCCAAGACCGTCTCGCGATGACGTAGAACATGAGATTCTTGCAAGACACGCCCTATTTACAAATAAATAAGAGCAAGGGCAGCCAGCAAACACACTCAGTCGTATTTTGGCTTTGAGCACACACAGATCCAGGGCTCTAAGCACATATAAAGCGTATAAGGACAATACATTATAAATGAGACGTAGACGACAAAGCGAAGAAGAAAGCAGCACGGAGAAAAGAGATTCAAAAGTGTTGGAGAGACAAAAAAGAAAAAGAATAATCTAGGTGCAAATTCAGAAAATAAGGAAAGTAATTATCAGCCCGGAACAAGTGGAATTGAAAAAAAAGCACGTCCAATCGGAACGTTTGTGCTATACACATGCAGAACAGGTTAGAGATTATAAAAGTAATGATAAGTAATTATCAGCCCAGAACAAGTGGAATTGGAAAAAAAAAGCATGTCCAATCGGGACGTTTGCGCTATACACATGCAGAGCAGGTTAGAGATTATGAAAGCAGTGGAATGTGAAAGGCTCAAAAAAAAATAGTTGCCGCAATACACATGTGGAGAAATTTAAAGAATATGAAAGTAGGAATATTAGAAAGTATAAAAAATAAAGTAAAGATCGCAGGAGCGCACACAAAAGAAAATTATTACTCGAAACGGAAAATAATCACCACGGACCAGGTGTCATTAAAAAAAAAAGCAGGATAAAGCGAGGTCAGAAATAAAATACAGAGTAGAAAACAAAATAAAACATCATAAAAAGGTTAAAAAACAAGGGGGCCAAACACATGCAGAGCAGGTCAGAGATAATGAAAACTGGAATTCAAAAGACTCAAAAAAAACTTAAGCGCGACATGCAGAGCAAGATACAGAATATGAAAACAGAAAAAAACGACAGTGTCAAAAAAAAGAAAGTAAACATCGCATTAATGCAAAGAAAGACAAATTATTAATCGGAGAAATAACGAAAAGGCGAATAGAGATCGAATATATGGACATACGAGTAGGTGATATGTCAGAAGTATGTAAATATTGTAAGGCTTTGAAGTTTAAGTCAAGAGAATTTCAAAAATGGAGTTTACCTCACATGCATTTTTTGGCTACTTTGCAAAAAAATGATTAACTGCTGATGATGTAGATCACTTTGTCTGTGCTGAAATTCCAAACAGAGAAAGCTATCCTTTGGTACAAATTCATTAAATACATGTCTCACTGACCTCATTAAAAAGATTCAGCACGTTGGGTCTCGAAAGATTCAAAATATTGTTTTTACAGAAAAAAAAAATCTTAAAAGTGTGTATCCGGAAAAACAAAAACGGGGGTTGGCGAGCGAAGTGAGCAGGGGGCAAAGCCCCCTAGTTTTTTAAAAAATAAAAACAAGTCATTTTTACAATTGATAAAGAAAAACTTTCCACTTGGGGTCCCCCTAGAAAAGGCAGGACCCTAGACAGTTGCCTAGTTTTCCAGCACCATCGGCCACCTCTGCTGGTAGTATTATGTGCCAGTGATTAGTGCTGCTGCTTTTTATTTCCAGGAGACTGGATCTGAATCATGTTGTAACCTCAGTCTTTGTAGAATCTGCTTGTTCACTCTTCATAGCCTTTCACTGTCTTTTGCTCTCACATCCAAAAGATGTTAGGCTAATTGGTTATCTAAATCAGTAAGTGAGAGCATGTATGTAATGTGCAATATGATGGTCTGACTCCTTGTCCATGGTTGTTTGCTGTCTTAAGGCCAATGTTTTCAATGTATGTGCAAGGCCCGAGTCATTTCAAGTTATATAACACATATTTACAAAATGGATGTTCTGAAAACTGATGGATGTAGAGGTCACATAGTTAATCTGTTATATTGCATTATGTGGTTGATTTTTGTTATGTGTTCAGAAATTAAATAATTTAGTTTTCTATTTATTCTTAAATTGGGAGACCTTTGTGTCATGGTATAAAGAATAACATAATTGGTAATGGCGGCACGATGGCGCAGTGTTAGCACTGCTGCCTCGCAGTAAGGAGGCCTGGGTTCGCTTCCCGGGTCCTCCCTGTGTGGAGTTTGCATGTTCTCCCCGAGCCTGCGTGGGTTTCCTCCGGGTGCTCTGGTTTCCTCCCTCAGTCCAAAGACATGCTGGTTAGGTGCATTGGTGATCCTAAATTGTCCCTAGTGTGTGCTTGGTGTGTGTGTCCTGTGGTGGGCTGGTGCCCTGCCCGGAATTTGTTCCTGCCTTGCACCCTGTGCTGACTGGGATTGGCTCCAGCAGACCCCTGTGTTAGGATGTAGTGGGTTGGATGATGGATGGATGGATAATAGGGGATGCGATGCACTGATTTCGCTGGAAATTTTTGAACAACTTTTTCTTTGGAATCACATTTTCATTTGATATAAAATGATATTTTGAATCTAGGATTTTTTTGAGGCTTACCTTACTTTTTGTGTTAGTTAGATAGTTAGAACAATTATCTTTGGGAAGGCTATACCATACCATTCAACCAAACATTCATGAAATAAATATATACTAATATTACAGGTGTGGAACTCTGTAAAGTCAAGCTGTTTTTTGTATATTGCATTAGGTTACTCAAAGTTATAGCAATTTAGCTGAATGATTGAATACATAACCATGTAACCCGCCTCAAAAATTATCAGGACTTGATGTTATGATTTCAAAAAGTCTGGGCTATGTGCTAAAATGAACTAAAGTACTTTTGACTGCCATTGAATTATGACTTTACTGTTTTTTTTTTCTTTTGTGGCAGGTATTAAAGGGTCAGATTCAGGATTTACTGATTATACAGTGACTGTGCCAAAAGATACAGCCACCACTCCTGCTCCTCCCACACCACCATTTTGCAGTATTACACCCTCAACAGGCACCGTTTTCACTCTCTTCACAATCACCTGCAAGGATGGGACCTGCACAGCTCCTCCATGCACTTACTGCTTCAGTGATAACCAAGGTGGGTGTCTTCTAGAGATGGCAATTCTTATTGCCATCTTTAAATTTGGCCTTTCTAATTTAGGTTAGGAGCTCCGCATTTCCTTCATAGGAGAGACCATTATGAAACATACTCTTTTTGAGTATTCTCAGATACATTCAATCAAAACACTGCAACAGGTGAAAGAGTATTAAGTTTTTAGTGGGAAGTACAGAAGATCTAAATCTAATGTATTATAGTGCTCTTCTAAGAAGATAGAATCTGAGCACTTCCAATCATTTACTGATATGATATAGCAACATATGAATAATAAATAATTTAAAACCAAGCAAACACATTTATTTAAATAAACAGTTCAGTAATAAACTAATAAAATGCTGAGAAAAGGTACATTTAGAATACATTAATTTAGCAAATAATAGGGAGGCATGATCGTGAAGTGGTTATTACTACTTCTGCACATCTTAAGGAATGTTGGTTTAGTTCCTGTCTATGTGCATTTTGTGCATTAATCTTTAGTCTCTGTGACTTTCTTCGCAGTACAATACTGTGATTTCTTCCTGGGTTACAGAAATTTGCTTTAGGTTTATTCGTAATTCTAAACTAACGCATTGTTGATATATGGAGTGTGTCATGCAATAGACTCTCTCCCCATTCAATGTCAGTCCTCCTTTTGTAATCACTGATTTGCTAGGACAGGTTTGGCTTGCTGCAGACATTTAAATGTGAAGAATGTGTGAAGATCTGTTTCTCAGTTTTTCTCTCCCTGTTAATTTTTATGGGAGTTTTTAAGTATGTAATTGATTTAATTAAGATTACTTATGATATAAAAATATATATTTCAATAGGACATTTTCATATAAAATGTGTACTTCAAAGTGTTTTACAAGAAATTAAAATTAACATACAAAATAAACGCTTACACAATACAGAGATTGCCATTTGGCAATGTAGAGGAACACAGTAAAAACTCCAGTTAATAATACTTGAGAAAATAAACATTTGAGGTGGTTTCTTTAGATACAGGGTGGTCCAGATCTAATTATGCAATTTTCATTACATTATAATTTATTAAGTTTATTACATAAAGAATTCACAAAAAAATTATTTTTGTTGTCGATAGATGGCGGCACCTGCCCTGCATTCCAAAAAGGAATGTGTTCGCCTTTCCATAATTGCATAATTAGATCTGGACCACCCTTTAGATAGTGTATATACCAGAGTGTGTAGCAGCACCCCAAACTCCCAGACACGACTATACAAAATAGTCCTGGGTTCAAACACAAGATCGTCTTTATTTACAACACTTCCATCATTCATCATAATCTGTTATGCAATAATACAATCTGACAATAATTTTTTTCTCCTTCTGCATTTTCCTCAAAGCCTCACCTACACTCCTCCTGACTCTGAATGCCCTGACAGGAAATTCTGCTTCTTTTATGCCAGAAGTATTTCCGGTTGCACAGCATTGCACACTTGAGGTAGAAGTCCTTTAAAGATGTTATAACGATCCCCTGCAGCTACCCCTGTCGGCATCCAAGAAATCCAAAAGTGCTGTCCCATGGGACTACAATTCCCAGCCTGCCCTGTGGGAATTCCTATGGGTGTCCCACCAGTGGAATACTGCCACCATGTGTACAGAGGGAGAATATGACTTTGGGAGGCAGGCACTCCCTGTCCTTCCATTGTGGCCTCCCTTTCTGGCCATAAACCAAAACTTCCATCCTAGCTGGGGACACCCGTTCATCTAACATGGCATTCACAATAGATATACAGATGGATAGAACTTTATTTGTCCCTGAGGGAAAATTTAGCATTTTACAGAAGCTCAATAAATAAATTAATACATAAATACACACACACTATAGTCTGAACACACACCAGAATGACTAAAAAGAAACAAAATTCTGACTCAGCAGTCACAGTCATAGTGAGGTATTATGCAGACATTTTACTCTTGGTATAAAGGCCCCAGTAGCATTTCTTGACACAGTTCTGATGAATAATTTGTGGGCACAAAGTTCTCAGTGTTGGTGTGTCAGAGAGAGGATGTACAGCATTGTTCATAATGGCAATCAGTTTTGTTTTCATTCAGTGCTTTGTTAGATAGATAGATAGATAGATAGATAGATAGATAGATAGATAGATAG
>JANRMT010062806.1:46480461-46526333 GCA_026402145.1 Polypterus bichir lapradei
ATAGATAGATAGATAGATAGATAGATAGATAGATAGATAGATAGATAGATAGATAGATAGATAGATAGATAGATATTTTATTAATCCCAAGGGGAAATTCACATAATCCAGCAGCAGTATACTGATACAAAAAAACAATATTAAATTAAAGAATAATAAAAATGCATGTAAAAACAGACAATAACTTTGAATAATGTTAGCGTTTACTCCCCTGGGTGGAACTGAAGAGTCGCATAGTGTGAGGGAGGAACGATCTCCTCAGTCTGTCAGTGGAACAGGACTGTGACAGCAGTCTGTCGCTAAAGCTGCTCCTCTGCCTGGAGATGACACTGTTCAGTGGATGCAGTGGATTCTCCATGATTGACAGGAGCCTGCTCAGCGCCCGTCGCTCTGCCACAGATGTTAAACTGTCCAGCTTCATTCCTACAATAGATTCCTACAATCCTACAATGGCTGTAATAAATCACTGGTTCATTGTTAATTGCATTATAATGTGACATTATCATTTTGAATGATTTAGGTTTTAAATACAAATGAGACTTCAGACCCCAATAAACTCAAAGATCTTGTCTCAAAGGAAGTTGCTGTCCTCATGAATAGTGGTGAGGCAGCAGTAAGTGCAATGGCTGATCTGTTCCAGTCAGTGTCATCTGTTTTGAATGACCAAGAGAATCAAGTGGATAATCAGAAAAATACACGCATGCAGGTAAGCAGGTTGGCATGCAGTAGTATAGTAGGTAATGGGGATCTATTATTTATTTGGATTAACATATTATTGTTGTTGTCACAAATTATTTTACTTTCTTTGTTTTCTCTTCATGCAATGAAGTAGATAGCGCATCAGTGACTAGTTCCTTCCCTGTTAATGATTCTGCTGGGACAGGCTAGGACCTTGTGTAAAGAAATGCTGTTTTATTCTATCACATGGAACACCTACAACTACAAATACATTAGAAACAGCTGAAAATCTCTATGAAATAATAATACACAGTAAAAAGTAACAGGCATGAGCCAAAATTTGACATTACATCTGTAGATTTTGACATCTTGTAAGGATCCATACCACAGTAAGCTTTTTTAAACCAAGAAATTCATGTGAATTAAAACCAATTTTTCTGATTTCTGTAAAATTTTACTTCTAGTTCAGGTATATAAAGCCACTTGAAAAACAAAACATTGAATTGAGAGTGGCTGGGAGTACAATCAGAGACCGAGTGAAGCTATTTTACAATGAGAATAAAATAAAGAAAGAATGTGCTCAGAATATCAGATATCACCATATGTAGAATAATCTTATTGTTTCTGCAATAGTTAGACTCTTCACCTTGTGTATCTGTTAGATACATGTGAATATGTTTCAAATAAGAAAGTTCCTGTGACCATTGTAATAACATTTTAATATCATAAACACAGGAAATGGTTAAAAACTGGGGGAGAATCAAGAAGGACAAAAAGTCAACTGCAATTGAATAAACAATAAATGGAAGATCCACTGTACTGTGCAGTGTTAAACATTATATTGTCAGCCAGTGTTTTCAGAATGAAGAAGCAGAGCCAAATATAGATGTAACAAATTGTCAACAATATCAATATATCAAAGGGCCAGTCTTTTATCATATGCTTGCATACCTGTCCCCTTGTAATTATAGGTTTAAATATGGCTCTAATCATGTTTTTGGTGTTGTTTATGTGTTTTAATATTTTGTTTTTGCTGTCTTTTTATAATCTTTTGGTGAATTCTAAGTAGTAATGTTAAATTATGCTGCTTCCATTAACAGCTGCGGGAAGAGATGCTGGTAGATTTATCCTCTGTTATTCAAAATGGTTCTGTGCAAACAGTTAATGATGCTCTTAAAACAGCAGAAGCCCTGAAAGGACTCACCACCAGAAGTGATGAACTGACACCTTATGCTCAGGTACATATGAAGACATACAGTAAGTTTCAAGATGTATATGGAAATCACAATGGGATGTTTACTTAAGCCAATTTAAACATAATGTAGATTTAATTGTAGTTTGTGTTATGTTATGAATATTGTCATTAGTTTGTTTTATGTGTTCTGCTTTGGTTTTTGTGCTGTATTCCTTTTTCTTTTTAGTTTTTTTTTTGTCATTTATTAAGGTGACAGCATAAGGTAATATTTTCTGTACTTCCTTTCCTATGGATGCTGTTGTTTTGTGTGTTGGTTTACAAGTGATGTAATTTTGTGTCTCTGGTCACAATAAAGCTGCATGGTTGCTATGCACGTGATAACGGTTCCTTGTAACCCATGACAATATGCCATGATATATAAGATTTTCACTCGCATCGAGCAAGTTCTAAATACTAACTTGTTACAAGAAGGATGTTGCAAGACGCCACATTCATCTGTTTCAGTCATAGCTCTTCTCTTGCTGTTGTGCAGATGGAAACCAGCTCGTCTTTGCAAAATCTCAGTCAGTCACTGCTGTCCCTGGTTGTTGCTGAAAATTCGACAAGTGATGAACTTGTACTGGTGGCAGAGCCCATCATTACTGCAACAGGCAGTGTCTTAACGGCATCTGAATCAAGTTCTGTAGAGAATCAGGTAACTGAGAATGAAAAATAGATAAAAACTTGCTTCTTTAACAGTCTGTCCATTTAAACATTTCAAAAATAATTATACAGCCATATTATTATCAATAATTATGAGATTAAAGAAAATAAGAATAGAAATAGATTTATTGTATTTTTTTATTAAAACAAACGTTCAGTATCCCTAGGCCTGAAGAATCACAACATCTGCGGAATTGAGCTCTCAGTAACTCAGCAATGGATTTAATATGAAGCTTTCAGTTCTTTTTAATTGTGGTCTCCTCTGAAACAATTTTTTCAATTCTCGCTGAGCTAGAATTCCTGTGGCTGTACTGTCAACAGAATATAAGACACCTTTTATGTTAATTACAGATAAGAAGTGACTTGATCAGTCACGTTGACAGCTAACATTCAAGAAAAAAGAAACATTGTTGCACACCTTTATAATGGTACAGTTAAGATCAATCTATTTCTTGTAGATGCTTTCCTCCAGTCTACTGATCAATGCGATTGATAATATACAAAGTGTTCTCCTTCATGGAAAGTTAGCAGATGAAGATCCCATTGTTATAAACACTCCTACTGTCAGTCTTAGTGTCAACAGGTAAAGATTTTGTCTTATTTAATGCCAGTCTCCATCTTTTAACAGTTTCAGAATTATGACGGTTAAAGGCATCTTCCTTTCTATCAGTTGTTTCTAATTTTTTTTTGCAAAGGTTAAAAGAACAAGAATATATCATAATATAACATTCTGAAAACAACTTAATATAGTTCAGCATTATGGGAAGTCAGAGCCTATCCAGGCAGCATTACTAGTAATGGAACCCCCTGTGGGACACTAATCAATCACAGGTCCCACTCCCATGGGGCAAGAATCAGCAATTAAACTAATGCACGTCTTTGTAATGTGGGAGAAAAAAATGTATACCCAGAGAAAAACTCATGGAAAAGTCCACAAAGGCAGTGCAAAATTTTAAACCAAGGATCTGTGAGACAGCAGTGCTAACCACAATATCATTCTGCCATCTAATAAAGGTATAGTTGGCATGAAAACATTATAGGCCATTCTCAATGACCACCTTACAAAACCATAGTCCTTATGTTCAGATAAAAGAAAAATGATCATCCATCCATTTTTAAATCCACATACCTACATTTCTTTCACCAAATATTTGCAGGTAAATCACACAACAAAGGACCCCAACTGAAACAGCTCTCATTTTTCTCCTGCTCATAAGGAGGCTTGTCTGTGTGTGACCATAAAAAAAGAATGTTACTTTGATTTCTTAAAGTTTTAGCAGTTTATAGAGTGTTCTTCTCTCATGAGTGTGATGTTTATTAGCGTAGGCTCTTAATGTGGTATTTACTTTTGAAGGCACTTAACAAATCAAAGAACTGTTTATTTTTATTACCCCTTAAAACATGGGCGGTGCAGTGGGTAGCGCTGCTGCCTCGCAGTTAGGAGACCCAGGTTTACTACATGGGTCCTCCCTGTGTGGAGTTTGCATGTTCTCCCCGTATCTGCGTGTGTTTCCTCTGAGCGCTCCGGTTTCCTCTTACAGTCCAAAGACATGCAGGTTCGGTGCATTGGCCATCCTAAATTGTGCTTGGTGTGTGTGTGTGCCCTGCAGTGGGCTGGTGCCCTGCCTGGGGATTTGTTCCTGTCTTGCGCCCTGTGCTGGCTGGGATTGGCTCCAGCAGACCCCCATGACCCTGTGTTAGGATATAGCATATAGGTTGGGGAATGACTGACTGACCTTAAAACATTTTTATGTGCCAAAAAAAATTAAAATCATCTGTTCATTTCCCACACCCATTTTCCATCACTGGGCCATCAGTCCATTGCTGACGCATTGCTAGGATGTGGAAGGAAACTGAAGAATTTAGGCACAACTTATATGGACACACTACAAATGTTAAACAAAGAAGTGACTAGATCACAATCAATCTAGATATTTGGACATACAAAAGAGTGGTGCAAATCAGCATGTTGTCTTTTAATAAAAAAACAGTCTGTTTGCTGCTAATCTGTTACATTTTTTCTTTCTTTCTCTATCTTCATTTAGTAACCTACAATACCTGGCATAAACTAGAAATATACTATTTTGTTAAACTTTTCAATGAGGCCAACAATTATAGATAGACAGAACTGTATTTTTCCCTAGGAGGAAATTTGGCTGTTTACAGAAACTTGTGTTAGAATCAACATATTAATTGAAATAAACTCATCCTCCACCAGTACAAGTTCAATAAAACCTTTTTGAGTCAGCAATCAGTCAGGAGAAAGCTTGTCCATCAGCATCATTAATTTCACCCTGGCAGCACCTTGCTGAAGAGGGAGCATCCGTTACAGAAGTTACAACATAGTCAGATTGATCAAAAAATACAGGTACAGGGTTATATTTATAGACAGTTGAATTTGCATAACAATGCTGAAAGAATGCTTGCATATCATACTCTGATTGATTAAAAGACACAAGGTGTTTTAGCTTAGGGCACAACCACCCTAAAATAAGTCTTTCTCTATTATATCTTGATTCTTCAACATCTCTTGAATTCAGCTCTTATTCTTTTATGAAAACTGTATATGTGCCAGCTGATCAAGTCTTACTAGGAGCATGAAAGAACATTACATTAACCAGTTTCTTGAACCATCCCCCTGAAACATTCTCTTTGTTTACTTGGCAATTCCAGCAGTCTCCTCATGACATTAGAAATACAAATGCTTATATATTTCACTGCAAACCAAAATATTTAACTACTGTTACCATAATATGGAAAGTATCCTAAATGACTTTGTGATCTCTAAGTCTAATTTTTCTTCCCCAAACTCAATAAATAAATAAATGTATATATAATGCAAAGTTAACGGACTGACTTATTCGTTCATCAACATAAACAATATTTCCCATTTATTTAAGAAGCTGAAATTTGCCAGGGAGATTTAGCGCATCTGGGAAATGTCCATTAAGAAAAGACATTTCAGTATATCAGTATTTAGGGGTAAATACTACAAAATCTCAGAAATGCTTTGACTGATTTGATTGAAATTTGGTGATATTACTTAAAAATGACAATTGCGCATGTTTTTTATTTGTCAATATTTGTTGTTAATAATGCTGCAGTGAATGAGGTATTTTTAGCAACCTTCTTTTGCTTCAGCTGTGATCGCAAAGAGAAACAGGGCGTGCAGTCCATATTAATGAACACCCACAACAGAAACATGTCACTGACCAAGCTGCAGCTGTAATCAAACAGAGAAATGGGACTGGCGGCAAGTGAAGAAGGGAAACTGCCCTGCACAGAAAAAAGAGACAAGGTGGCAGGTTGTATGGAAAATGCGATGTGAAGACAAAGGAAAAACTCAAAGAAGACATGGTTAGCAAGTGGCTTCAATGGGTGTAATTTGGGAAATATTCTGTCAGCTTCTTCATATTACTCACAATGCGGTATAGAATGTATGCAAATTCATATTGGAATAGATTGTTCATCACTTTTAGATAATAAACTTCTAAGAATGGAGGGAGGGCTTAGTGGTAAATTAAATTAAATATTTTGGAGAACTAAGGTGTCCCCTTTGATGTGCCACTGCCCTTCACTTCACAAAGCAGAAACAGGGAACTGCCAGTACTGCAGTACCAGTCTAGTCTACTGCAGTCTACTTCAAGCCCTATGTCCAACACAAGCCAGGAGTGATGGTATACATTTGTCAATTTACAAACCTGTGCATCTCAATAAAGGGGCCCACTATGGACAGAACATAGAGGAGGTTAACATTGTACATAATTCACGTATTACTACTTTCACATGTTCTTAGCTGGACAGTAATTAAAATGCAGAGTTCATTTCATGGGACATATAAATATGCAGTCTGTAAACATCAATGCTATATATGTAATAAATTAAAGGAAACCACAATTCAGTGTATGCTGCTTTTGATCTAAACCCTTTATAAGAGTACGAGATTACAGATCAAAGTGTTACATTCAAATCTGACTGAAGTTACTATTTTTAAATGATCTGCTACAGGGTGAAATTAAATTTATACTACATTACATTAATTACCTGTTTGTATTCAAAAGAATATAGTTTCCTGTAAAATTGTGTTTTTGCGATGGCCATTAACAAAAGTCGCAAGGAAAAGCAAGAATTGATGTACAGTACAGCAGGAATGTTTTAATCATATGTAATTGTATGTAGTATGTTCAAGAGCAAGGAACTCCAGTGAACTAATAATATTACCACCTGGGTTAAAATGACAACAAATATTTAATACTGAATAGTTCTAAGTTACTTACATAGTACTTCTGATAGATTCCAGTAACCCTCAGCACTATAAACGAGGCCCATTGTCTTAGGAAATTTTCCTGGCAGAGCTGGGTAACATGGTTCTTATTATTTTATTATCCTAAACAACAAATATACACCACAAATACTAAAAAGAAGGAAAACTCAAAAGAAAGAAAACTTCTGACTTGGCTAGAGATAAAAAGTCCAAATTAAGTTAAATTAAATTTAAATTATATAGGGTATGTATTTTAATTTTGAGAATATTTGATAATAGGTCTTATGACAAGTAATAGAATAGTTTTAGTTTTAAACCTTGGAAATGCTAGTTTCTGGTCTATGAAAAACTATTCTTTTTCTGGTCTTGGTGAAGTGTGCTTGCCATGTAAAACATAAATAAATATTTGATTTTTAAGTCCTGTTTGTTTTGCAAATAGCAAGCACATTAGCTTAAATCACATAAAACAAAAGAATCCATTATGAAGTGTGAGAGTAAGTAGAGATGGTTAGCACTGCTGTCTCATTGATCCAGCATACTGCGTTCAAATCCCACATTCAGAGTTTGTGGGAAATCTGTATTTTCTTCTTTTGAGTCTTTATGGGTTTTCCTCTGGGTATTCTGATTTTCATATCAAAGATGCGGTTTTAGGTTTATTGGTCATTCTAAATTGACCCCATGGATGTAAATGGGCCCAACAATGAAAATCCTGAAATCCTGTCCAGAGCTAGAAGAAGATATACATATAGAAAGCTGTATATTGGGGTGCTAGGTTGGAGTTTGTACATTAAAGTAATGTCTGCTTCGGTTTTCCTACTGAATCACAAAGTCTTGTGTGTTAGGTTTATCATAACATGAATACTTGTGAGCTTGTACAGTATATGCAAGTGTATCCTGTGATTGAGTGGTACCCTGGCAAGGGTTGGATTTTGTCTTGTGCCCAATGCTTCTGGTATAGGCTCTTGTTCCACATGTCCCTAAATTGGATTGAATGAGTTTCAGAATATGATACATGTATTATATATCCATTGAATTAGCATAATGTCTTTGACAAGTAGAGTGGACCTTTTCTTTTAATCTAATCTTTATTTTGAGGCTGTACTCCGGTTCAGTGAGTGGGCAAACCATTAACCTCAGCAATGAGACTACAGCCAGGTTCACATTCCCATTGATAAATGATCCTGAAATTTTGGAAGAAGAAACAGTTAATGTCAAGGTAAGATTAAGTAAGGAGAATCAAAGCAATTATTATGCTGTGGGTAGAAACAGATGTTTCAATATAATTCAAAAGAATAGACAATTGTAAAGACAATTTCATCTAGGTAGCACAGTATCGAGTGCTGCTACCTAAAAGCTTTGAGAAACTGGATTTAATCCTGATGAGGATATTCTCCTCGTTTCTCAGTTGATTTTTTTCTACTGTAGGTGCTCTAGTTTTCCTCTCACAAGCCAAAGTCTGAATTTCCCTATTGTGCATGCATGATTGTACCCTGCAGAGGACTGGCACCACTTCCAAAAGTGGTTGATGACTCCCCCCACCTTGTTGTGAAGATGGCTTCCTGACCCTAAAGTTTTATTAAGTGAGTTAATAATATGGGTGGATGACTATTTCACCTAGTTAATAAAAGGCAGATAATTCCAAAGGCAGGAATATTTTAGCATAGAACACTACATGAAACTGGGGAGATGAAGTCAATTAGAAGGTTTTGCATTTGTATCAAAAAACAGCATTTTCAGTGAATGCGTTTTAAGGCAACAGTTAATATAATTTATCTGTAGGAATGAAGTGTTACTTTTATTGGTTTTTCATCTACAGATGACAAGTTTCAAAGTCAACCCCTTTGCCTGGGCTGGAGAGAATGAGATCAGTGGAGCTTTAGGGGGTCTGTCTTTAACAAGAGATAATGGGTCTATTATTCCAGTGAAGAATCTCACACAGGACATTAAAGTAAGTTACTACTCATATTGCATTTCAACATTTAAAAAAACAGCCATGTTATATCATTATATACAAATCAAATAAACTACCTAATGTTTTAGTGAACACAATCTTAAGGCACTGAGTCATGGGCAGGGACAGAACTGATATCCATTGTTGTATAGTCAAGAGGCCACAAACCTCACATATAGGAAACTATTGTATTACATTTACTATCTGCAAAAAGAACAGATTTCTGCTTATCAAGAATTTCAGATAAACAAGCTCACAAAATTAAATATACAGTATGCTTCACATTTATTTATTTTGAGTCTACTTTCTTCCACTCTTCAGTTTTCCCAGTGGCATTCATGCCACTTTCTGTTGGTTGCATAATTCAAGTTAAACATTACAACTGGGCATTAGATTGAACTGAAGTGCAGTATTCTCAGGCATATCTCCATTCTTCTTAAAAGAATAAAGCAAAGTGTGTCACCCCAACCCAAAACAAAGCTGGCCAAATATTTAAAACATTATTAAAATACAAATTTATGAAGTAACAAAAATACTCACAAAGCAGGAATAAATAATGGAAGAAGCCCAAAGTAATATATAAACTATCAGGGTAATTCAAACTTCTTCCTATCACATAAGTGGCTTGTACACTTGCCCACTAACAACGTTAGTGCCACAAGCGCCAAATTACTCTCCCACTCACCTCCTAACTTCTTAAATTATCTGTGTTTTTCTCAGTCTCTCTTCAACTTCTAACCAAGCTACATCCATAGCAGCCAGGCCTCTTGCTCAAGTCACCTCCACCCTAAGCACAAAAAAGCTATGGCCAATGAGTGGTTTTATACCATTCTCTGAGGCTGTTTCCTGTGCAGTCATCAGAATCACTTTTCTGCATCAGGAATGTGTCCTGAAATACCTACAGCCATTTCTCTATATCTCTGATATCCTTGCAAAAGTTAAAAGGCCAGGAGCCCAGGGTGATTCATCTCTGATTTGCACACCACAGATTTCAGGTCATTACTTTTGTAGGGTCAACATATATTACTTTCCAGAGTAAAACATCACTTTATCTGTTGTTAATAAACAAGTACAAATTTTACTGTACTGTGTACTTTGTACATGTGCAAATAATGGCCCTGTGAACTTATAGGGAAAATCTTGATCCCAGTTCTATTTACATAAAAGGTTCTTCAGACTCAAGCAGTACAGAAGTATATTTATTTAACAGAGTTGTGTTTGGAGCACACTTCATTCTTATTTAGCGACCAGAGTTATACTGACAATCATTGTCTCGATGCATGCTCAATAATCCAGGTGAGGAAATTCTAGAAAGTTGATTCAGTTCATCTGGACAGAGTTTTTTTCCGATACATTTCATCACTCATCCAAGTGACTTCTTCGGTCTCAGTTGACTGCAGGTTTCTCCATCCTTATAAACAGTACCTTTGCATAATGACCGAAACTATCACCATTGATTAACAATGGGCCATGTGATATGCAAATTGTCCATTGATCAATGGCCATGAGTACATGATTTTGTGGAGAAGGTGAGCGATGTCATTGTAGAGGCAAATGAAATGGTCTCGTATGATGTTATATCTCTATTCACTTGCATTCCAGTTACGCAAGCAGTGGAGGTGGTCCGTAAGAGATTACAGGATGACCCCACACTCAGTAAAAGGACCACTCTCAGCACCGACCAAGTGTGTCTGCTCTTGGAATTGTGTTTTCAATCCACATATTTCATATACAAAGGCCAGTACTTCAGGCAGAAACATGGGTGTGCCATGGGTTCCTCAGTTTCACCTATTGTGGCCAATCTGTATATGGAAGAAGTGGAAAAGACAGCGCTATGTTCCTATCCTGGAACACCACCGAGGCATTGGTTCAGGTATATGGACGACACCTGGGTGAAAATCAAATCTCAGGAGGTACCACAATTCACTGACCACATCACCTCAGTGGACAAACACATCCAGTTCACCAGGGAGGACATGAAACGTGACAGGCTAGCTTTCTTAGATTGTGAAATTTCCATTAGCAATGAGGGACATTTGAAAGTTGATGTGTACTGTAAACCAATGCATATGGATCAGCATTTAAGGTTTGACTCTCACCATCCACTAGAGCACAAAATAGGTGTCATCAGGACTCTACAACACAGAGCAAACACCATACCCACAGACACAGTGGCCTGGAAAGCAGAAGAACATCATATCAAAAAGGCCCTGAGTAAATGTGGTTATACCAGCTGGACTTTTGTCAAAGCAGGGAAGATAGCTAAAGAATGTTCTAAGCAATCCAGGAGAGAGGAAGGACAACCACTGCCTAAGCGAAAACCTTTGGTGATCCCTTATGTGTCAGGAGTATCGGAACAGCTGAAACACATTTTTTCTAAACACCAGGTCTCAGCGGCTTTCAAACCCCAAAACACGCTACGGCAAAAATTGGTCCATCCCAAGGATCGGGTGCCCCGGCACAGACAGAGTAATATAGTTTACTCAGTTAAGTGCCAAGAGGATTGCCGTGAATCATACATCGGGGAAACCAAACAACCACTGGCAAAGCGGATGGCACAACACAGAAGAGCTACCTTGTCAGGCCAGGACACCGCAGTCTATTTACATCTACAGGACAGTGGTCACTCTTTCAGTGATGAAGATGTGCACATCCTGGACAGGGAGGAACGCTGGTTTGAGCGAGGAGTCAAGGAGGCCATTTACGTGAAAAAGGAACGACCATCTCTGAACTGAGGAGGGGGCCGAAGGGTACATCTTTCACTATCTTACAATGCTGTGATTGCAGCCATTCCCCAACTCACTGAGAATGGTACTCATGGCCATTGATCAATGGACAATTTGCATATCATTGATAACACAACCCATTGTTAGTCAAAGGTGCTAGTTTCGGTCATTATGCAAAGGTACGGTTTATAAGGTTGGAGAAACCTGCAGTCAACTGAAACTGAGGAAGTCACTTGGATGAGTGACAAAAACGTATCAGAAAAAAACTATGTTCAGATGAACTGAATCAACTTTCTAGAACTGACAATCATTTGTTAGACAAAAGCTTTATAAATGTGTATGACTATGCAAGAGAATAACTAGCATATATATAGCAGATAACATGTTAACCTAATATAAATAGATCCATATATGAGACATTAGATCATCCTGTATTAGGTTTCATAGAGAGATACAGTACGTGATACTTCACTCCATGCCAGTGGCAATCTTGAAGGACGGCATAGTAGAATGAGATCATCCTACTTAGAGCAGTTAGACAGAAGGCAAAAACTCAACAGACTAAAAATTTGACGTAAAAGTTTTCTGCTACAATTCTTATAAATCCATGTTGGGGCCTCATGGTAATTTATGAACCATCAGTGGTCCATGCCCATGTTTTAGGGTAATTGTTTCAGATTGACTCATTGTAAGTGAGAGTGGGTGTACAAACGTGTACGCAGTGAGGAGTGGCATCTAGTTAAGGACCAGGCCTTGTTTATCAACTAATGCAGCCAGGTTGGAGTCTTGTCCCCCAAACACTAAACTGGAAGAAGCAAATTTAGAAAAAAACAGATATTTTCACAAAGGGAAAAAAAGCAGAGACATGTAAGCTAACTTCGGAATTGTAAAATAATACAAAAGTATGAATGGCACAACACAAATACTATCACCTGTCTGATAATCTTATTGCGAGGGTTTTGTTTTTGTCAAACATGCCCCATCTCTAAAAATGCACAGACGGGGAGAAGAAAGAAAAGAAAAAATAAAAGTTTTTTATTGCATACTGTACTCTTCATAGGTGTATTTGGAATTCTGAGTTCTCATTCAGGTGTCTTTAAATAGATGTCTAAACTGGTAATGTATAATGAGGCAAGGTATTCATTAAACAAGAGTCAGTGGGGAAAAAGTGAGTCAGATTGGCCAGTTTGCTGAAGTATTGAACTCTTTTTGTAGTCTTTGGTTAAGTTAAGACAAGTCAAATCAGTTAAATAAATAAGTGGTTGTTATTCAGTACAATACATGTCTAAACCAATACCTCCAATATCTGAGAAGATACGTACTGTATATTCAAAGGGGTACACTGAGAAAAATGTTTCAAACACTTCAAATGCATCAAGGAAATTGGCATAGACAATGATTAAAAATTTAAGATGATTGAGTGTAGTATATCTTTCAGTTTACTTACTTACTTCTCAGTTCAAACACTAGATAGGCAATTTTCCTTTACACTGTGTCGTGATTTCAGATATACCTGCCCAGGACAAATGATGTACCAGTGAATGAAACAATAATACCACTGAGGTCCTCAAACATTATAAAGGTGAACATTACAGCAAGTAATATGTCTCTAGTTCTGAAGCTGCATCCAACCTGGATGGTCCCACTGGAACTGTTTCTGGGGTTTCAGTACCAGCCTAATGAGACATTTTATGATGCCAAACATCAACTCCCTAATAAAGGTAAGACTGTCAATTTTATGTATATAGAATTTAGGCTACAGATTTTTGTCTTGGTCAAGTTCAGGTTTAATTGTGTAGCAGTAGTAGTAGTAGTACTCAGGCTTGCTCATTTTTTTATCTTGTTCTCTGTTGCTATTGATGCTTCCACCTGCTAATCATTTTCTATGTATTACAACTTACTTTGTAAGTCTCCTTGGATAGTAGCATCTGGTAAATAAATTAGTACTACTACTACCAATAATAATGTAAATATGTGTAAAAATGATGTTCAGGCATGTTTGACCAGTGGAAAGGCTTCATGATAAAACTAAAAAAAAAAGGAAATCTTTAAAGACTTTTTCCTGATGCCATGATAAGACAATGGTTAGCACAGCTACCTCACAGCTTCAACATCCTGGGTTTAATAATTGAGGTAGTATTTATTAGTCAATTAAAATTATTCCAAATATGCTCCTGCAAGTCTGTTTTAGTTGTTTCCAGTTCGATAAATTATATCTAATTTTTTTTTCCAAATATAATAAAATCACAGGATTTACCAAATGTGGTGAGTAAACACATAACCCTATCCATCCATTTTCAAATCAACTTAATGAAATTCATTATTTACAGGGATTCAGGGTCACTAAGATCAGTTGTAATGTAGGAAAAGTAGATAACTTGATAGTTAAACACACTCAGACAGGCATCATTTGAGCTTTTCCTACCACAGTTAATTGCATCAGAATCAGAATTCTACTCCTTATGTACTGTATAAAGGCATGATAAGAGCATTACCATTTTAAATAAAATATTTTCCTCGAAAAATAGATGTGCTGTGATTTGTGAATTGTCTATACAAAATGCATTTATCAGAATCTTTATATACACTTAGGTCCATAAGTATCTGGACAGTGACACAATTTTCATAATTTTGGCTCTTTGAAACAAAGCAATCATGATGTGGTTGAAGTATAGATTTTCAGCTTTAATTTAAGGGGTTTGCCAAAAATATCATATGAGCTGATATTTTTATACATTGTCCCCTTATTTTCAGGGGCTCAAAAGTATTTGGACAAACTAACATAATCATGGGGCGGCATGGTAAGCGGTGGGTAGTGCTGCTGCCTCGCAGTTAGGAGACCTGGGTTCGCTTCCCGGGTCCTCCTTGCGTGGAGTTTGCATGTTCTCCCCGTGTCTGCGTGGGTTTCCTCCGGATACTCCGGTTTTCTCCCACAGTCCAAAAACATTCTAAATTGTCCCTAGTGTGTGCTTGGTGTGTGTGTGTGTGTGTGCGCACGCTGTGGTGGGCTGGCTCCCTGCCTGGGGTTTGTTTCCTGCCTTGCGCCCTGTGTTGGCTAGGATTGGCACCAGCAGACCCCCGTGACCCTTTATTTAGGATATAGCGGGTTGGATAATGGATGGATGGAACATAATCATGAATATAACGATCATTTTCAATAACTGGTTGAAAATCCCTTACAGTTAATAATGACTGGCTGAAGTCTGGAACCCATGGCCATCTCCAATTGATGGGTTTCCAACCTAGTGATACTTTGACTGGCCTACTCTACAGCTGTCTTCAGTTGCTGCTTGTTCGTTGGACTTTCTGACATCAGTTTTGTGTTCAGCAAGTGAAATGCATGTCCAATTGGATTGAGGTTGGTTGATTAACTTGATCATTGAAGAATATTCCACTACTTTGCTTTGAAAAGCACTTGGTTTGCTTTTGCAGTATGTTTTGGCTCATTGGCCATCTGTACTGTGAGGCATTGTCCTATCAGCATTTGGCTGAATCTGAGTAGATAGTATAGCCCTGTACACTTCAAAATTCATCCTGCTATTTCAACCAGCAGTCATATTATCAATAAACACTAGTGACTGACGTCCATTCACAGCCATATGCCATATCATGCCATATGATGTGGTATTTATTGGGTTATTAGGTGTTTCTTCTCCTTTCCACACTATTCTCTTTCCAGCATTTTGGTAAATATTGATCTCAGTTTCCTTTGTCCAAAGAAAATTGTTCCAGAAGTGGACAGGCTTTTAAAAAATGTTTTCTGGCAAAGACTAATCTGTCCTCCCTATGCTTGAGGTTTACCAGTGGTTTGCAACTTGTGGTAAATCCTCTGTCTTTACTTTCACAAAGTCTTCTCTTGATTGTAGACTTTGGCAATGATAGGTTTTTCGTTCAGTTAAATGTTGTGAAGAGATTCTTCCTCACCAAGGACAGTATTCTGTAATCATCCAGCACAGTTGACTTCCGTGGTTTTCCAGACCTTCTGGTGTTGCTGAGTTCACCAGCGTGTTCATTCTTTTTAAGAATTACCAAATGGTTAACCACCCCTGGTGTTTTTCGCTGTCTCCCCAAATGGTTTGTTGTGTTTTCTCAGCCTAATGATGGACTGTTTTTACTTGCATGGACAGCTCTTTGGACTTCATATTAAGAGTTCACAGTGACAACTTTCAAATGCAAATTCCATACTTGAAATCAATCCCAGGCCTTTTACCTGCTTAATAGTTAATTAACACTAGAATTACCAAAGCTCACGAGAAAACTCGTGAATCCGGCCCACCTTAAATCCACTCGCACCTCTGCATTCAGCGTCGTAGTGTCGTAAATGAAGTTCCGTCACAATGCAGGTAATGTATCTCATTTAGGACTCTGTGAGCAACTGCACTTTCGACACAAAGTCAAACCAGCGGTACCCAAGGATTCTCCGAAGAGGCACAGTTCCAAAGGACTCTAAAGACTTAGACCTTCATCCTTTTGCATAGATATCGGGAACACCACACATCCCTTTCCAGCGACCTCATGACCCCCCATTGTTCTCCCAATCCATCTACTGACTTCATAGCAAGATTCACCAGAGACATGAATGTCACTGCCAAAGTAAGTAAACCTCTCGACAAGGTTGACACTCTCTCCGCAGAAAGGCACACTGCTGATGGCTGTGCCTAAGAGGTCATTAAAGGTATACACCTCCCTAAAAACTATTTTCTTTTTTTTTTCAAAGATCTTTAAAACCCAACTTGTTACTACTCTACAAAACAGAACTGATCTTTATTCTTCTGTTATCTGTATGCTTGCAGAATGCATTCAGTTACCAAAACCATTTGATTCAAGCATCACAAAAAATCTACTAAATGTGTAGTTGCTGGTTGAAAAATGTTTGGCTTTGCTTTCACTTTTGTTGTGATACAGATGAGGAGTATACCTGGGTGCTAAGACCTGATGATTTGAGTTTACAGGTTGGAATTTATTACCTGTTAATCATACCTCGTTGGGAGGTAGGATCAAACACGACCAATGCTTCAATCAGTGTGACTTCAATTGTTGCTAGTTGTAAGTACTGGGAAGAAATGAGTAGCAACTGGAGCACTGCAGGCTGTAGGGTAAGTCGCAAAGTTCTGCTCTGTTCTACATCATTCATTTATAAAAATAATTTCATTTTGATTTTGGTCAAACTTTAAATTTTGAAAAGTACTTATATTTGTATTTTGCTTTTTAATGGTTCAAAGGTAACCTAAGATCCTTTTCTGTTTCAGGTTGGCCCCCACACAAATTCAACTGTAACTCAGTGTTTTTGCAATCATCTGACATTTTTTGGCTCATTTTTTGTCATGCCCAATGTGGTAGATGTTTCTCGTACAGCAGAGCTATTTGCCACTTTTACCAACAATCCTGTTGTAGTATGTGTTGTAGGAGCACTTTTCCTCATCTATATTCTTGTTATCATTTGGGCACGCAGAAAGGACATACAGGATGCCATTAAGGTATATAAATGTAAATTGGCAATGTAGAGATAAGTGATGTTTCAAACAAAACGTAAAAAGTAAGATCGCAAAATTAAATGTAATTCTGTCATTCTTTGGTCAACAGCTGGAGTCTTCATTGTATTATATAGTGTAAATAAATTTTTAATTAATTTGTCTCCTTTTGTAAGGTAAAGATCACAGTTCTGGAAGACAATGACCCCCTAGCACAGTATCGCTATATGTTAACTGTTTTCACTGGGCACCGTCGTGGAGCTGCCACATCCTCACAGGTCAGATGAATGATATTCAGAGGTGTTCTTTGTTATGTCTCTGAAATGATCAAAAAATTTTACCTATTGATTTGATTTCACAAGCAGGTCTTTCAACCCCAATCAATGAGTACTGTACAGTATTGTCAGTATGTTTTTCCAAACACAAAACCTTATAAAATAATTTTCTTTGTATATACATAGGTGACAGCAACATTGATTGGTACAAATGGAGAGAGTGACCCCCATCACCTATATGACTCTGAAAAGCCTGTATTTGAGAGGGGAGCTGTGGACATGTTCTTGCTGACTACACCTTTCTCTCTTGGAGAGTTGCAAAGTATTAGATTGTGGCATGACAACTCAGGAAAGCTTCCCTCTTGGTAAGGGAGGTTTTGTGGTTGGGAGATCTATGAAGTTTGATATATCTGCAGTAACTAAAAGGTTGGTCATTAATGATAGGGATGATCAGGACCTGCTCGATTAAAGTGAGGATTCAACCCATTTGCAGACACTTAATCAACAAATCTTTTGGTATGATGGTTTATTGCAAATGGATTTCCATGAACAAAGACATAAATGAGGTAGCCATGTTGAGAAGCCCCTCTATGTTAGGAAATGGATTGACACAGGTCTAAATCTTTGGGGGCAATTGTATAGTAGAGTGGTGGGCTATAACTAGCATCCTAATATAAGAGTCTTGCATGTCAATGAAGTGAAAAGGAATGTAAAAAGCCACAGAGATGGTGTCACCACGACTGTATTAATGTGAAGACAGAGCTGAGTTTAGGCATTACCTGCCTTTGCATGTCCTTCACGCCCATGGAACTGAATGCCTGAACTGAACTAAATTTCTTAAAGTAAGTGGCACAAAATTCTGACTCACTGAGAGGGAAAAAATATCTGCAAGTACAAGGTCACCAGATCTGTGTGCAGATTTTGAAAATAAAGGATGGAACACCAAAAGGCTTTATTTTTTAAGAGTCCTGCTGATAGGCTTTCAGTATTAACTGTTAAGATATGTTTAAAATTATCCAGCCTGTCTGAAAGTAAAGTGCCTTTGATGATAATTTAAACAATAATCTCTCTCTCTAGTCTCTCTCTCTCTCTCTCTCTCTCTCTCTCTCTCTCTCTCTCTCTCTCTATCTATATATATATATAATCCAATGTCTGTCTGTCTGTCTGTATGTATGTATATATGTTCGCTTTTCACAAGAGAAGTACTTAACAGATTCAGATCAGGTTTTTCTCTATAATTTGCTTGAACATTCCGGTTGATTTTGCGACTTATCTCATTGTGCTAAGTATCATAGTTCGCTTGCGGCAGCCATTTATTTGCTTGTATCCTTTTGAGAAACCTGAGCCCATCCAAACTTGTGGTGCAGTGGTACCTGTCTCCAGGTCTGTCAGCTTCAGAACAGCATCACAGTGACAATAATCATGACAGGATGTGGCATTGGCGAGACGATTTTAATCCCTCGCATTCCTCTAATCTCGACGGACATGCCCTTTGAATTCAAGAGATTACAGTTCCCGGTGAGGCTTTGCCTTTGCAATGCCAATTAACAAGTTGCCAAGGGTTGATCTTAGCTCACCATGGTTCTTGCATGGTCGTCTTTACGTCGCTTTCTCCTGGGTTAGTTCCGTAAGAAACCTATATGTCCACGCCCCTGATAGCAAAACCAAAAATATTGTATATCAACAAGCCCTCTGATTGGAAAGTTATTAATATAAATTCTTCTCAGTACAAATTACATTATTTAAAAATTTCTGTTGATTTTTAAAGTTTGTCCTGTTTCACTACTACATGAGCAAAGCCGCGGGGAACAGCTAGTTAATGATATAATTCAAGCCACATGATAATAATTATAATAATTCTTTACATTTATATAGCGCTTTTCTCACTACTCAAAGTGTTCTCTATGCAGGGATGACCTGGGAAGCGAACCCACAACCTCCTTACTGCATCTGTGTTGTCGTCAAGCTATAATTCCAGTTTCTCCTTTTATTTGTTTTTTGTTATTTGATAGTCTTCTGAAGGCCATGCATATATTTTTGTGTTGTTTATTTAAGCCCAAATGAATTTGAACATCATTGTTTAGCCAAGGGTTCTGGTCTGCATGCAATACATTATGCCTAGTAATATCCACACAGTGTTTGATATGTGATATGGCTGATTCTGTTTACTCATTTGACACAAATCTGGGTAAAATTAACAGTCAGTCAGCCAGTCATTTACCAACCCGCTATATCCTAACACAGGGTCACGGGGGTCTGCTGGAGCCAATCCCAGCCGGCATAGGGCGCAAGGCAGGAACAAACCCCGGGCAGGGCACCAGCCCACCACAGAGCACACACACACACACCCACACACTAGGGACAATTTAGGATCGCCAATGCACCTAACTTGTATGTCTTTGGACTGTGGGAGGAAACCCACACAGACACGGGGAGAAGATGCAAACTCCATGCAGGGGGGACACTGGAAGCCAACCCAGGTCTCCTTACTGCGAGGCAGCAGCACTACCACTGCGCCACCATGCCATACATATTCTAATACTCCTGATGAAAACAGTTTTACAAAGGCAAATACTAACGAAGGCTTTGAATAAATTACTAATGATCATAGCATACTGTATACACTACACTTTTTGTTACAGATTTTGAAGCTGAGCACGGTGGTAACATATTTGGAAAAATTCTGTTTAAAATTTGGAGAGTCCCTTTCACAGGATCCCAGAGGGACAGCCTCTAGTCCCATGTGACACTAGATTGTATGAAGTAGGCAGCAGGTTTAAGACTGTTCAGTTCTACTTTTTTCTGTCTTGTTATGTTATGTTGTGCTTTAAAATGTATCACAAAAAACGTATGGATTTTCCCCAGGTACGTCAATAAAGTAATGGTACATGACTTAGAAAAGGACCAAAAATGGCATTTCTTATGCAACTCCTGGCTCTCTGTTGACATTGGTGACTGTGTCTTAGATAAACTGTTTCCAGTAGCCACTGAGATGGACTTAAAACAATTCAGGTAGGAAAAAGTTCTCATTTCGTTTTATTATGTCATATGCTGTTTTACATATAAAAAATACACATCTGTCCTGCGTCCATTAACTGTCACTGCTGGAATTACTGTCAAATTATTTTTTTCATATCTAATTTAAAAAATATTTGCAAGTGCAACAAATCCTATTGGGTATCATTCACCTTTCACTTACTCTGATCAGTGTCGTTGGCAGTGTGTCTGTATGCCTTGGTCTACAATTATAAACTACATGCGGAAAAGATGAAAAACATTTCAAACTGTTAAGCTTATGATGTCTTTCCTTAATTGTGCCTAGTCTTTCTCCTTGAAAACGTAGAGAAATAGCTTATCTGTATGAATTAAAACATTTTGGACAGAATTTCACTTATGTGGGTATATTTGTCAATTTACTATTCAAAATACAGTTGTTACAGATAGAACAATTCACTTTCCCAATCTCTGTTTGGGTCTTCTTCCAGATACACCAGCTATCCTGCCACACCCCTGTTTTGTGTAGGTTTATTTTATTGGCTTCCATAAACTGGCCCAATACTGTATATCTAAGTAAGAATGTGTTTGTACTGTATGTGTGTACTATATGAGCATGCCCTGTGATAAACTGAAATCCAATTCAATGTTGAGCCCTTCCTTGCCCTTAATGCAGTCAGGGTAAGTCTCACCATGACCCTGTGATTAATATGTAGGCTCCGAAAATGGATGCATGGATTAAAATAAAAGATGAATTTTCTATAATATGACTGTCATACTGAATTTAGTGCTGAAGTGCATACAGTATGCTTCTTACTATTACTGCATCACACGTCTCTAAATTGTACTTGATCCTGTCTATGCTTTTTTCAAAGCAACCTCTTCTTCATGAAGACAGCAAGAGATTTCAGAGATGGTCACATTTGGTTTTCAGTGCTGAGTCGCCCACCACACAGCAACTTTACACGTGTTCAGCGTGTTTCCTGCTGCTTCTCGCTCTTGCTATGCACCATGCTGACAAGTATCATATTTTGGGGTGTGCCTAAGGACCCAGCTGAGCAGAAGATGGACCTTGGTAATTTAATACATTTACAAGTACTTTCATAATCGAATTAGATAGCTAGCTAGCTAGCTAGCTAGCTAGCTAGATAGATAGATAGATAGATAGATAGAAATGTATTTTATCTCTAAGGGGGAATTTGGGTATAGGTATATATACACATTCTGGTCTGTTAGTGTGTGTCAGAGAGAGGATGTGGAGCACTGTTCATAATGACACTCGGTTGCATTTTCATTCTCTCCTTTTCTACTACTTTCAGGGGGTTCAAAGTGCATTAATTAACAAATTTGACATGGGTGTCATAGTGTTGCCTTGTTTAATTTTCAATGTAGATGTTTTAAGTTTGAAGTTTGCACATTTTCTGAATGTTCTTGTAAGTTACTTGGAATGTAGGTCACTAATAGAATGGTGCCCCACAAAAAGTATTTTTCTGCTATGCCGTTGATTCTGCACCATCATGACTTTATGGTTTAGAAATTGAATGGGCAGATAAATATAGTGCTGTACATACATTTCATTGACCCATATATAGTTCTTTAGAGGGTGGCAGGAACCCAAATCACATCCTGGCAGCAATAGCATACCACAAAGCACATTGGCATATTACTTTTAGTGGGCCAGTTTAGATTTTCCAATTAACCTAATGGGCACATCTTTGGAAAATGGAAGGAAACCATTGAGCTCTGAGAAAAACAGAGATATGCAAGGACTGACCTCCACACTTGAAGCAGGTAGTAAATAGAATGTGTGACACTGGATTTTAATTATGAGTGAGTTAGGATTTAAAGAAATATGGGCATACAGGTCAGCACACACAAAAAGTATTAATTACAACATTACTTAAAATTAATTTGTTTCACAAACCAACCAAAATGTACTTTAACATACATTAGCTTTATGATAATACAATGCTAATCATACACATGCACAAAATTATGTATTGAAATTTATTTACATTTCATAAAAGAAATTGACCTGAAATTTTATTTTTCTCGTGGTATAGTGTTTAGTGTTCCATGGATCTAAGTTCAATGCCCAGCACAATCTCTGCCTTTCTTCTTTTACCTGCATAAACTTTCTTTTTATACTTTGGGCAGCTCCCACATTGCAAAGACGGGCCTGTTATCTCTATATGAGCCAGTGTGCTGTGATGAGCTACTGGCAGATTCAAGCTTGGTTCCTGCCTTTAACCCGATGGTTCTGAGACCTAGTAATGTTCTAAGCATTACAGAAAGACCATACATGTACATTTTGTAAAACAGAAGATTCAGTACTTCCTCTTTTAAGTCTATTGTTTTACGCATCAAAAACAGCTTTAACAAGTCCTAAAATTAGGTAAATCTAAGCTGAAGTGACAAAGAACACATTACAGATTTATTTTATCATTACTCTGGTCTCTGGTTATATGAATAAATGTAGTCTGTAATAGACTGGCACCCAGTCTATGGATGGTTCCTTCCCTGAGTCCAATGCTGCTGGGATAAGCCTTGGCTCCCTGCAATGCTGAAATGAAAAAGCTTGTTGGAAAATGGATGGATTATTCATGAAAAAACCAGGCATGCTTACAGAAGCCATGGGTGAGAGTGTAAGTCCACCCTGTGATTCAGCAGCTTCTAAAACTATCATTAGTGGCAATAAATTGAAGCAATCATTTCCAGTATTAAGTTTATCAGTTATATACATCGCAATGCTGGTATTTTGGCCCACCCCCCTATGTAACACCATTTCAGTCATTAATGTTCAAGGGTATTCTTTGATTAACGTCTCTAAATCTAGTCAAAGCATTGGTCATTCCAAAATCTTCATTCTTTTCTTTTTCAGCTGTTCACTTGTAGATTTTATGGTGTGCATAGGAACACTGAAACGACAACAATAATAAAATAATAATAATTCTTTATTTTTGTATAGAGCTTTTCTCACTACTCAAAGCTCTTTTAGTGAGTGGGGAGCCACTTCAACAACCATTAATGTATAGCATCCACCTGGATGATGCAACGGCAGCCATTTTTGCACCATTACGCTTACCCCACATTAGCTATGAGGTGGTGAAGTTATGAGAGAGAGAGAGAGAGAGAGACAATTAGGGACAGGTGATGATTAAGGGGCCGGAATGACTAGGCCATGAAGGATAATTCAACCTGGATATCGGGAGGCACCCTGATCTTTACAAAGGACGCCCAGAGATCTTTTATGACCACAGACAGTCAGAACCTCAGTTTAGGATGGCACCATTTTTATAGCACAGTGTCCCTATCACTGCACTGAGGTGTTGGAATCCACATTCAGACTACAGGGTAATTACCCTCCTGCTGGCCTCACCAACACCTCTTCCAGTAGCAACCCAAGCTTTTCCTAGATGGTTTCCCATCCAAGTACTGGCCGGGCCTGAACATTGCTTAGCTTAAGGTGTATGACTTCCTCTGATGTGCTTGTGGTATATCTATGATACGTATCTATAATGCAGTTTTGGCTAAGCTTTAGGTCATAGGCAGATGGCCTCATATTTCCTGTACAGTACTATGGTATATAGGGAAGTTCATGGTAGAACCAATGACTAAAAGATGTCTGGGCCCTGTTGTTAGAAGTCAACCCCAATAATAACCCTTCCTCCATTATACCAGACAGTTGGTATGACCAGTTTTGTCGCATCTGTTCAGATGATATTGTTCCAGATGTCATGTATGTAGCCAAGCCATGCTTCCAAGTTATTTTTTCAGAGATACCCTTTCATGCAAGCCAACTCATTCAATCCTTTTTGATGGAGAAGAATTGTAACATTTAACATTTTAACAGAGGCCTGTACATCCCTGAATGTAGTTTTGGAAAATTTTTAGGCCATCATACAGTTTCACCCTTAGATAAATTTCCTGAGTTATCACTGTTTGAAAAATGTATAGCTTTCAGAAATGTTCTCCATTTGTAATGTGCAATTACAATTAATGTGCCAATGTGTAGCAACAGTTGCTTCTTTGAGATCATTGCAAATGTGTTTTGTCCTTGTCCTGGTGTTACCACAAATTTGAACTCTTTAAACCAAGCTATCAAAGATTCTGCTATTCTATAATGGTGGTAGCATGTCCTGATCATTAACTTTTCATGCATATTTGAACAGAAGCACCCGACTCAAAGTAGCCTCTTAAATGATGGTTTCCACACACAGCTTCTGTTGGTTTAATTATTAATAAAAGATCTGTTATATCTATTATAAAGTATGTTATTTGTCACCTGTGGTTAGATGTGTTTGTTTGTAGGGCTTGTTGAGAACTACCATAGGTGATTTTTAGTTATGTCTTTGAATCTAGTTAGTTAGTTATGTTATGATATGTAAATATATCTCTGAGAAAGGGCGTACTTTCTTTTTCATATCAGTGTATGTGGCTGAATAATTCCAGCATAACCACTTCTTTCTTAACAATGTTAAAATTATATTTTGGCACTGACCTTTTGTCCACTTTGCTTCCTTTAAGATATCTTTGTTCATCTTACCACCAGTACTTGAAAATGCTTGTTTTTCTTATATACAGTAACACATTAAAGTTATGCCCAACAATTAAAATTTAATTCTTTCCTGTGCATGGTGTTGCACAGGGGTATCAAGTTGTGTTCATAATGGACCAAAATGTTTTGTTTGAATTTAGCTTCTAACCAGAGATTAAGTTTCTTTATTTCTGAGATTTGAATGGCATACTAGGGAGAGACAACTACAAAGATAACATATGGAAACAAACCAGAACACCAGAAGAAACAAATATGAAACTGTCATGTGCCCTCAAGATGGCAAAACAGTTGATTTGTAATAAAGCTGTGCATTTGATTGTTATAGGTTTATTCTTTTATAGCTTTGATACTTAAGTAATCAAGCTAATTAATTTCTAGATTTCTATTTCTTTTAACTTTAATGATTATATTTCTCTTGCAATTAATTCCAGTTATAAGAGCACTATCATATTGTTACAGTTTGTTTTAATAGGAATATTTGTATATACAGTTATTATTCACCTCCTCACAGGGCAAATTGAATTTACCTGGCAGCAGGTGATAATTGGATTTGAGAGTTCTATCCTCATGTTCCCTATCAACCTACTCATTGTCACAATCTTCAGAAACATCCGTCCGCGTGGCAAGAAGTCAGTCCAGCCTAATTTGGAAGTGGACAAAAAGCAGGGTAAAAATGGTCGGGTATCTCCTTCTGAGCCTCCTTCTCCTGAGAATATTCACAAGGAGCTGTCACCAGATTCTGTTATTAAGGTAATTTTCATAACCTGTAGCATTAGCCTGTGTCCTTACTCTATACTAGACTCATTTTACTCACTTACAATGTATCTTGTCTGTATCTCACCATATATAGTACAGTAGTTCAGTATTTCATATGACACCTAGCAAAAAAAAAAGCTTTCTGAATCATAGCTTAACGTTAGCATTCAAAAGACATCAAATCTTTTTGAGGACTGGATACACAGGATTCTGTGATTTGCATTTTCACATATTCAGAGGTATTAAAACTCAATGAAGTGAAGATCTTTGGCTTGCTGCTTATCTGTACTAGAGGAAAAAAAATGTCATTCATGCTCACCTGGTGGCTGCATGCACCTTTATGAGAGACATTAAGATTCTTTGGAAATGAGAGGAGACCATTCAGTTCAGCAGGCTCATTTTGTTAGTTAATAGCTAAGTTATATTAAAATCATCTCCAGACATTTTTTAAAGGAAGTGAAGGTTTCCAGTTCAACTAAACGGCTCATTAGATTGTTCTAGGATTTTCGTAGCCATTTCTGTGAAGACATGTTTTAAAGCATATCCACCACCATCAGTTATAACTGATTATTAATAATCATGTGAGTAATCATACATTGTTTTTTTGCTTTGTATGCCTTTTTGTAGGACATCAGGAGGATTGCTCAGTCACTGTCAAAGGCCACAAAGCATACAATACCACAGCTGGAAAGAGATTTTCGGAGGACAACAGACATCAACAAATTGTTATCTTTAGTTGATGAAATCATCCGACAGCATAATGGTGTGGACAGGGAGTTTTATACTCAAAGCCAAAAAAAGGAGCCATCCCTTGTCCTTACACTGGGGGCAGTGAACATTCAAGGTATCACCCAGGAAAGCTTACAGAGTCTTTTTAGGTTTGTCAAGAGTAACAAAAAAAACTTATTTCTACATCAGAATTATTCCTCCTTTATTCAAATGTTTAGGCAAACAGTGATATGTATCTATCCATCTAATTTCTAATCCCATGTTATCCTGAGCATAATCATGGGAGTCTTTGCCAGCAAATATAGGGTACAAGGCAGGGTGTCAATCCATCACAGGGTGAACACACAAATACACACAGCAGAGGCCAACTTAGCATCGATCAACCAACCTAACTGTGCTTCTTTTTGGACTATGGGAGGAAACCAGTACACATCAAGGAAACACACAGTAACAACATGCAAATTCCATACAGGGAGGACCTGGGACATGAATACTACCACTGCACCACTCAAAACATTATTTGAATGGGTTTTTTAAATAATGTTTTACATGATAAACAGGGCGGCACGGTGGCACAGTGGCACAGTGGTAGCACCGCTGTCTTGCAGTTAGGAGACCCGGGTTCACTTCCCGGGTCCTCCCTGCGTGGAGTTTGCATGTTCTCCCCGTGTCTGCGTGGGTTTCCTCCGGGCGCTCCGGTTTCCTCCCACAGTCCAAAGACATGCAGGTTAGGTGGATTGGCAATTCTAAATTGTCCCTAGTGTGTGCTTGGTGTGTGGGTGTGTTTGTGTGTGTCCTGCGGTGGGTTGGCACCCTGCCCGGGATTGGTTCCTGCCTTGTGCCCTGTGTTGGCTGAGATTGTCTCCAAAAGACCCCCGTGACCCTGTGTTCGGATTCAGCGGGCTGGATAATGGGTGGATGGATGATAAACATACAATATGCACATACTGTCTGTGTAGAGTTATTCTAAATGTAAAAATATAAAGAGAGTAGCCTTAATTGCCAATATTCTGTGGTTCTGCTAGAGGAGAGAAGAAAACCAAATCTGGTAAATCGAGACTAGGAGAATAAATGGCCAGACATTTAATAACAGAGAAATTCACAAAGAAGTGATATTTTCCAGAAACAAGATATGAATATAGATATTTTCCACATGAAAGCCATATAGTACATTAAAACTTTAAACAAAAATGTCTTTGCTAGTGGTTACATAAGAATAGATAGTGTTTACAGTATAACATATGACATAAATTAACTGGGTGTCAGTGTTGTCTTTAATTTTTTTGTTTTTTGTTTAAACAGAATCTAACCTCATAGACAGCCCAGAGAAGACAATCCAGTGCCGTGTCGACTGTAATCACTTCCTCTACAGGCAGCTACAACATGTGGAGAAACAGCTGGAGCTGCTTGGCCCTTCCAAGTTTGGCTCTCCTCAGAGTTATGTGCAGGCTGTGCAGCAGGTTCACAGTATGAAGGTCCTGCTTGAAACGCATTTTCTGTCTATCAGCCCCAAGTCTGACAGGTATAGTATGTTTGCCTTACAACTATATCTCTGTGAATTTGTGAATTGCATCTCGTGGTTGGTGATTACTTATCGTCACTTGCATTTCAGGCTTTGCTCAAGCCCTATAGACAATGCCACTCCAAAGAAGGGTTGTCAGAAGGGTCTTCCTTGGTGGTTTGTCTTTATTGGTTGGTTCCTAGTGTTGGCAACAAGTGGAGTCTCCGCCTTCTTCACCATGCTTTATGGCCTACACTATGGCAAAGAAGGCTCTATCAAGTGGATCATTTCCATGGCAATGTCATTCTTTGAAAGTCTTTTCATTACACAACCTCTGAAGGTAACGTTAAAAAAAATTGAAAGAATAAAAATACATACACACTGATTTATATTCCTGGGGAAACAAATCAGGATTTAATTGAAACTGAAGATAAAGAAAAAAAACATTGTCATAGTGCACATGCTGAGTTTATAGAATATGGAAATGTTTCATAAAAAGCAAGATACAAGGAGATAATAGAATATTTATGAAAAAAATTTCAGATGCTGTCTAAATTTCCAGATTCTTTGATCATAAACTATACATTGATGCACATCCACAACAAAAAAAAATAACTGTTTCTTGTTTTTATAAAACTAAAAATGCCTCTCTTCGGAAATTATGTATTTTTACAAATTGTGTTTCAGTTTATCTAGACTAAACTTTAAATGAATACAAAACTTTATACATAAGGGAAAAACAATTAATTATTTTAATCCATTAGTAAGCCTGTAAAAATGGTGTTAATCAAGCAATAAATAAATAAATCTACTTTTTATAATATGATATCTATTTTATTCAAATTGAATTTTTGCAGATAGGATCCAACATTGGTCAGTTTTTCTCAGCCTGGCATCAATTATCTTAAATTACAATGCAAGCCAGTCTGGGATACTGGTTGGGGTTTGCCATAAACCATGTTGTTGTCGTGTAAGTCCCCTCACCAATCACTTTTGTACAGAGAACTTGTAGCATTCCTAGATAAATGATCCCAGTTAACTGTTTGAGGTTGGGGCGGTCAAGGTGGAAATTATCTTAAATGCTCCATTAACACCTGTGGTTAAAGTTTTTTAAGTATATTTTTAATCTAAACCAAATGTCTCACTTTAACATTTATATTTGGACCTTTCCAATTTGGAAAACAAATTCAGATGAGGGGAGGAAGTGCAAACTGCACACAGACAACATCTAGGCAGAAGAATCAAAACCAGGGCACTAGATCTGTAAAGCTTCAGTAATAACTGCTGCACCATTTTGCCACCCAATATTTTATCCTAATTTGCTAAAAAATACATAAACCCACATATAGTATGAATATAGACACAGAGTTCATATTTTTCTTTAAGACCACGCGAGCATTAGGAAAGACAATATTCTTTTAAATTTATTGTGTCGATCCAGAAAAATCTAATCATTTTATTTAAATTTTGCATGAAAATCAACAAACATTTCAATAATGGGAACATATGAATTTGCATGACCTTAATTGTTAATCTTTTCAGTACATTTGTATGTCATTAAAGTGAATGTTTAAATTTGAACTGCTTTCATAACTTTTTGACATCTTTTTGTGGATTAAGTTCATCTGAGTTCAAATTTGGAGTGTGCACATTCTCCCAATGTCTGTGTGCATTTTCCTCAAGATACTCTGTTTTTCTCCCTTTTCCCCAAAGATGTGTAGGTTAGGTTGATTGGTGATTCCAAACTGTATAAGTGTTAGTGTGTGTGGGTGAGTGAACCCAGCAATGGACTAACTGGCATCCTGGCATTGGCATTAACACCGAATTAGGGATCAAATGAAAATGTAAAAAATGTTCATAATTTTTCATGAAAATCTGTGTGTGCTATTAAGCTGAGGCAGGAATGACATAAAATATAAGACACCTTTTCAATATTTTCTTTCTCTTTGTACAGGTTTTAGGATTTGCAGCCTTTTTTGCCTTAGTTCTCAAGAAAGTAGACGAAGAAGAGGAGATTGGAAAGAATCCTTTAGAAGAAACACTAGCAACACCAAGTAAAACAATTCAGTAACTTAAAGAATAGAGCACGTTTAAAGAGTTATTTATACACAGTATTAGTCTGTATTCTTTTATTTATTCTGAATATTGCATTGATCTCTTGTACTATTGTACTGTATATTTAGCTCTAGATCAAATTTTGAGTGTTTCCCATTAAGGTAATTAAAACTTTTTCCAATTCCACAGTGGATGCTGACATGATATTAAACAAGCGGAGGGACAGTAGCTGCAGTGTCTATCATCCACCACCTCCCACTGATATTGAGAAAATGAAAAGTAAGATGTTCAAGGAGCAAAAGGTGTTTGCACTAATCAGAGAAATACTAGGTAAGCATTCCTTAAAGGAAGGAAGCTGGCTTTTCATTGTATGTTTATAATGGTAGCTGCCATGTATATTTTATACTGTGACAGTCCGAGTTGCCTGCAGCTGCCTTAACCCTCTTGTACACAGGACCATTGATAGTCATATACATATCCTGAGATGTGCCAGGACAACCCAGCAAAAATAAGGTGCAAGGTGCAATTGTGCTCATATTTTCACATTCCAAACAATGTGAAATTACTGCAGTGCAAGTTCTTCAAGAAATAATCCATTCGTGAAAACAATTGTTCATGTGAAGAATAAAAAACACTAATAAATAAGTTTAAAAAGTCCAGTCTAAAACCATGCACATATCAGTTTCTTTTCTGCTCCAGTCAGCCCAGTGCATCTTTCTCATTCTGTCTCTCTAGCTCACCTCATCGGGCCTTGCAGCAGATGGAAATGCCGGCAGCAGCAGTCCCTTCCCTTATTTTTTAAATGTGATCATTCTTCTCCTCGCTTTTGTTTACCTGTAAACGTGCAAGGTACAAATTGCCTTGTTAACACTCGGGTTAGTGATTAGCGCACTGTCATATCTATTACGTAGCTTAAAAGGAGTCGAAGCAGGACAGTGGAGAAAATCAGATTGGTAACCAAAGACAGAACCAGAAAGTACAAGCTAACACAGTGGTGAGAAGGAAAATGGTTGATGACTCCACTGGGGAGTGAGCGGTCATTGTTCCAGGGTGGATATGTTCCTTACTGAATGCCTTGCCAGCCAACTTCCCATCAACATGCTGAGCTATACTGCACGCTCCTACATCCATCCAAGCCTGAGATTACTGTGTTTATTAAAAAACCATGAAACCTAACATGCTTCACTAAATATACATGAAGAAACTGTCTATATCTGTAAGCAAAGAACATGTAAATTTAAATAGCAGGTAAGGCCAATTATTGAAAGCCTATTATTGTCATTTTCTAGCTCACTTAATCCAGGACATGGTTGTAGGAGCCTATCTCATCTAGCACAGGGCAGGTACAAACCCCAGATACGGTGGCAGTCCATCACAGGGCAGACACACACAAAGGCCAATTTAGTGTCACCAGTTCACCTAACCTTCATTTCTTCGGACAGTGGGAGGAAAGTAGAAGACTCAGAGGAAATCAGAGGAAACCCACACAGATATGGGGAGAACATGCAAACTCCATGCAGGGAGTTTGGATGTGAATGCTGGTCTCCTTAGTACGAGACAGTAGCACTACCACTGTGCCACCATGCCGTCCTTATACAAATAAGTTTTGAACAAAAAATCCTTACTAATAAACTTCCAAATAGATATTTGTTTATATGATATTGAAAATATAAATAATAATTTGTTCTCGTCCATTTTGAGAGATGGACGTCTGAGACAGAACTGTGCTAGCAGCAGCGTTATTTTTCCTTCTTTTTTTAAAAAAAAAACGAGGTAACCTGTATTTTCTCCACTTGAGGGGCTTCATTACAGCATATTCAAGGATATATAAGTATGACTGGCAGGAGAAAAGCTCAGAAAGGAACAGAAAAGACAGCTAAAGCTTCATCTAAGTCTAAACAGGTCTCAAGCTCCAAATACGGCCTGGAACAGATAGGCGACCTGAAACAGACAAACTGACCTGGAACAGATGGGCGAAACAATGGATCTCCCGGGATCAGACGCCGTAGCTTCGCCTCCATCCAAGAGCAAAAGTGGGAGTGAAAATGTAAGTGAGTCGGGCCAGGAGACCTCGTTGATTCTAGAAGGTTCATTGGAACTAAAAAAGGCCTTACTTTTCACCATCTCAGTTACCCATTGCAGGCCGGCAGCATTGACTCCAACTGGGCTTGCTACACCACCCGCAGAGCACAGAGAAGACCGAAACGAACAGTCCGAGCTGAAGGTAACAATCACCGCGATAACTGGTACAATAACTATGACATTCGGGGAGGAGATAAAGGAGATAAAAAGCAATATAAAGAAGAATACAAATGATATAAGGAAATATATAAAGAAGATAAACATGACAAATGAGAAGTTGTTACAGGATATTAAAGACTCAGAGATAAGTTTAAGTAATCGCTTTGAGGCAACCTTTAAAACCATGCTAGAAAAAATAGAGGAACATGCAAGTAAGTTTGAAAATAAATTTAGACCACTTGATGCTCAGCTTGAAGACGTTACGCAAACGTTCATGACACATATTGAAATAGTGGAAAAAATGGCTTTTGCTGCTGACAAAAATTTCTCAGACTATAAAAAGAGATAATATTTGAAAATAACCATATTCACATTTTTCTTGATATTTCACCTTCAACAGGTACGAAACAAGCCGCATTTTACAGTATTAAACAGCGTTTATGCATAGCCAAAATCAAATACAGCCTTGTCTATCCTGCTAAATTAAGGGTGGATATTCAATGCAAGTTCTGCATTTTTAGTTCTCTGGATGAAGCAGAAAATGAGCTAAAAAATCTTATCCTGACACTTTTTCAAATACGATTTTGAATTCCATTGTGTCCTGGCAAGGCAAAGAAGACTGTACCAGCAATTTGGCCTATTTGCAGTGAGGCTTTTCTTGTAATTATACATTTCATACATTTTATTACACATTTCATTGTTTTTCCTGCTACTTTAATGTTTTAATTACAATTAAAATTATAATTGTATATGTATGGGTGTGTCTATATATATATATTTGCATATACATGACTGTATGTGTGTGTATATGTATATATATGCATTATGTGTTTTGTTTTTTTTTCCCCAAACGGGACTGTTTAACATCACACCCTTGGTTTATTGTATTAAGAGTGTACTATTATACATTATCTACATCTCCATGGGTATTGTTTAACATTATACCCTGGTTTTATTCTTTTAAGACTGTTTAAGATCATATTCTAAGCTTGTAGTATTTGGACTGTACTAACAATAGATATCTCTACTTTATTCCTTCTACACCGCTGCTTGGGGGCTTGTTTTGTTCTGGACATGCTCTGTCTCTGTCCTTTTCATCCCCACATTTGCAAGTGCCAACACAATAATACGCTTCACAGCCATACCTCCTTGCAATATTGGAAATTAAGATTAAACCTATCATATGTAACAATGTGCAACCTTAATTTAAGATTACAGAATGACAACAAAAGTTCAGAAGCAATGTCTCTATGACCAAATAGTAAACTTTGTGAGCTGGAATGTCAAAGGTCTCAATCATGAACTAAAGAGGAAGAAAGTATTTTCTCTCCTAACAGGTCTAAATGCCAATATAGTGTTTTTACAGGAGACCCACTTATTAAACAAGGATCAGTTTTGGTTGCAAAAAGACTGGACTGGCCAAATATTATACTCCAGCTATACATAAAAAACTAGAGGTGTGGGAATCTTAATTCACAGAATAATTTCATTTGTAGCATCAGATGTAGTATCAGATCCTGAAGGGCGATATGTGATGGTTATGATTAATTTATTTAATTGTAATGTGATTTTGATAAATATCCATGGACCCAATGTGGATGATAGAGATTTCATCCAAAACGTATTTGCATCCATTCCTAACTTGAACACTCATAAAATTATAATGGCTGGAGACTTAAATTGTGTTTTAAATCCAGACCTGGCTAAGTCTTCAGTTACAAGGGTGACAACATCTAACACTGCAAAAATAATTACACAGTTTTTTAATTGATCATAACTTATCAGACCCATGGAGATTTCTAAATCCATATTTAAGAGCATATTCCTTCTTCTCACAAGTACATTGCTACTCAGGAATTGATTATTTCTTTATAGATAACAATTTCTTGCCCACAATCAAATCTTGCAAATAGGACACTATTGTTATCTCTGACCATGCCCCTCTGATCATAGAGCTCACATCACTATGCCCCACATAACTCATCTTGCAGCTGGCGTCTTATCCCCCTGTCATTAGCTGATGAGAACGGTACAGAACGGTATATCCAAGCAAATGCATCCTCTGAGGTTTCTGCAGGAATACACTGAAAAACTCTGAAGGCTTTTTTAAGAGGACAGATTATCTCATATTTTTCCCACAAAAATAAATTGGAAACCAGGAAAGCATCAGAGTTAATCAGTGAAATTACCAGAATAGATCAAGAACATGCCAGGTCTCCAAACAAATCACTTTTTAGGAAAAGACAGGCTTTTCAATTAGAACTCAACCTCTTGACAACAAAAGAAATAGAACAACTCATTTTTTAAATTACAACATCATTACTATGAACATGGAGAGAAGACAAGCAATATCTTGGGGCAACAAATCCATAAGCAGGAAGTTCTCAATGCAATATCAGTAATCACCAACACAGACGGAAATAGAATCATTGGCCATGAAAGTATAACACACACACTTAGAGACTACTATAAGTCCTTATATTCTACTCAGTTTAAAGAACACAAGACACAACCTAATGTGCTTTTAGATACATTACAGATAGCACAGCTAGATACTCTAAGTGCAGAAGAATTGGATAAACCTCTGACAAAGCAACAGGTTCTGATGGCTACCCTGCAGAATTTTATGAAAAATTTTCAGTTAAGTTAGCTCCCTTCTTATTAGCAATATTTATAGAAGCTAAATCTAATAAAATTCTACCTCAAACTTTCGCAATGTATTAATTACCGTTTTTCCAAAAACAATAAGGACTTATTACAATGTGCATCATACAGACCAATCTCACTTCTGAATAATGATATTAAGATACTCCCCAAAGCCCTAGCTAGAAGGATTGAGAAAGTGCTCCCTTCAGTAATATCACAAAACCAAACCATTTATGAAAGGTAGACATTTGGCTTCCAATCTTCAATGCATAATTAATTAATATATTCACACATGAAATCTAACACTCCAGAAATCATATTATCTTTGGATGCATAAAAAGCATGTGATATGGCTGAATGGAATTACCTGTTCGCCACTTTGCATAAATTTGGGTTTGGCCCAAACATATGAGCATGGATCAAACTACTGTATAACATTTCAGAATGCAGTACTTAACAAGGATGTCCCTTGTCACCACAGCTATTTGCAATTGGTATTCAGCCATTGGCTGTTTACTTTCAAAATACATCAGAGAAAGACTTGAACAGAAAATATCACTATATGCAGATGGTATGGTACTGTATATATCAGACCCACAAAAGTCTGTGCCTACAGTCAAACAGCACTAGCAGAATTTCAAAAGATATCTGTACTTAAAATTAATTTGAACAAAAGTGTGCTCCTTCCAGTAAATTCTCTAGCAAAAAAAAAATTAGATTGTACACCTTACCTTTTATCATTGCAGACCAGTTGAAATACCTAGGGGTAAACATCACAAGTAAATATAAAGCTCTTTTTAAACAAAATGTTGCTGTTTGCATGGATAAAATTAAATAAGACGTGCATAGGTGGTCTACCCTCCATCTTACTTTAGCAGGAAGAATTAACATTGTGAAGATGAATATCCTCCCTAAGCTTCTGTTCCTATTTCAAAACAAACCCATATACACTAACAAATCTTTTTTTAAGAAATTAGATTCAATCATAACCTAATTTATTTGGAATTTGAAATATCCATGCATTCAAAAGGTGACCCTACAATGACCTAAATCAGAAGGCAGCATGGCTCTACCTAGTTTTCAATTTTATTACTAGGCAGCAAACATACAAGCTATAAAAACCTGGACATTGACACATATAGATGAACCAACACTTGCTTGGTCTGCAATAGAAATGAAGTCCTGCAGCACTTCTTTATATTTCTTGCTTTGTACACTACTAAATGCAAGGTCTCACCAATATACTAACAACCCAATTGTCTTTCATTCCCTCAGAATATGGAACCAATGTAGGAAGCGCTTTAAGTTAGAGAATATTTTATCTTTGGCACCTCTACATGATAAATACCTTTTTCCACCCTCTCGAACTTACACAGTTTTTAATGGTTGGCAATCATATTGGATTAAATCATTTAGAGATTTTTATATAAATAACGTCTTTGCATCCTATGAACAATTATACTCCCAATTTAATCTCCCATCAACACAATTTTTCCACTATCTCCAAATTAGAAACTTTGCTAAACAAAATCTGCCCAGTTTTCCTCACCTCCTACCTATTTCTATTCCAGAAGCATATTGATCAGTCTTGGGGACTCAGACAGCATTTCTATAATATATAAAAACATTTTAAAGTCCCTTCATTTTAAAGATCCCATAGTACAGTGGGGATAAAAATCTCTTACTCAGCATTTCAGAAACGTAGTGGAAGACAGCCATGCACAAAATTCACTCAAGCTCCATATGTGCAAAACATTCAATTGTTCAACTTAAAATCTTTTATCGAGCACATCTGTCTCATTTGAAATTGTCCAAAATATTTCCAGGGCAAGATCCAACCTGCGAACATTGCAATCGAGCCCCAGCTTCACTGGGCCACATGTTTTGGGCATGTACCAAATGAACATAATTTTGGACAATAATGTTTAAATGCCCGTCAGACAGCCTTGGTGTTACAATCCCTCCTAATCCATTAACAGCTGTGTTTGGTGTACTCCCAGATTGGCTTACAAACTGTAACTGCCTTTACTTCACTACTAGCACATAGACTTGTTTTGCTCAACTGGAAGAAACTTAATCCTCCTTGTTTAAGTCAGTGAGTAGCTGATGATATATACTATTTTAAATTGGAAAAAATCTAATTCTCACTTAGAGGATCTGTTCAAAACTTTTTTAAAACCTGGAAGGACTTAATAAATAACATTTTAGAATAAGCATTTATATTGGGGGAAAAGACTCCTTTCTCTGTTTATTACTCTTAACAATTTTGGTCTGGTTGTTGGCCTTCCTCTCTTTCTCATGGGCGGGGGTTGATTTGATTTTAGTTTTGCTAAGTTTGACTTAATTGTATGAAATGTTATATGCTTTTAATAAATTTAACAAATAAAATTAAAAAAAAGAAAATATAATTAATAATTATAACTTGTATCGGTCGTTAAAATGCATTCTTTAAAGTAGAGTTATTGATCACATAAATGTTGTGAAGCAGTACAGTGGCGCACTAATTAGAGCTGCCTGTGTTGATGTCCTGAAACAGTCCCTGTTCTCATAAAGTACAATTCACAGTATCTACAGTTATTCTTCTTACATTCCAAAAATGTTAATGGTTGGGTTATTGTTTTCTCTAAACTTCCCAGAATAAGGCACTTTTGTTATATGTAAGGGTGAGTGACTTTCAATGGATTTGGTAACAATTTCATTTTTCTTAATAAATTATTGCTGGCACTTTTGATAGCATCAATGTGTATGTTATTCACATTTCTCTTGTGTCTTTGAAATTAACAGAACCTAAATAACAACAGCCAGAATCAATAGGTATGAAATGAATACTGCCAATGCTATCTGCTATATTACAAGAAAATAACTGTTTACACTTTGGTGTTTAAAATGTATTATTGATGTGAGAAAATGAGTGATCCCCTTGCTTAATTCATCTAAAATATCAAAATATCAATGCACACACTTATACACTTCCTAGGCAGCCCTAACTTTCTAAAACAATTTAAAAAAAACAATAATTAAGCTTTAAAATACCTGGCCAAATTTTGAAGTCTGTGAAGCCAAAGAAGATGAGAAAAGAATTGTCTTTGAAACAATTTCCATTTGTCACTTTTGGTACTTTTGCTTGCTTTTGGGGAGAAGAAGCAGCTTTTGGAATTAACAAACGTAAATAAAAGGTGAACTTACACCATCACAAGCCACATAACCCTACAGTGTTCACATTAAATAGCTATTGTCACGCGTGTGCACATGGGAAAACAGCTTGAAGGCATGGGTGATGATAATTCTCTACCGAGACAGGAGGTGGCACTGTGTACAAACAACCTCTCATCTTCCCCTTCTGCAGAAAGGATGATTGACACCATTCGATCTGACATCACCTCTGGGGATTGTCCACCTGTACCTTCCTCTTCCTCCCACTAAGAGCCACTATCCTAATAAGTCTACCTAGGACAGAAGTTGGAATGGCTCGATTTTGCGTTATAACATGTGCTTTCTTTACATTTATTGCTCATAATTATACGGGGTTGGCTGCAAGGTGCCCTAAAACTCTAACCTTGTCCTGTTATTAATTTTATATTATATAAACAGTAAAATGGTCCATAATTTAACACGTCATCTACAATGGACAGATACCCACGCAGAGGCTGTTTCATATTTTTCATCCAGTGCTGCCAGGCTGGGCTCTAGCCTCTTTCAATCCTAATTTAGATTATGCACATTTCAGATTGTTTTATTATATTGTACAAATCACATCAGCAGATTTGCACACCAAACTATTTATTCATTCTCAAGCTTCCGTGTAACCAGGTTTTTAATAACGATTGGGATGTCACTGAGATAAAGCTAGCTTGACATTCAACATCCATTTGATGTTTCTGTGCTTCTTCATGCCTCAGTCAGGATGGTTGGCCAACAGTCCAGATAATGCTCATCTACAGATAGTATTTTAGTGAGACACTGTATGTCTTCACAATATGCACATTGTACCCAATGTACATCAGTGTACCACAATGTGCATCCTTGGTTAGCTCTTTTTCTCATCAAGATAGAGGAAGACATGGTTGCTTTAGTCAGGTGTTTAACATAAGCATCTTTATTATGAGTAACCCCACAGATCTGTGCAAGTGAACACTTTACATCCACAAAATTAGCTTTAATTTTCTCCTCCAACTCTTAGGACAGTTGCTAATGGTACAAATAATGCTGGGTTCTTGGTAGTCCGTTCCTCTTTTTGACTGAAAAAAGTTCAATTTCAAAATTAAAGTAAAAATGACATTTTTCTTTAAACATAAAATGATGTTCATATATGTATCATTTTTAATTAAATATGATTAAACAATAGCATTAACTGTTTCTGATTTTAGTCCAGCTGTAGCAAAGGTTTTTCTGCCTCGTGCATTTATGGAACTGACACTAATGGGCTAAGACCCACTTGGCCATTAGTCACTTAAATGTTTCTGTCTTGTAAACCCACTATATATTCAGTTATTTCTTTCTTCCTAATTTCCTGAAGTTGTTCCTAAAACTGGTTATACATATTCATCTCTGTCTTCTCCCTAAACAAATGATCTTGCCTTTCAGCCTATCTGGGATTTTTGTGGATGCTGCTTCTGTTGGCTTATGGGCAGCGTGATCCTAATGCTTACTTCTTGACACAGCATATCAGACAGAGCTTTACAAATGGCATACCAAATACCCTGGCTATCAGTGACATCTTCAACTGGGCTAATACGACTCTGGTGGGTTGCCTATATGGTACATATCCTGGTAAGCTCCTAAAAACTATGTTGCATTTATTCTGGTAGCTTCCACATTGTGAAGTTTGGTTAAAAGACACTACTGCCTTTGTATTTTCTTCTTAAATCCAAATGTCTTAGAGTAGTCTCCTAAACATTTTGTCCTCCCTTATAACCACAGTTATAAACCATCCACAAAGCCTCATTGATTAAACTGAAAATTGTCACCTGGCAGACAAGAAATCGTGCAGGGTGAAAATGACACTATGAAGACACAGAATTGGGAAACAACCTACCTTAGTCTGTAAACTACTGAAAAGTTATACTTGCAAGGGCAGTAGTGTAGTAATGAATCCCTAGAGCAGTGTTTCTCAACCACTTGGGGGCGTTTTGTACTGCCGCCAGTGGATTGCAAGTTTCTGTTGCTTATATTGGTAGTGGGCTGGGCTGGGCTGGTCTGGGGTGGGAACTCGAAGGTTGCTGGTTTGAATCCTGGCAGTGACAGAAGGAATACTCTTTTGGGCCCTTGAGCAAGGCCCTTATCCTGTAATTGCTCAAGGGGCGCTGTACAAATAGCTGGAACAAATACAAATTTAATTTGGAACAAATGATATTCCATAGGTTTGAAGATACGTCTAGAATAAAAAAATAAACATCCTCCAATCTTATTTCTTAATTTCTGTGAAAGTACTTTCTAACATGTTCATTTTTGTTTTTAAAAAGACCACATGTTTGTTGTGTTTCAGGCTTTATTACAGATGGAAATTCCAAGCTAGTAGGAAGTGCTCGAATACGTCAAGTTCGAGTCAGAAATAACACATGCCCACTTGTTAAATCCATGCAACGTTTGGTGCCAGGCTGCAATTCTCCATATTCATGGGATACAGAAGATACAAATTCCTATGGGCCTGGCTGGAATGACATACTAAGCAACACATCTCAATTCAGTTCCTTCTGGAAATATCAGACACAAGACATCTTAAGAGGACACCCTATTTGGGGCAGTAGTGCCTTATATCGTGGTGGAGGATATGTGGCAGATCTAGGCACAGACTCACAAACTGCAAAAAGGTACTTCAAGAATATCTCAATGCCTATCTCTTGACATGTTTTTATGTAAAACCCATTTTTAAAATATGTGTTTTCTAACAATATGTGCTAAAAAAGCTTTGTAGATGCTGCAGCATTAACATTTCAGTCTAAACATGCAAGCATTTAAAAGTAAATTTAAACATGACAGTTTTTGTGGCATTTTTCAGTAATATCTCTGTTAGGTATTCAGTAAGATTAAGGTGAAATTTAACACCCCAAGACTGCTAATTTTAACAGCATTCCCCGATCCTTTATTCACATTTTTTGTGCTGTCTTTTGTTGGCCAAACAACAAAACATGAGAAGACATTGCAACTTAACAACATTTCGTTTTCAGATTCAGATAGATTGTTTGCTGTGCACATTTAATCACAAAAAATGGTAGCAGAAGGGAGCTTTTAAAAAAGTATCTGGTAAAAAAAAGAAAATAAATTACCTGGAGATAAGTTGTAAAGACAGTGATCAATGTTACTTTTGTGCAGGTCATTCTCTGCACTTGTTGGGGCCACAAGTGTATCTCTGTTTTAGGGACAAACTGCAGAAACACCATTTTCTCTGTGCGTTGGGGGCCTTCACTAGTAATGAGCATTTGTTTAGCTTGCTGATGCTAGGAAATGGCTCTGATTGTGTGAGATATTGAACACTGGATAGCAGTCACTGTGGATTAGTGAACTTCTTGGCAGCTAGGAATATGGAATACTTATGGAAATGGAATATGACAAAAGAAAAAGAGGATTAAAATGATAGTAAGAGGTTTAACTACATGATCACTTCATATTAGTATCATATTTGTTTTAAATATTATTGACACCCTGTCCAGAAAAACGTTTGCCAGATTAATTTCAATCATTCTGTACTGTTTTGATGTGTAACTTATCCTTTCCCTGTCTAATCATTAGTAATGATTTTTTATTGCATAAATGAACTTTAATAGTCGCCTTCTAAGAATGTTACTGTGGAGCGATGGAGGAGTTTGTGTATCTCAGTTATCCTTAGACCTACAGTATACTGCATTACCAGGAGTATAGAGATCCTCTTGTGGAGGAAGATTGGAAGATTTGGATCCTCTTGTGGAGGAAGATTGGAGTTGCTGCTTGTTGGTAACAACATGGTGGCCAGTCAACCCACTTACACATACAAAGTTGACAGGAGGTGTCACCACCTACAAAAAGAAGGGTGAGGGAGTTAAGGACAATTCCAGTCAAGTGACATGTGTAGGTTTAATGGGTAACACATACTAGACCTTTGATCATTATGAAATCTGCCTCTTGGAACATGGAGCATAACTTCTCTGATGGAGAACACTCACATTTGTGCATAGTATACACTCTGAAACCAGATGATGGTCTCTGTTGCTCTGAAGTTTAGTCCCAGTAGAAACCCACAAGCAGGTATAACTATATTCACAAGCCTCTTGCTGGTTGCCGTGCAGTTTGACCTTGTACCAGTGGACAAAAAGGTCACTACAAAGTATGTTTGTGTTACAGAGAGATTTAAATTGTGCCTACAACCTTTCAGAGTATTCCGATTTTTTTTAGAGACAGTGCATTTCAACAATCACATGAGAAATAACAGCTGCATTTACAGTGGCATGATTGGAATAAACATTCTACTTGATCTTAACCCGGGTCCTGCACTGTTATTGGATTTCTGAACTAAATTACCAATAAAAATGTTCAAACACAAGGATGTCTATAAGTGCACTTGGTATCAGAACAACCAGGACCAAATGACTGGCCTTGTATTTAAGTCATTTGATCTAGTGCTATGCATTTTCAGTATCTAGTAAACAGAAACATGCTAAGCTGTATGGCCACTGCTTAGTGGTGAGTTGACACAGGCTATTGGAGAATCTGATGAACAGACCTGGAACATGCAAATGGGTAAGGAAGGTATAGTTTCAATGGCTAGTGGATACTTCTGAGCTTAACACTCACCTCAAAAAGAGCTACACATCTAAATTGTGAAAGGTTTGGAACGTAGAGTCTGAAATTATGCCATTCAAGCTGTAGATAATAGAAAATACTGCAATGGCCTTTGATCAAAAGGCAGTCAAGGTTTGTCACTGAGGCCATCATAGGACTCATTGGTGGACATCAGTTGTAAGGAAAGCTATGGCAATTTTGGTGAAACTAAATAGCGTGACTTTTAGGTGGCCTGCAAAAAGAACGATAGGGAAGAAGTTGGCCAAACTATTCTCAGCAAGAGTGGAGAAATGTGGATTTCAACTAGTGCTATCATGGGAAGGTTGAAAAGTACTCTGAGGAACTCCTAAAGCCAGTTGATACACCTTGCTCAGTGGCAGCAGTGCCAGACACATGAGTTGGGGCAGAGTCCTTCTTGATGAATAATATTACTGAAGTGACAAATGAAAACATCCATGGAGACAAGGTCATGTGGTTGAATAAGGTCCATCCAGAAATTAGGCAAGTTCTGTGGTGTATGGGGTTGTTATGCTTAGCGTGTTTCATCACTGCTGTGTTTCTTCATTCTTGTCCATCAACAATGAAACTGAGACAAGGGTCTCTTTTCTTAAAATGCGGTACAAGAAATGTGCTCCAGTTATCAAAGAGTCACATTTCCCAGCTTTTCTTGAAAGCCTGTACTGAGATACTGAAATTGACATTCAATTTAATACTTGAACTTCAAATTTAAGAGGAACAATGGAGATTCTGTTCTAGGTGTGGGACAATGATCCAATTCTTTGTCCTTGCATAGATATTTGGGGTGTTGTGAGTGTTTGCCTGTTCTGTCCACATTATGCCTTGTGAAGATGGAAATGTATTATATCTGCATACTTTATGGTATCTTGTGGAAGGTTTTACAATAGTATAGCAGTACATGACTGCTATTATATATCATTTGTTCCACTGAGCAAGATTTGTTTTTTACATTCTTACCATTAAGTTGAATTCACTCAATGTGGTTGTTTGACTCCTGTTAATGACCTTCATGTACAGAATATCTAGGCACAAGTAAGAGTTTCCACTTTGGAAACCATACAAGTGCATCTCTGTTGTTTTACTTCTTGGTTTCATCAGACTATGATGTGAAGCCTGCCCTGAAGTGGCTCTAAGCAAAGTGTGGAAGTTGGAATGAGAAGAAGGGCTTTGACAATTGAGGTCTTAATTATCTACCAGAAAAGAGTGGCTTGCTCCCTCATACTTCTCCATAACCATACTGGCTGGTCACCTGCAGTTGCCACTGTGCAAAATGTGTAGCCTGGTATGGACTGTGGTGTGATTCCACAACTCTTGCCATAGCAACATTTGCAGTGTGGAGAGGTGGAGTGTGGAGGGGGTGCTGTGCAGTATGGGGGCACTGAGTGAGAGAGGGGTAGAGAGAGAGAGCTGAGATGATGTCATCAGGTAGCACTCCGGTTTGCACTGCTTACAGCCTGTCCCTACATGAACAGTTAATGGAGTTCTCCTTTAACTTACATGTAGGGAAGCTACGTATATGAGAGTGTCCTTGTACTTCAGGTGTCGCAGGTTTCTGGATGACCACCAGCAGTTACCACACTGCAAAATATGTGACCTGGAATGGATTATAATGTAATTCCACAACAATGTCCTCACTCTTGTTTGTTTCGTCTTTCATGTTTGCTCCCCAGCAGTGGACCGGATTCTACAAGAAATACTACAGTGTGATCTTGCCTTTCAACCAAAAAAATCAGAGTCTGTTTTAAATGAATTTCATTTAAATTTTTGCCTAAATCAAAGATTTCCCTCACTCTTGTCCTGCCCCCAAGCCACCCCAAAAATAAAAATGTTCTTGGAGTTATCTATTGCAATTTGGGGTTCTTTGCATCAAAAGTAATGACCAAGAAAATTGTATGCAAGAAGCTTTCCAATGCAAACAGCAACTATGTATTAAAAGCCAAATGTTTTAGAGTAAGAGGTTTGCCGATATATACCTGTAATTTGTTATGATATTAAACTTTTCCACATGTCCACTTTCTCACCCAGGCAATACCGTATAACTCTGGTAATGTTATGAAAAGGATTATAATGTATTAGAATGAGTTAATTCATTTGTTAATTTGTATCTTCTCGTTTTTGTCTACATGCAATTGCTCATTTTTTGTACATTCATATATGGATTCAACTATTATCAGAATGTCATTTTTAACCAAAGGTAGAATTCATTTAGTAATCTTCTTTTGAAGGATTGTCTCATCTGTGTTAATATCTTTCTGTGCAGTATTTTACAGTATCTTTTTAATAACACTTGGCTGGATTTATATACTCGTGCTGTCTTTGTGGAGTTTACGGTCTACAATGCCAATGTAAACCTCTTTTGCATTGTGACTCTGATGATGGAGACAAGTGCTATAGGTGAGTCCTTCACTTCTAGCTGCCATATTATGTTCCAAAAACTTATTTTCTCTCTTTAATATATTTATCTTGCTATGTGTCAAACACATTTTGTCCTTCAATAACATATTTCCATTGTAACTCTTCTCAGTCTGGTTCCTTTATCCTAGAGCTGTTTTGCTGTGTATGCAAATTTCATTGAACCTGGATCTGGCCATTCCTTATCTTCTCACTTTCCATCAGCTGTTCTCAGATTTGATAAATCACTTCTCTTAATTTTAGTCCTTTTGCTGTCTTACTATGATTTCTTCTGTACAGGAGCATTTCAGTTTGGGTCTGAGCTGCACAATGTCCGCTTATATCAGTCCCCTGGTGGTTTGCATATCTTTGTAATGGCTTCTGAGGCTATCTACTTCCTCTTTATCCTTTATTACATGTTCATTCAGGTAAGAAGTATAATTCCTCTTATCCCTTATTATTTACATGGTGAAAAAGTTTAAATTTAGTCCAGTTCTGTATGGAATTTGTAAGATTATATTGGCTGTGACTTCTGTACTTCATGCAGGGAAAATTGATGAAGGAGCAGAAATGGTTGTATTTCAAGAGTAAGTGGAATTTGCTGGAATTGGTGATCATCATTTTGAGTTGGAGTGCATTGTCAGTGTTCATCAAAAGAACACTGCTTGGAAATCGAGATGTTGACTACTACCAGAGTCATAAAGACCAGTGAGTACTATAGCGGCTAAGAAAAACAATATATAGTTTTTTACTCATTCTGTAATCATAATTTTTTGTAAATCGGAATATTTTATGAAAATAAAAACAAAAAACAGGAGGTGCTCTCTCTCTCTTTATATATATATATATATATATATATATATACTCAGCAAAAAAAGAAACGTCCCTTTTTCAGGACTGTGTATTTCAACAATAATGTTTTAAAAATCCAAATAACTTTACAGATCTTCATTGTAAATTGTTTAA